>ML677333.1:11760501-11877417 GCA_007922305.1 Dermatemys mawii | reverse complement strand
TATTTGCTCCAACCCCTCAGACAGAGACCAACACCTACAAGATCTCCACCAAGCTTTCTCAAAACTACAATACCCGCACAAGGAAATAAGGACACAGATCATCAGAGCCAGACGTGTACCCAGAAGCCTGCTGCTGCAAGACAAGCCCAAGAAAGAAAACAACAGACCACCACTGGCCATCACCTACAGTCCTCACTTAAAGCCTCTCCAATGCATCATCAGTGATCTACAACCCATCCTGGACAACAATCCCTCACTTTCACAGGCCGTGGAAGGCAGGCCAGTCCTGGCCTACAGACAACCTGCCAACCTCAAGCATATTCTCACCAGCAACAGCACACCGCGCCATAATAACTCTAACTCAGGAATCAATCCATGCAATAAACCTCGATGCCAACTCTGCCCACACATCTACACCAGCAACACCATCACAGGACCAAACCAGATCAGCCACACCATCACTGGTTCATTCACCTGCACATCTACCAAGCTAATATACGCCATTATGTGCCAGCAATGTCCCTCTGCTATGTACATCGGCCAAACTGGACAGTCCCTACGAAAAAGGATAAATGGACACAAATCAGATATCAGGAATGGCAATACTCAAAAACCTGTAGGAGAGCACTTCAACCTCATCGGACACACCATAAAAGATTTAAAGGTCAGCATTTTGCAGCAAAAAAACTTCAAGTCCAGACTGCAAAGAGAGACTGCAGAGCTGCAATTCATTTGCAAATTTGACACAATCAATTTGGGACTGAATAGAGATTTTGAATGGCTAGCTAACTACAAAAGCAGCTTCTCTTCTCTCGCTATTCACACCTCCAGTTCAGCTGCTAGAGGAACACCTCTCCCTCCCTGATTAGAGATAACAAGCTGGTTCAGCCTCATTGGACTAACCTTGTGATCTCCCACCTGGTTCTTGATTACCTATTTATACTTGCCCCTGGATACTTCCACTGCATGCATCCGACGAAGTGGGTACTAGCTCACGAAAGCTTATGCTCTAAAAAATTTTAGTTAGTCTTTAAGGTGCCACAGGACTCTTTGTCACTTCTGCAACTCCAGACTAACACGGCTACCCCTCTGATTCTTTCTAACATGGCTCCTTTTATAGGCATCAAATTGTAGAGTTGAATTGTTCTTTTACTAGCCTGGGGTTTTCTCAACATGTGAAGTATTTTGGATCAGCTTCCATGTGCCCAAACTACTTGTTGGTTTCCAAACCCTTCTTTGATGCATGGGGATAGATTAGATAACCCAGCAGAAATCTTTCCCAGTGCAAACGATTCCCCGCGCTCCATACACTGTGGACAATTTATAAAAAGAACCTTCTGGCATATCTGACCATGTATGAAATGTAATTATTCTGGTTATAATTTGTAGCATACAGTGTCTGTGCCAATAGTCCTTGTAATGAGATGACTTGTTGGATTGCAATATGAAAAATCATTGACTTAATTCAAAGAAAAACATATGTGACCTTGAAAGACCTCAAAATATATCCAATCACCAAAAGGCATCATTGTGCTAAAGAGATGTTAAAATTACATCAAAAGCTATGCAAACAGCCTGGGTAAAGTAGAAGGGGAGTGTAAATGATCCTTTTGTGCCTCTTACCCCAATCCTGGAGTTGTTTTTGTGCTGACCCAATGCTCTAGACAGATTTGAGCAACTTTATGGATGATCTAAACTACACCAGTAGCTAATAGCCCCAAAGAAGTATTCTGTCAGTAAGGGCTAATTGGGGCATAGGGATATCCTGATCATGCCCCTTTGCCCTGGGCCATGCTTCCTATGCTAGGGTGGAGATTGAAAAAAGGATAGTATAGGAGCCACTTCAGCAGTTCTTGCCATCCCAGGATACTCTCGTAGGAGATCATCCACTTACCATCTACAGCCTTAGGGGAGTTTTGTGTGGTGGAACCTTACATAGCTGTTCTGTTGGACCTGAGAATCAAGAGCCAGTAGTTCAGACAATTTTTATTTTATAACATAGTGCAGTATATGGTGGGATATTAGCTTTTCCATGTTAAAGATATCTTCCCATGACTAAGGTGGGGGAAGTCTGCCAAGTGAACTGAGGTAGTTCAATACCTACACCATTGCCTTTTTTCCCCATGTACTGGCCCATAAGTGCTTTATGTGCAAATTGTTTTATCAGCTGGGAAAAAAATGAAGATTTGATGACACCAAAACATTTCATGAATTGATGTTGGTCTCACTGACCTGAATCAAAACCCCCCAAAAATCTGAAAAATTGATATATTTAATTTTGACATTTTTTGAAATGAAAGATTTTGATTTTTCAAGTCAAAACAACTTGGTTTAGAAGTTGCTTTAAATTCTGTTTGTTAAGAATGCAAAATTATATATAAAAAAATAAAACCATCCTACCTGAAATTAAAACAAACCATTTCATTTCAGGTTGGATAAAACAAAATGACTTTTGATTATTCGATTTGCTGAAAACTTTTCAGTTGACCGAAAACAATTTTTTTTCAGAATTATTCACTTCTGGCCCTCTCTATATACATCACCTTGTTCTACTCCTTCCTTAACATTTTTCAGCAATTTAGTATTGCATCCGTTATTTGTGCATCTTTACCTCATCATGACCCTTACAAATGAAGCCCTTGCTTTGCTGTATAATATCTTCCATTTTTAGGAATTTATTCTTACATCTACTTTTCATGATAAGCCTAAAAGTTTTATGCTACTTCCATTACTTGGATAGTGAGAGAGGAAGTATGATCTGGTGTTTAATGCACTGGGCTAGGAGTCAGGAGATCATTCAGTTCCGGCTCTGCCATAGGCTTCCTGAGAGACCTTGAGCAAGTCACTAAGAGTCTCAATTCCTCTTCAGAAAAGTAGGGATAATACTTTCATTCAACAACCTTTTGTCTGTCTGGTATATTTAGACTGCAAGTACTTCAGGGTAGGGATTATGTCTCTTATGATGTGGGACAGTACACCACCTTGCACAATAGGGCCCAAGTCTCAGTGGGGATTTTTAAGTTTCACTATGATAGTTAGCCTTGTTTTATATGTACACATTTTTATAACAGCCAAATGTGTTTTAATAAATTTCTTAATTTAAATAAGAAAAATGTTTGTCATCTCTCTGATGAACCAGTGTTACAATATGTTATACATGTCAAAATCAATAAAAGTGCAAAATATTGCAATGTAATGATAGATACAAAGTGATTTTCATGCTACCTTTGTTAAATTTGATACATGCACATAATAACTTTTTTTTGAATGTGAGATTACATGGATTTCTGGAATAAGAAGAATATAGTGATTATATTCACAAATAGCCATGCGATGCTTACTCTTATATTTCTTCACTTATGACAAAGCTTATTTTCATATACACATTAATCACATTATGTGTGTGATAGTTCATTCTCCTCTATTAGAATGAATTCCTGGGAACTTGTGTGCAGTCACTTTACCAAACTAAAACTACAGCAAGGGGCCAGACCTATGAAAAAACTTCTCTCTCCTCTACTTACACCACAGAAAGAAACATCTGTATGAACAAGATTTTGAAGTGTGTTTAATGTTGGCCTAACACCGTACCCATTCGCTCAGTATGAGCAGAGTTAGGTCAGTTCGGGGCACTTTTGAAAATTCTGCACTCCATGATTTAAGGCCTGGTCAATACACAGATTTTGGTACTGCTACAGCTATTTTGGTGAGAGGTGCGATTTTTTTACTGTAATAGTTATACTGATGTGAGTGACCCATTGTGTGGATGCAAACATACCAATATTCAAGTGCTTAGCTCATTCCCCTTCTTATATGGAAGTGAAGGGGAATAAACTATGCTGGCAGAAGCACTTTATATCAGTATAACTATATCCACACTAGCAGTGTTGTACTGCTGTACTGGCATAAGATGGTACAACTTTTGTGTTTAGACAAGACCTTAGTTTAGAGAAACACTATGGCACGTTGAGCTGATGAGCCTATATATTCTTTCCTTCATGTTTGTTTCTTAATTTTATCCTATTTGTTTAACATTTTTTCCTTTATGTCTCCTTTAGGTGGAGCCAGGCACAGCTAAAACAAGAACACAATCCTCTGTACGGAGTGGAGTGTGGGGAAGATTCTTATCAACAAATAACTTAGCCATGCTTCTTGTTACCTAAAGATAAAATAATAAATAACTAGAGAAATCCAATCCAATGTGATGAAAATATACCTTGAGGCCTCCTGCTAGCCTTCTGCTAACATATTATTGTGTTTTATATTACCACACTGTGCCATTGTAAGGAGGTGTAATGCAAAATGCAGATGTAACAGAGTATGATACACACTGTACAGTAATTAAGATGACATACTAAGCCAAGCAAGTTTTAAAAGGTACTGTTTAATTACACTTGAACTGATAATCCCCTTTTCTTTGAAAGAGAGAGAGACTAAAATAAGCTTTTTGCCTATTGCTGGCTCTAATCAAACCTTTGGTGCTAGAGAGCCTAGAGTTCCTGATTAATAGTCACAAGTGAATTTGGCATTAGAAATTCAAGTTAGAAGGAAATCCCAACTCTCATCACAATACAGCCTATCAAATACTGTATATTCAGATATTATTAGAGAGAACCAGAAAATACATGCCAGCCATATGCTGATCTATAAAGGTCAAAGAAATGGGTTTGCAGGGAGATAGAAAAAAATAAATGTTTCCTATAATAAGCAGTCACCATACTATCCAAAAATATAAGCAAAACACAAAACGCATGTGGCTAAAAATAACAGTAATAATAAGACATCCTAGTGTCTTATTATTACTGTTAATTCTTCTCTGACTATTGTAGCCACCCATTGTCTCCTGTCTTCTACTTAGATTTCAAGCTCTTTAGGGCTGGGAGCACCTTTTAGTTCTGTGTCCTGCGCAATGGGACCCATGACTGTATCCTTTGTGTGCTACCACAATGCAAATAATCAATCAATAAAAGTATTAAAGGAGACACTGACCTGACAACCATATAACTGAGAGGTGCACCAGGTCTGTGGGCCCAATTATGCTTCCATTGAAGTCAATGAAGTTTTGCCATTGATTTTAAACGGGAGCAAAATCCTACTCCAGTGTCAATGTTCCCTCTAATTTTTGACAGGCTGTGTGTGCAAAAAAATTCTTCTGTGCAAATTTTTGACAGGCTGTGTGTGCAATAAATTTCTTCTGTGCAATTTTTTGTGCATGCAGTGTTTTGCTGTGTGCACAGGGTTGAGGATCTATGTGCACATGTGCACAGCTTAGAGAGTACAGTGTCCAGTGTTAGTATCAATGTAGAGACTCAGCACTTCTCAACTAGCTGTCTTTTTTTGATTGATCTGTTAAAATGATGCAGACAAAACTGGTTAATAGCAATTGGAGTTACTATATGAGGCTATCTGTATCACCAGAAGACTGGGGAATAGCCCAGGCTACAAAAGTGTGTGTTAGAAAAATTATAGCTTAAAATAAAGAACCTGGAACCCACAAAAGCAAATACATCATTCAGTAAGAAATGATCCTACCATCTTTATCAGCAAGGCTGACTTGCTTTATGCCATAACAACAGAATAAATGAACAGTTGTTTACATAGCTTTTGTTGTCTTGCTCATCCCACCAGAGCTATCATAAAGCATCATGTCAGCAACCCAAAACACAGCAGAAATAACCTTAGGAAATCAGTGAGGCAGAACTGAAAGGGGTGAAGAAGTCAGTTAAAAAATGAATTATGGGCTCCATTGCTGCAAAAAATATTGATGGAGAGACTTCAGTTTGCAGCTTTTATGGCATTTTTCTCTATAAAGTGTTGTCCCATCCTTGTACAGATATTTCATTGTAACACTGGGCCAAATTCTATTCCTCATGAGTAACTGGTATGCAGTCTGGGGAACTCCTTGGAGGCAAAGAATTTTCTCCCTAGGCCACCGCGGAAAAACAGAGTAATTCTGCTGTTGCTGCTCCAGCCTAAAGAGCATGGTAGACTCTGTGGCCTAACACCCCATTCCATGGATGTGGAAAGGTTGGGAGGTTTGAATTCCCTCTCCCAACTTGCACCTGCCTAGTATTCAAATGACCCTGTATTAGATAGTATTTAGGAAATCTCCACCTCTCCCTACACAGCATCGCAAAATTCTGCCTTCACACAGCAGAGCTGCATTCGTTCCACTCTGTGTAGGATCTTCTGAACACATGAAGTAGGGGGCAGAATTATCTCCTAGGTACATAAAAACAGAGTAAAGGAGCTTAAACCTCTGTGTGTCCTTACTCGTTGTGCTCCCAAACAAGAATTAAACATCTGCTATAGCCAAACCCTTTGTTGCTTTCTCAGAATCTGGGACAGCTGTTTTAAACCAATCTTGGTTGGGACTTCGAAAAACTATAGCATAAACCAATAGTATGTTTAAAAGCTGGGCGGTCTCATATACACTGGCAATTCAGGACTGTGTCAAGCACTGCATCTACACTGGGAAATGTGTCAGGGACTGCCATGTCATAACAAACAGGTTTTAATGATGTAGATGGATCATAAAGATACTGTAATGTGGAAAGTAAAACAATTCTATCTTTTGTACAGATCAATAATCACACTGTACATAACTAAATGTGGCTCACTGAACAGCGCTCTAATGATCTATATACCCTGCTCAGGGAAACAGGCAGTTAACTGAAGGTCAGAATGCTCACATTACTGTCTTAGTAAAAGCAGATAAAATCAAGACCAAGCTGTTAGTTGTTTAAGATAGGAAACTACGAGGGCTATTATGTAATGCATTTAGATGTCAAATGAAGCATTCTAGGAGTACATTTTCAGTACTTACAAGATTCAAAGTATTAATATCACAGTTGTTCTTTACTGATTATAACAAAAGACCTTGTCTCCCTTTATAATTTTTGCTTATAATTTCTGTTTACTTTCTTTCTTTTGAGATCTAAGATACCAACATGTCTGGGTACTTAACATGTTGTACTTTATACTGGCTATGGGGGGAGAGATGGTTTGAAACCAAGGAAAATTCTGTACCCCTCATGAAAGGCTGGTTCCCTGCCAGAGAAATGGACTGTACCACCATGTAATGAGTGGGGGGGGGGGGGAAGGCTACCCACTCCAGCTGCCTCCTTGTGGCCTATACGGAAATTAGCTCTGGTAGCCTAGGTGCCCTGCTCTGTTCATGCTCTGCCCGCCATCTCTTCTGTTCCTGGACCCATGTCAATCCCAGGACCATGGTGTCCTCTTCCCCAGTGGTGGGAGGGAGTAGGGAAGGGGGACCCTGTAGAAGGCCACTGCTTGCTGCACCTTCTCTGACTCCTCAGTAGATTTCCCTGGCTCACTTCCATGCGACCCCAGCACTCTCTTTGCCTTGCCTCCTGGCCTCATGCCTCTGCAGATCCCTGCAGCCTGCTAGGAGCTGCCTTTAGCTCCCCAGGTCTCTGCCTGCACTGTTCTGTCCTGACGGCAAGCTACCTTCAGCCTGCAAGGCAGCCAGTTTTGTTCCCTCCTTGAGCTCCAGGGAGTGACTGAAGTTGCTCTGTGTCACGGGGGGTGGGGTGGGGTGTGGGGGGGTCCCGTTCCCACACCCCCCACTTCCTGGGATTCACAGTGATTCTTAGCCAGCCAGTAGATCAGAAGGTTTATTTGAGATGCCAGGCACACAATCCAACTTAGAGCTGTCAGTACAAACAGGCCCCCTTGGCCCGGCCCTTCTGGGGGGGCAGGGAGATGAGACCCTGAATCCAGGCTCCCCAGCTGCTTCCTCCACCAGCGTCTAACCCCTTTTCAAAAAACTCCAACGTCTGCCTGCCCTTTGTTCCCTTGCCAGCCCCAAGGTGTCAACTACCCTCCGCCTCCATCTCAGGTTACAGCTCCAGGTTTCCAGGTCAGAGTAGCTCAGCCTCAGGAGTCATGTCCACCCTTCCCCCTACTTGTCACACTCTGCCATGCAGCTCTTCTTATAGGGGCCTACCTGGCCCTGACTGACTGTTCCCCTCAGTCCTCCTCTGACAGGCTGCACAGGAGGCAGACAATCTAGGGCTCTGTTAATTCCCTTAAAGCCCAGTGTGGGGCAGGCAACCCATCAAACTCCTCTCCTGAAAAAACTCTGTTGGGGAGGACGGCCCCTCCCTTGTATAGATCTCCATCACCTCAGAATGCCATCTGGAGGAGGGAGAGGTTATTGCTGGCCAGCATAGTTAAATTCAGCATGGTTAAGGAATTTCTCTTGGTACATGGATCATGTGATCATAGAAACGTAGGACAGGAAAGGACCTCAGCAGGTCATCTAGGTCACACCCCTGCACTCAAGGCAGGACTAAGTAATAACTAGACCATTCCTGACAGGTGTTTGTCTAACTTGTTCTTAAAAACCTCCAGTGACAGAGATTATGCAACCTCCCTAGGCAATTTGTTCCAGTGCTTAGCTATCCTGACAGGAAGCTTTTCCTAATGTCCAAACTAAACCTCTCTTGCTGCAATTTAAACCCATTGCTTCTTGTATTTGGGAAACTCCATTTGAAACAACAAGATTTGTGCATATAATTTTCTATTAATGAAATGACAGACTATATGAGTGTGTATTGTCCAGGAGGATTTTGGGAAGTACAAAAAGCACATTTCTGGGGAAAAGTCTGTGAATGCAAGTTTGCTGGTGTCGCCCTGAAATGCAATTCATGAATGACTGGCTATAGTACTCATACAAGATAACTGGGAGTGTGCGAACAGACCAGGAAGGGTAGCTATCACAGTGAAGCAATGTAAGTAACACCCCAAGTTGGAGAACTGAGCTGTCCATCAGTCCAGATCATATCCTAGGTATTGTTACACAAAGCTAATATTTTCAGCCTTGCCTCATAAGTCATGTTTTCTAGACCTTTAATTATTGTTGTTCTGCGCTGAACTTTCTCCAATTTGTCCATGTCTTTTCTGAAATGTGGTACCCAGAACTACACACAGTACTCCAGTTGAGGCCTTATCAACATGGAGTAGAGTGGAAGAACTATTTCTTGTATCTTGCTTACAACACTCCTAAAGATACAACCCAGAGTAGTCTCTGCTTTTTTTGCAACAGTGTTATTATATTTAGCTTGTAATCCACAGTGATCCCCTAAGATCTCTTTCTTCAGCGTTCATTCCTGTGCAGTCATTTCCAATTTTGTATGTGTGTAACTGATTGTTCCTTCCTAAGTTGAATATTTAACTTTTGTCCGTATTGAATTTCATTCTATTTACTTCAGACCATTTCTCCAGTTTGTCAAGATCATTTTTAATTTTAATCCTATCCTGCAAAGTATTTCAACCTTTCCCAGCTTGGTATTGTGTGCAAACTTTATAAGTGTACTCTCTATGCCATTATCTAAATTATTTATGAAGATATTGAATGGAACCACAACCAGGACCAATCCCTGTGAGACCCCACTTGACATGTCCTTCCATCTTGACTGTGGACCACTGTTAACTACTCTCTAGGAATAGTTTTCCAACCATTTATGCAGCCACCTTATGGTAGCTCCAACTAGGCTATATTTCCCTAGTTTGGTTATGAGGTCATGCGAGACAGTATTAAATCTCTTATTAAAGTGAAGATATACCATATTTACTGCTTCCTCCCATCTAAAAGACTTCTTACCCTGTCAAAGAAAGCTATTAGATCGGTTTGATACAATTTGTTCTTGACAAATCCATGTTAACTGTTACTTATCTTTTTATATTCTATGTGTTTACAAATTGAGTGCTTGATTATTTGCTCCATTATCTTTCTGAGTACTGAAGGTAAGTTAAGATGACTGTTTTGTAATTTCCATGTTATCCATATTTCCCTTTTTAGAGATTGGAACTATATTTGCCCTTTTGTAGTCCTCTGGAATCTCTCATGAGTTTTCAAAGATAATTGCAAATGGTTCAGATATCTCCTCTGTCAGCTCCTTGAGTATTCAAGTATATATTACATCAGGCTATGCTGATTTGAAGACATCCAACGTAACTATATATTTCTTAACTTGTTCTACTTGGGTCCAATGAATGGCAGCAGAGCAAAAGGAGCAGCAGCAGCACCACAAGAGTGAGCTGTGAGAAGTTTTTATAAATTTTATTTTAGGTGTCCCCAGCCTTTGTAAACCCTATCACATGCCCAACACCATGTACAAGAAAAAACAACTTGACACAACGCCTTCAGCCAGCAAATTGGACTGAAAATCAACGTCAGTAAGATAGATATCATGACCTTTAATATTGCCTGATCATCACCAGTATGGATGGAGGATTATGTTCTCACCCATGTAGAAACATTCACATACTTGGGCAGTACCATCAACCAGGACACTAGAATAAGCCAGGACATGACATTCAGATGATGACATCCGGAACAAAATCAATAAAGCCAGGAACACCTTCAAGAACTTAAATACAGTCTGGGAAATATCAAAATACACCACCAAAACTAAACTCCAGATTTATCAAAGCTGCTTACTTTCAACACTATTTTATAATGCAGAATGCTGGGGACTGAGAAAGTATGACATGTCCAAACTGTTTTCATTCCACACAACCTGTCTCAGAAAAATCCTCAGTATTTTTTGGTCCAGAACTATGTCAATACAAGACTGACACAGTGCAGTCAAGAAGATCTGAGCACCATCATTGCCAGGAGGCATTGGAGATGGATCAGGCATATGCTTTGGATGGAAACTGATTCCATCACCACAGTAGCAAGAAGATGGACACCTGAAGGCAAATGAAAAAGAGGCCACCCGAAAATAACACGGCAAAGAGCTGTGGGAGCTGAGCTGAAAAACCTGGGACACAGCTGGGGAACCACTCAAAGTCACTGCATTAAGGCCAGAGGCATAATAGGAACAATGATGATGATGATAGCCTTTTTAAGATAATCATGGCACTAATGACAGATGCAGGCAGCACTGAGTGGGGACATGGACACATGAGACTAAGAGGGGCAGCTGTGTACCAACAGGTGGGCAGCAGACATCCAATGCACATAGGAGCAGCAAAAATGCAGGAGGGAAGAAAGGAGAACTGATATTTTTCCTTAAGGAAGCATTCAAAATGTCAGGAGAATAACCACAAAAACAGCCAAACCATAAATGTGATTGAGGTCCTATATCAGCCAATGGATGCTGGATTGGATGCTCTGATGAATGGTTTGATTCTGCAGCTCTTACTCCTATGATTTCAATGGGTCTGTTTGTGTGAATAAAGACCTTTGTGTGAGTGAGGGATTTTGAGATCAGAACTGAGATGTGAGAATCTCCCTCTTGCTGCTAACTTCATTTGAGCGAGTGCTCTCCTGAGTACCTGGCAGCTGACTAGTTCCTAATTGATTTGTTTCATTGGATTTGGCCAATTTTGTGTTATCAAATTTACTATGTGATTTGCACATCCCTATTAGGCACTCTGCTTTCTTCTCCTCTTTGGGGTTTCAAAGCACTCCCCTGTGTTTGCCATTACATTCTGAAACTGCATGAGTTGGGTCCAACAGGTAGAAACACTGAGGAATGTGAGTTATCCTACAATAGAGAATGCATTTCTGATGTACATGCAAACCTGCGCCACATATTGTTCTAGCACAAGCAAAAAGTACATTCCTAGGATGTGTTCTTGTAAAGTAAAATCCTCTTCTGACATTGGTGTGGGATCAAATAGCTGATGGTAAAAAATGAAAGGCAATCAGCAAAGAAATTGTGTGTACTCACAATTAATAAACCACTGCCTTACTTGAAACACCACAAGAAACATACAATAGGACAGATTTGTTTCAGTTGAATTATATAATAAAATAATAATAATAAATTTACCTAGATTGAGTGACTGATAAATCTCAGCATAATACATTATATTATTGGTGTAATAGCAGAGATTCTATCTGCTGTAAATAAAATGCATATTGTACTGTATGAAGCCTTTGTGGACCCTTATATTTGGAAATATCAAATTAAGGACTTTCATAGTGAAAAGGGAGCTTTTTAAGTTTGGACTGTAAGGATTCACATTTGCTGTAATTATAATTAATCCACAAGACTCTGCTTAGCTGTGGGCATAGTAAACATTGCATTAATAGAATCAGAGGGGCATCTGACAAAGTGGGTATTAGCCCACGAAAGCTTATGCTCTAATACTTTAGTTAGTCTTTAAGGTGCCACAGGACTCTTTGTTACTATTGCACTAATAGATCAAGAGGTTAGAACTCTATCACACTGTCACAATCCATTAGTGATTTCAGAAGAAAGGATTCCCCCCTGCCATTAGTTGCATTAAAAACAAATACAAACTATATATTAGTCCCAGAGGGAATGAAATAGACCTGCTAGTTCAAAGTGTGATCTAACTTCAGTGGCCCAGATTATCCCCTCTCATAAACCTGTCATCCTCATACTCAGCAACCCCTCTGCATAATCCCACTGGGAGAGCTGAGTTTGCAGTGGAAAAGGCTAAGAAGATCACTCCCCCAAACACCGTGAATCTCTGAGGCTCTGCAGAAAGCCTTTCACTTCTGCCCATCCCTCTCTACAACTCCTGGAAACACCAGAACCAGCAATCAGTGCTTCCCTCTAGCTACAGCAGCCCTCAAAATCCCTAGAGGAGGGCTATGTAGAAAACATATAAGAGCTGTAGAGCGCAAGGATGCTCTATGATCAGGGCCCTAAAGTGGAACTCTGGAGACACAGGTTCAACTCTCTTCCCTGCCACAGACTTCCTGGGTAATGTTAGTCAAGTCAGTCTTCATGCCTCAGTTTCCGGTCTGCAAAAGGGGGATAATAGAATTTAACTGCCTCATTGGGCAGGTGTGAGTGTAAAGATTATGAGGCAGTAAAACACCCTGGTAATGGGGGTGTATGACAGGCAGCTGTCCCTCAGGGTGCTTCTTTGAGCTGTGTGTGGCCTTGCAGGTGCTCTGCACTCAACCCCCCATGTCTGGGTCTTGTAAAAAGTCACTGCCAGGACCAAGTACTTTAAACTGAGATTTGCCCTGTGAGGGTTCTAATTTATTAAGTCTCTCACCATATATCAATAAATCTTTAGAACCTCAAGTCCAGTCCTTTCTCCCCCTTGAGTCAGGTGTTAGTATATAGGCCTGTTTGTTAGCATTAGATAGAATTTGAGGTTTGATTTTTAATACTTTTATGTCTTTACTCATATGTATGAACAAAGACACTGTGTGTTACCTCTGCCCACAAGCAGATGTGGGCAGGAGGGAAGAAAGAGAGAAGAGACAGAGCTAATGTGTCGCTGGGCAGAGTGGAAGTGTAATATGTGAGCGTACGCTTGAAGGAGAGTCCTCCCTCAATTTCGCTCCCAAGATAAGGTCAAGACAACAGACGGGACGGGAGAGAGGGATGCCGGGGTGGGGAGTGGATAAGGCCGAAAAAATGTCTGTCCCTGACCAAAGCACAGCCTCACTACTTACCCCTCCCAATGGATACAAAAGAGGTGTTACTGAAGCCCCCAGAATCTTGACCCTCCAAAACATAATAAGACCACAGTGGAACCAAGGGTCTGCAGTAGGGGTATAATTATGCCTGCTAAAAAAGAGGAGGTGGGAATGGAGGCATGGGTAAAGGCTCTTCAGCATCTGAGTTAGGGATACGCTCGCTTGAAACCAACACCAATAAACATTGCATTGCCTGCACTTCGGACTTCTGGTCTTCTCCTTTCTGTCTGCGTGACAAGAACCAGGGAAGGGGCAAAAGGAAAGCCCCTAACATATGGGTTTCAAAACTCTCCTTTTGGGCCTGAATGTGACTTTGGGTAGGTTCCCACTCCTTGAGATAGGAGTCCCACAACCCTCCTTCTGAGGCCTGCATTGCTAACTGTGACACTTGATCAGCTTCTCTGAGTTGGTCCTTTTAAATTCTGCCCTTCCCCCCTAAGCAGGTAGGGCAGCCTTTTTCAAGCTGTTTCCTTATCTGCTCCCCCCTCCTTTAGCTCTCTGGAGGCTTCTCATTAATCACTGAGTCTGGGTCTGGGTCTGATTTAGCCACATAATCTACCTGGGGAGAATAGCTGAGTGAGGCACAGATGTGACTGTCTCTTCAAGGGGATAGCTACCTGGTGACAGGGCCATATAAGATAGATATTTCTTCTGCCTTCTTTCCATGGGGTGGGAAGTGGGAATGATTTGTGTTCCTCCTGTTTATACCCACAGCTTGTTCACTTTTCTCTTGAGCCCACCCAGTCTCTACCCTCTTCCTGACTCTAGGTTACCCAGAGAGGCCTGTGTGGAGCCTAAAGGGTGTGTTGGTGGCAGCATCACAGAGATGGCTGATTCCCCTACCCCCACCCCTCACTTCCAGGCAGAAGGGGATAGATTTACATATGGAATATCTTCTTCAGGTACATATGAAGGGGGCACAATCTGGCCCAGTAGTTGTAGCTTTAAGTAACTGTTAAGGTTATGAAACAGTGCTCTGCTATTCAGTTCTTCCTCATATTTGTTTCATGAGCATGTCTTCCAAATTTTAACTGTACTTCAAAACTGATTAAATTGAATGGAAAAATACTACACCTTGCCCAATAACTCTAAAACATCCCTGGAAGTTTAATAACCCATACGAGCAGCAACATCAACTGTGACCCAGAAACCAAAAGTGGAACACTGTTCAAGGTCTATTTCTCTGAGATGACTTTTCCCACAAATCTATACGTGATAGCAGTTTCTGTATCATAGATTAGGGCCTAAATTTTCAGAAATGGCTAGTAATTACAATTTCTGGGCACCCAGTTCAAGATACTGCAAAGATGCCTGAATTGAAGAGGTCAGATACTCAGCACTTTCTGAAGATGAAGTCCTATTAAGGTGTCTTACATTGCATGCTTCAAAGTAGAGTCACCCAAATATCATGTTGCTAATCCAGGGGTTCCCAAACTTGTTCTGTGGCTTGGACAGGGTAAGCCCCTGGCTGGCTGCAAGATGTTTTGTTTACCTGAGTGACCACAGGTTCAGTCGCTCACAGCGCCCACTGGCCATGGTTTGCCAATCCTGGACAATGGGAGCTGAAGGAAGCAGCGCGGGCCAGATCACCTCTTCCTACAGTTCCTGGTAGAAAATAGCATGGGCCTCTTCTAAATGTCCTGCTAATGAAGGAGAATGCCAGAATGGGAACATTTTCTATACCATAACAACCCATATGTTGAGATCACTATTGATTGTAGCTCCTAAGGGAGCTTCAGAAGCTTTTACAGGAGCACCATCAACTTGAAATCTAGTTAATTAATAAAAAACGCTTTGCAGTTTTGAGGTTTTAGAATAATATTTTACTATCCCATTACTGTTTTTTTCTCCCCTGTCATGCAAAAAATGAGTCAAACAACAATGGAAACTGATTATGCAAAGGAAACCATGAAAATGACTGTACACAAAAGTGGTTTGCGTAGGTCTACACTTCAAGCTGGAGGTGTAATTTCCAACTTGAGAAGACATACCGACATTAAGTCTTGTCCCACTCCCTTCTGATAGGGGTATTTTAAGGCTACAATGCTCCCTCCTTACACTATGTTGTCTCAGCAAGCCAGTCTGCCTAAAGCCCAGTGCCTGTGCTTTGGTCTCTCCCAGAGGGCTATGAACAGTGTTTTTTCCAGCAGTTACTGTCTATCATACACCTCTTTCTAAGCAAGCAAATTTATTCTTAAGGTAAAAGCATTACTGAGAAAACATAATAAAAACCAATGAACACACACTAACGTACCAGGAGTCACTATTAGTCTTATAGGGCACTAGTAGGCCAAAATCTTTCCAACCCTTCTGCAAAGGTTGGGGCCACCTTTGGACAGAGGGCCTGGTAATCTTTGGTAGATCAGAAAGGAGGCCCCGAGCCAGTTTAAATGCAACCTTTTTATACTAAAAGCATTTTTTTTGTCTGTTGGTCTCTGTGAAACCCAGTTTGAACCAGTATACGGAAGCTTCCACAGGGTGTGGTACCTCTCTGGAACTGTTTACATGGTAAGTGATTGACATTAATCACCTGCCCCCCTCACACACACAGCTGCTGATTCCTGAAGTAGTTATGGTACCTCTCCCCTCTAGAACTGCATACAATCCCTACACCATAGTAAGACATAAATTTAATGAAATATGGCCCCCAAAGATATTACAAGGGATTGCAAAGTCTGTCACATCACCTTCCTACTCTACTCTACGTTCCCCTGTTTATATATCTAAGCATGGTGTTTGCCTCTTAACTCTAGCATCAAACTGGGAATGCATGCTCAATTTTTTTTTTGTGGCAAATCTCATATTAAAACACAAATAAAAATAAAACAGAACCTTCAACAAAATGACTTTAATCTTCTTAACCCACCAGTGGCTCTGACAGACATACAAACCAGGAAGGCTGCACTTTACACCTTTGGGCTAGGTCACCTTACCCTTAACCTCGGAAAGCAAGCAATCTCCATCTGGGAGTGTCTGTAGGAAGTTTCCTTGCCCAAGGTTTCTCTGATCCTTTTTAAAACTTCACTAGGTGTGTAGAGTCAAAACAGGGGGAGGCACTTGTGAAATAAGGAAATATCTTTATTTAAACTAAAGAGCCATCTCATCTGGGCATGCTGAACTCCACATCCTGCCTCTTGTAAAGGCTGCTGTGCTGGTAGTTAGTTATTATTTGTATTATTATGGAAGAAGCCTAGAATTGCCAATCAGGATCAAGATCCCTTTGTGCTAGTACAACACAGGAAACTGGTTCTTAGACCTAGAGCTTACAATCCAGTGAAGACAAGATGCAACAAGTGGATGTAACAGTTAGAAGGACTGGGAGAACAAGGGTAAAGGAAACTATAACAAGAATATGCTCAAGCATAGGCCACCTAGGTGCACAGCTAGATGATTTTAAGTTGGTTAATTTTTTTTCCAAAATAGATGACTGATATTTATCATAATGTGTTTGATTAGATCATAGTCTCTACTAGCCATTTACCTAGATAGGATTCAGATGAGGCATGTCAATTTTAAAGGGCTTAGAAATGTTGACCTTTAAACAGAGATCACTGTTCAACCTTAACTATGGTGAAGTTTCCATGCCACAATAATTTCCTATTTTAAAGCCTGACTTCAACCAAAATATCTATAGCTATGAAAATATGAGACGTGAGTGCAGACAGAGAAACTAGTGTTATTTAATTGATTAAGTCATGCTCAACTTTATACAGTTCATTTCAATTGGGTGGTTTTATTCACCTGTGTATCCTGTTATCTTGCGTTCACATTTCTGATTTCACTGGGCTCTCAGACAAAGTATTTTTACAAAGAATTTCTGTGGCTTGATGTTCCATTGTCCTATTTTACATTTACTTAGAAAAAAATGTCATGAATTCAATTCTGATATTGTTTTTCTGGACTCACCTTACAATAAAGGGCAATAAGTACAGAATCTTTCTAGCTGTAAATGGAGTGAAAAGTCCCGTGAAAACATACTGTAACAAACTACTGAACTCCTACAGCTTTCCTACTCTGATTAAATTTTCTTAGTCATAAAACAAAATTGAAGATTGTGCCTAATGCAATAAGAAGAGGGGAGTCACCAACACTTGGTTCTTTTATACCCTCGTTAATATTTAAATGTTTCCTGTTTGTTTAGAAAATTGGAGCACACAGAAACCTTAACTAGAAAAAAAGCTCTGTTCAGTTAAGAGGTTAAAGTAATGATTCATGTGAAAGTATTTTAAAAAGAAGACTGAAAGGAAGGCGATCTAATGTTTCAGAATTTAAGTTTAAAAAGTTTTCAGAGGCAATGCAAAATGCACTTAACGGACCACATTTTCAGCCAGGCCTCAATCTAGTCTCCAGTTTTGTGGATGCAATTTTGGTAGATGTGAGTATCTGTACCTGCTAAATCACCCACCCCACTAGAAAAAATGGATGCCACATCTGACAACTGCGCCATTCTCTTTGAATCTGAACTCAGATAAAAGAACAGTAGTTTTACAGGATTGCTATTAACAATAATCTCTATTGATTGCTGCTGGTGACTAGAGTCTTGTATTACAGACCCAGTATTTTCCCTTGAAAAGAAGCAAACTTAAAAAAAATATACAATGCAAATATAAATGACAACTTATACAGCTGAATAGGTTATTTATAGTAAATATTCATTTTCTAGAGTTACATATTTGTAAGTTACCTCAACACCCTTGTTGAATCAGGCAATTTTCATTCCACCTGTTGCAAGCTCCTGAAAAGTGACTGCATTGTGGACAGTCCTAGCCAAGGTCAGCAATGCAAAGGGGGAAATAGACGGTGGTGCTGTTTAGTGTTTGAAACAGTTGTACATTATTCACTCTTGGTGGAATTTATCTTTACCAATATATCTCCTGCTATGTGAAACATTAACTCAGCTTAAGAAGTCATTAAGAGCATTAGTTTTCTAAAATGTGTTGAAAGACATGAAATATGAACATAGGGTAAGCTGATGTTGTGTTACTATGCTGAAAAAAGGAGTGGCTACCACACGAACAGTTTTAGCAAGGAATCTGAACTCATTGAAAAAAAGCTGGGAATGTCTAATACCAAAGATATGGAACAACTGTACTTCGAGTGAGTTAAGTATAGAATAATAGAGTTTTAGGTCAGAAGGGATCATCATATATCATCTAATCTGACCTCCTGTAAACCACCAAAACCATCCAGCATCTACACACTAAAGCCAACAACTGAAATTAGACCAAAGTATTACAGCCCTCAGGAGACTAGACTATTGTGTGCTATTACTAGGGGAATTCTGTGCCAAAAAATTAAAAATTCTGCACACAATAACAATTTTTTAAAAAATTCTGCATACTTTGTCATAACAACACAATCTAATTACTCCATAGAGGACAAAATATATTCATGAAATTTATTTTTATAAATAGATTCCTAACTAGGTATATTAATACAGAACTTTGAGTAAAATTCATTTAAACTACAATACAGAAACATAGTTCCCGCACTCTGCATATTTCAGAAACAGTGCAAAGACTTGGGGCAGTCAAGGGCAACGGAGTTCTTGAGAGAGAAGGAAGTAATTGCTGGGAAGGAACCTGGGAATAAATCTAGAGGCTTGTTGGGTGAGGAATGGAGAAGTATGGATCAGCTTTTTGAAGGGGAGGAGGACTGTTAGGGAGTTGGGGAGCCTATCCCATGCAGACACTGGCTGACTTCTAGCCTCTCCCATACCATCATGTACACCTGCCCCTGTCCCCATGTGTCCCTGCACTTTCACTCAGCCACCCTTGCCCCATCCCCATGTGCCCCTGCATGCCCACTCAATCATCTTTATTAATGATCTGGACGATGGGATGGATTGCACCTTCAGCAAGTTTGTGGATGACACCATACTGCGGGGGAGAGGAAGATATGCTGGAGGGTAGGGATACGGTCCAGAGTGACCTAGACAACTGAAGATTTGAGCCAAAAGAAATCTGATGAGGTTCAATGAGGACAAGTACAGAGGACGGAAGAATCCCATCCACCTCTACAGCAGTTCTGCATAAAAGAACCTGCGATTACAGTAGATGAGAAGTTGGATATGAACCAGCAGTGTGCCCTTGTTGTCAAGAACGGCATATTGGACTGCATTAGTAGGAGCATTGCCAGTAGATCAAGGGACGTGATTATTCCCCTCTATTGGACACTGGTGAGGCCACATCTGGAGTATTGTATTCAGTTTTGGGTCCCCCACTACAGAAAGGATGTGGACAAATTGGAAAGATCCAGCAGAGGGCAACAAAAATGAACAGGGAGTTGGGGCACATGATTTATGAGGAGAGGCTGAGATTAAAGGTTCAGATTTAAGGTTATAAGCAAACAAATGCATCTGCAGTTAACACAGAAGAGATCCACAAACCAAAATAAAGAAATAAACCTGATCATGTTTATCTAAACATTCTCTATCCAAATGATTCCTTCTAGGTATGGAAGATAATTTTTCATACCTGCTTCAAACCTTACACAGCATTCCTCCTTACAGCATTGCTGCTTCATGTACCTACAGCCCAGAGAGAACAGACAAAGGGAAAGTTTCTTTCCCAATCTTAAAAAGTTCTAGCCTTTCCACTGGCTCTTTTGATCAGGTGTACATTTTTTTTCTTTACCTGGGGAACTTTTTAACCATTTACTGGTAAAGCAAGTAGATAACAGCTACCAAGAGGGATTTTACAGCCAGCTGGGTGTCCATCAAAGGGAGTTACCCCTTCTTCTTCATTTATTACAACTGTAAATAAATTAGATGTGATGGAATGGAATCTGTTTGGGGCAAAATTACTTTGGGGAAGAAAGCTACTAGAGGCAGTGGTTGGAGTGTGCTACAGACCACCAGGATCTGATTTGGATATGGATAGAGACCTCTTTAATGTTTTTAATTAAATAAATAATACTGGGAATTGTGTGATATGGGAGTTTAACTACCCAGATATAGATTGAAGGATAAGTGCTACTAATAATAGGTGGGCCCAGATTTTCCTGGATGTGATAGCTGACAAATTTCTTCACCAAATAGCTACTGAACCAACAAGAGATGATGCCATTTTTGATTTTGTATTAGTCACTAGTGATGGCATCATAGAAGAACTGAGTGTAGAGGACAACCTTTATTTCAGGGATCATGAGCTAATTCAGTTTAAACTAAACAGAAAGATAAACAAAAATAGATCTGCTACAAGAGTCCTTGATTACAAGAGCTAACTTTAAAAAAAAAAGGGAATTAGTTAGAGAAGTGCACTGGACTCAATCATCTGAATGTGGAAGAGGCCTGGAATTACTTTAAGTCAATGTTGCAGAAGCTATCTGAAACCTGCATCCCAAGCAAGAGGATAAAATTCATAGGAAAGAAGTACAGATCAAGCTGTATAAGCAAGCATCTCAAACAGGTGAGTAAGAGAATGCAGAAAGCCTACAAGGAATGGAAGATGGGAAGAATCAGCAAGGAAAGCTATATCTTGGAGGTCAACAAGTGTAGGAATAAAGTGAGAACTGCCAAAGGCGAAGCAGAGTTGGACATTGCAAAGGGAATTAAAACCAAGAGCAAAAGTTTCTATAGCCATATAAATAAGAAAACAAAGAAAGAAGAAGTGGGATCGCTAAGCATTGATGATGGAGTGGAGTTTAAAGATTATCTAGGCATGGCCCAAAACCTAAATAAATACTTTGCCTCTGTTTTTAATGATACTAATAAATAGCTTAAGGATAGTCTCAGGGTAGCTAATGGCAACAAGGATATAGAGGTATAAATTACCACATACAAGGTGGAAGTCAAATTGAAACATTTTAATGGGACTATATTGGGGAGGGGAGAGGATCTTAATCCAAGAATACCAAAGGAATTTGCACATGAAATTGAAAACCCCGTAGCAAGGACTTTTAATGAATTTGTAAACTCAGGGTCATACATTATGATTGGAGAATTGCTAATAGAGTACCTATTTTTAAGAAGGGGAAAAAAGTGAACTGGATACTACAGGCCTGTTAGTTTGACTTCAGTTGTATGCAAGGTCTTGGAACACATTCTGAAAGTGAAAGTAGTTAAGAGCGTATAGGTGAATAGTAATTGGGATAAAATACAACATGGTTTTGTAAAAATTATTTACAACAATACCACACCAACCTGATCTCTTTCTTTGGGAAGATAACTGGTTTTTTTAGACAAAGGAAATGCAGTAGATCTAATCTACCTGGATTTCGGTAAGGCATTTGATATAGTTCCACATGGGAAATTATTTAAATTGGAGAAGATGAGGATTAATATTAGAATTGAAAGGTGGATAAGGAACTGGTTAAAAGAGAGACTACAATGGGTCATACTGAGGCCAGGTCTACACAGCCTGCCAGATTAGCTGGTAAAGATCGATCTTTGGGGGATTGATTTATCGTGTCTCATCTAGAGGTGATAAATCGATCCCCGAGCGCTCTCCCGTTGGCTCTGGAACTCCACCGCAGTGAGAGGCACAGGCGGAGTAAACGAGGGAGCAGTACCAGTCAACTCAGCACCGTGAAGACGCTGAGGTAAATCGAGCTGAATACGTCAATTTCAGCTACGCTATTCGTGTAGTTGAAGTCGCGTATGTTAGGTCAATTCCCCTCATTAGTGTAGACCAGGACTGAAAGGTGAACTGTCAGGCTGGAGGGAAGTTACTAGTGGTGTTCCTCAGGGATCTCTTGAGACCAATCTTATTTAACATTTTTATTACTGACCTTGATGCAAAAAGTGGGAGTGTGCTAATAAAATTTGTGGATGACACAAATTTGGGAGGTATTGCCAATACAGAGGAAGATCAGAGTATGATACAAGATCTGGCTGTCCTTGAATACTGGACTAATAGAAATTGACTGAAATTTAACAGTGCAAAGTGCAAGTGTGTGCACTTAGAGACTAACAACAAGAACTTTTGCTATAAATTGGAAGCGACAGATGCGGAGAAAAACCTGGGTATATTGGTTGATCACAGGATTACTATGAACCATCAATGTGATGGAGCTGTGGAAAAATCTAATGTGATCCTAGGATGTATCAGGCAAAGTATTTCCAGTAGAGACAGGGACGTATTAGTACTAGAGCTTTCAAGTGATTAAAAAAATTAATCACGATTAATCATGCTGTTAAACAATAATAGAATACCATTTATTTAAATATTTTTGTATGTTGTATACATTTTCAAATATTGATTTCAATCACAACACAGATTATAATGTGTATAGTGCTCACTTTATATTTTTTTTATTACAAGTATTTTGATTATTTGTACTGTAAAAAAAAAGTATTTTTCAATTCACCTAATATAAGTACTGTAGTGCAATCTCTTTATCATGAAAGTTGAAATTACAATTACAGAATTATGTACCAAAAATAATATTAAATAAAATAAAATAAAATTTTGGAGCCTGCAAGTCCACTTAGTCCAACTTCATGTTCAGCCAGTTGTTCAGACAAACAAGTCTGTTTACATTTGCAGGCGATAATGCTGCCTGCTTCTTGTTTACGTCACCTGAAAGTGAGAAAAGGTTTTCTCATGGCACTGTTGTAGCTGGCGTCACAAGATATATATATACCGGATGCGCTAAAGATTCAAATGTCTCTTTGTGCTTCAGCCATCATTCCAGAGGACATGTGAACATGCTGATGATGGGTGCTGCTTGATAACAATCCAAAGCAGTGCGGACCAGAGCATGTTCATTTTCATCATCAGAGTCAGATGTCACCAGCAGAAAGCTGATTTTCTTTTTTGGTGGTTTGGGTTCTGTAGTTTACACACTGGAATGTTGCTCTTTTAAGACTTCTGAAATCAAGCTCCACAACTCATCTCTCACATTTTGGAAGGCACTTCAGATTCCTAAACCTTGGTTTGAGTGCTGTAGCTATCTTTTGAAATCTCATGTAGGTACCCCCTTTGAATTTTGTCAAATCTGCAGTGAAAGTATTCTTAAAATGAACATATGCTGGGTCATCTTCAGAGACTGTTATAACATGAAATATATGGCAGAATGCGGGTAAAACAGAGCAGGGGACATGCAATTCTCCCCCAAGAAGTTCAATCAAAAATTTAATCAACACATTATATTTAAATGAATGTCATCAGCATGGAAGCATGTCCATTGGAATGGTGTCCCAAGGATGAAGGGGTATACAAATGTTTAGCATGTCTGGCATGTAAATACCTTGCAATGCTGGCTACAAAAGTGCCATTCAAATGCCTGTTCTCACTTTCTGGTGACACTGTAAATAAAGAGGGTAGTATTATTTCCTGTAAATGTAAACAAACTTGTTTGTCTTAGTGATTGGCTGAACAAGAAGTAGGACTGAGTGGACAAGATTTACATAGTTTTGTTTCTGAGTGAAGTTATGTAACAAATAAAAATCTACATTGTAAATTGCACTTTTACGATGAAGAGATTGCACTTCAGTACTTGTACGAGATTAACTGAAAAATACTATTTCTTTTGTTTATCATTTTTATGGTGCACTGATTTGTTAACAAAAATATACACTTTGTATTCAGTGTTGTAATTGAAATCAATATATATGAAAATGTAGAATAAGATCGAAAATATTTAATAAATTTCAATTGGTATTCTATTGTTTAACAGTGCAACTAAAACTGCAATTGTTTTTTTAATTTAATCACGAGAGTTAAACCGTGATTAATCAACAGCCCAAGTTAGCACCATTATACAAGCCATTGTTATGACTTCATCAAGAATACTGTGTGCAGTTGTGGTCTCCCATGTTTAAGAAAGATGAATTCAAACTGGAACAGGTGCAGAGAAGAGCTAGAATAATCAGAGGAATGGATAATTTACGTTATGAGAGGACTCGCAAAGTGCTTGGCTTGTTTAGCCTTACCAAAAGAAGGATGAAGGGAGATATGATTGCTATTAATAAATACATCAGAGGGATAACTACCAGGGAGGGAGAGGAGTTCTTTAAGTTAAGTGCCAATGTTGACACAAGAACAAACGTGTATATATACTGGCCATCAACAAGATTGGGCTTGAAATTAGGTGAAGATTTCTAACCATCAGAGAAGTGACGTTCTCGAACAGCCTTCCAAGGAAAGCAGTGGTGGCAAAAAGCCTACTTATCTTCAAGATTAAGACTGATAAGTTTATGGAGGGGAGGGTATGATGGGACTGCCCACAATGACCTGTGGCCAATTGGCAATTGCTAGTAGCAAAAATCCCCAACAGCCAGGGACAGGACACTAGATGGGGAGGGCTCAGAGATACTTTCCCAGGTATCTGCCTGTTGGGGCTTGCCCACATGCTCGTGGCCAGGAAGAAATTCCCTCACTTCCCCCAGATCCGATTGGCAGAGACCCTAGGAGGTTTTTTGCCTTCCTTTGCAGCATGGAACTGGGTCACTTGCAGGTAACTGGTGTAAATGGCAAATTCTCTGTAACTTGAATTCTTTAAATCCTGATTTGAGGACTTCAGTGACTCAGTTAGAGGTTAAGGGTCTATTACAGAAGTGGGTAGGTGAGATTCTGTGCCCTGCAATGTGCAGGAGGCCAAACTAGATTATCGTAATGGTCCCATTTGATCTTAAAGTCTATGAGCCTATGATGTTTTTTGAATGGGACAATACCATTTTTATGTAATTTTTCTCTGAGAATTTTTAAAAAACAAATGTTCTTCAAAATGGCTAAATTCCAAAATTTTGAATCTTAGTTCTCCCCCCACACACACACATACACCCCTTTCCCCCTCACAAATGAATGTAACCAACAATAATCTTAAGGGCCCCCAATCTCTCCCGCCCAAACTTTTTTTTCTTTTTCTTCTCTCTAAATTTTTTAAACTTCTCTAGATTTGGATCACTCACAGAGTGAAAAGACAATAAGTTTGTCACTCTAACTTTGGAAAAATTATGGCACAGAATATAGATGCCATTTCTTCTTTTTTTAAAAAAAAATGTCTGAAAACTCTTGCCACTGCATGCATCTGACGAAGTGGTACTAGCCTACAAAAGCTTATGCTTCAATTCTTTTGTTAGTCTTTAAGGTGCCACAAGACCCTTTCTCACTTCTGCAAATCCAGACTAACATGGCTACCTCTCTGATTCTTGAAACCTCTTAGTTCATCTAAAAGAATATCTGGTGAAAAATTTAACAGTTTTGAATTTACCATCCACTGCTTTAACAAGCATCAGAAACATTTCAGAAAGAGGTCTGTTATTTGTTGTTCGTCATTACTGCACATTTGAGGGTTAAATTGGGGGACAGCAGTGAAATTAAATCATATGACAATGATATTTCATAAATATGCATGCATTTATCACAACATGAAATATTCACATTTGAGTCATATTTAGAAAAAATGCATGGCAAATAGTCCACGTTTCTGTGTTAGAAAGGAAAGTATCAATGAGAAATAACAGAAATGGATGGATTTTGTCCTAGAAGGGTGCTCAGTAACTCATCTTTTAATACTATGGGTTACTGGGCCCAATTCATAGCTACACTAATGACTTCTTACTCCATCTGGCAAAATCAAAGGGCCTTAAAGTAGGTGGAAACAGCCCCATGTGCGCAGGGATTCCCAGCTTTCCTTAGGTGGCTCTACCTCTCCTGAGGTTATTTGAACTGAGCATCAGGAAGGCCACTGCATGGCCTCAAAATATGAGGAGTGGAAAAGACATCTTAAAGCCACTTTTATCCCGAACCTCCATCCATGCTTCAAGTGCAAGGGAGGAACTGAAAATCAGGCCCACCATTCTCAAATGGAAAATGAGTGCCCATGCAATTCAGTATTTTAGTCATCAACTGCTTTGCTATTTTAAGAGAAAATACTATACAGTTTTAACTAGAAATTATTTCTTTTGCCTCCTTGACTCTGGGATACTCATTGCATGAGCCTTATGGAGTCATATAATTCCATCATTTTTGAAGCAGAACTCTCCATTGAACATCTGCTTAAAAACCAACATGGCCTTTTATAGTAATTGGGGAAGTGCACCGAGATTAGCTGTGACTGGTAAACTGAAGGGACTGACTGTTTGACATGGAGATGGAAGTAGGACTGTCCAACCAGCTTTCATGCTGAGAAGACATATGAGCTGAATCAATTTTTAAAGAGGTAGGCAGGGTGAGAGAGAAGGGTGGAGACTGAGGAGGGGTTTAATTCTCTTTAGTGTTTATTTAAAACACTAGAGACAATATACTATAAAATAGGCTCTGCTAATATGACTTTTGGTCTGTAAGGACCAGTCAAAAACATGGAATTGAAAATGTTTTTAACATGGTCCAATAAAATGTATTTAGCCCTTGCTAGCTAAGCCTGTTTTACAACAGTAGCTACTTAACACGGCTGTAGCTTCCCAGTCAAGCAAGAAAAAAAAAATGGCAGCCGGGCAGTGTGATCAGAGAAATATCCTCAGGAGTTCCAAGCCACAAATGAATTCAGATAGATCATGAATGAGCAAATGTTTCCCATGTAACACTGCCCACAATACTCACTCCTGGTTTAAACATTTGGTTCCAATGTGTTTTACTTCTAGAAGGCTAGAAAAATATTGGTTGAAAACCATATCCAATGTTATCTTTGCTGGTGATTGATTTCTAGACTGGATGACTGTGGTTTGGGGTGTTTTGAGCATTGATACATGCTTTTCCTAGTTTGGGCTGTTAGTTTAGTTTATTAAGACCAACTTTGGCAAAAGTTGCATTCTTGACCTAAGTTGCCTGTTTTCAAGGGTACATGAAGGAGCTTACTGAACATGAATACAGTACGTGTGATGTACTGTCTGAGATTCTATCATGGTGTAGGGGTACAAGGAGCAGTCTGAGTCCTCTGCATCATGTGTTAAGAAGGGTTCATTCAAACAAAATTTGTTTTAATACAGCCAAATGCAGAAAGTTATACAGCTAGCACTGAAAAATGCAGGCCATCTCTGCAGAATGGGGGACTGTATTCTGGGGAAAAACTGACTCTGATTTAGACAAGCAACAAAACATGGGCTCTGAGAAAGATGATCTGGAAAAAAAGAGGTAATGTGATCCTTGCATGTATAAATAGGGGTGTAACAAGTAGCTGTAGGGAGGTGATTTTACCTCTGTATATAGCAGTGATGAGATTAATACCAGTATTCTGTTACGTGACCCTATGGTCAACACAAGCACGCAGAGTCCCTGGAATGATGACACAGGCGTGAACTCTGTAACAGAGGTAGCTCCACTTTTGCAGCTGATGCTGCTTCTCCAAGCCCTTTCACTACCTCCTCTTCCACTTCCGCCCCCCTATTTGGGGTTACTTCCCAAGTCCTTGGTCCTTCTCCTCTGGGACAAGCCACATCCTTTTTGGTGCTGTCTGTGGATACACAGACCCAGCCAGCATAGTAATTCAGTTACACTGCTCCCCCCTTAGAAAAATCCCCACATTGACATAAAATAATCAGCAGAACAAGCTATGCAGTCACAATCTTCAAAGTGATCTGGCGTCCCCGTATCTTGACAGCTAGCTAACCTTTGAAAGAAGACATCCCTTGATATAACTAGGGATGTTCTGAGGTGGGACCTATCAATTTCCTGGCAGTCCATTCAGTGCAGATTAAGTATCATTGATCCACTGCCACTCTTGATCATGGCCGAGAGATCCTGGCTGATGTCTGGTTGTGAGCTTCTTAGAGATCTCCCATCTGATCAGATCCAGTACTTGCAACACAAAGGCAAATATGAGCTTCCTTGAGCTATTGTTTGAACCCTGGCTTTTTGGCTAGATAGCTAAGAGGCTGCATTTGATTTGCTGTAAGACAAGATCTCTGTCTTGTTCATATTTCTCCATCTTCTAATACCCTATTTAGTCTATCATTATCTGCTATTCCTACTACCTCGCCTGGAATTACCCACCAACACCATTGCCCTTGAGGGAATGGTTACCTTCTTTTCCACAATTACCCTACATACACCATTGTCATCATTCTGGCAAACTACAGAAATGAATTTTCCAATTTTTGTGCATGTTTTAACCAGCATATTCCATCAGCAAGTCAATCCAAACCAATGCTTCTTGATCCGTGACCCAGGCCATAACAAAACCTATTACCAAATTAAAGGTGTCAGTTTCTATAGTGATTTGACAGCTGCCCATTACATCCAGCCTTTGGCCATTTACCACCCTGACAACTGCAAAGTAAGGGGTGAATTTCTGAGATTTCTCCCTTAGAAGCTTCTCTTCAGAGGCTTTCAGATAACACAGAAACTTGTTCCCCAAAATTGATTAGGATCTCCAATGAGACTCCCCTACCTTCTCGGACAGACAGATACCACTTTCTGCAATGACATATAAATCCTCAGTAGCAATGAATTTGCAGATAGACAGCTTGTGGCATTATTCCCTATCCCTGACTATCCAATATGAATTTTAATAAGTGAGCCTGTTTAAAATCTCCAGACCTTTCACATATACAGCCGTCTTGCTCTTCTGCAGCATCCACTAATTCATTCCAGTGCCTGACTGGCCTGTATCTGGGGTGTTGGCTTCCTCTCTTCATTGAAATGCTGCTTGTTTTGATTTTTCATAACTTCTGTGCTTGTGGTGTCACCTGCTATGTGTTGATCCTTTCCACTTCACTGCTGGCCCCTTGACCCCTGGAGCCCCAGATCTTTGATGTTGCTTCCTCACTCTTTTCCAGCCCATCAATCCGCTCCAGTTCACTTGCTAGCATGACAGCTTCATGCTTTTCCCCTATGCAGTTGTATCTGGATGTCCCCTTGGACTGTACTAGTAATGAAGTGGTCCTGTGCTTGGCCATCCTGTTCTGCTTTGTCCTGTCTCAGCAAGGATTTCACTGCTGGTTGACATAGTCTCTATGTTCCTGGCCTGGCATTTCCAGTCTGCAAATGCTGCCCAACCTCAGTCTTCACTGCTGCTCCAATGCCTCTTTCTGGGCTATGTAATCTGCCTGTAGTTGGGGAGGGCAGGCATGCCTTTCCTTTGACCACCAACATAAAAAAAATCACTTCTCCCTCAGACCACTGATTCACCCTTGCAGCCCAATCAAAGTGTCCTCTCCAAGTGCTTCAGTCATTCTCAGCCCCTGAAAAGAATCATGAAAATGATTCAAATGCTGGGGAAAATGCATTACAGTGAGAGACTTAAAGAGATCAATATGTTTATTTGATCAAAAAGATGATGAGGTGACTTGATTACAGTGTATAAGTACATTTATGGGGGGAAATACAGGGAACTAACAATCTTTTCAATCTGGTGAAGAAAGGTCTAACAAGAACCAATGGTTGGAAGCTAAAGCCAGACAAATTTATACTGGAAATTAGGCACACATTTTTAGCAATGCGGGGAGATTAACCACTGGAACAAACCAAGGAGGTGGTGGTGGGGATTCTCCATCTCTTGATGTCTTCATATGAAGACCTGATGCCTGGCTGGGAACAAGCAGTTGCAAGGCCTATCACAGACATGGGTGAATGCTTTGAAAAACCACTAATTTTTTTCTCTCCTTACCTGTCATTTTATGGCACAGCAACCTTAGCAGGTGAGGCTCTGACTGCCACTGACCACAGTTCTTTTATAAGCAAAAATCTATATCCTCTCACTCAGTCCTGTAACCTTAAAAAAGAAAAGTATTATTACCCTACTTTCCCAGTACTCTCACCAGTACTTTCAGGCTATATTCTTTCGCCTTTCAGTTCTTCATTAAAAAAAACACAACTTTCTTTCTATGTAATTCTCCCTGCATTGCCACAGCAGATGCTCAACTATTTCTTGGACTTTGTATGTGTTGCACAACCCATCTTTGCACTTGCTCAGTAAATATACTATTTACGTGGCAGTGACCTGTTAGCCCTTTAAATTGAGTTACTTCACTTCTTCTATCATAGCTATTAAGTATACCATTATACACAAGGTTAGGACATATTTCATAGGAAATTTGTCCTTTTGTCTCTTTGGTCTATAGCTCTTGTCTTTCCTTCTTAAGTTCTCCTTACCCAAACTTTTGAAATCCTGTATACATAGAAGGATCTTTATATCAACCTCCTCATTTTAAAGGCATTTTTCATTGCTTTATCCACTATTTCATTGCCTGCTATCTTTGTATAAACCAGAATACACACTACTACCAGATGTATATCTAATTGTACTATCTCCAAGGTTAAGAACAGTATTTCATTGATTACGTGAATTAAGATTATTAAACAGTATTTCATTGATTAAGCTTTCAGTATACCTGAATCAGACAGGATAGCAGACATAGTTGATGCTGACCTAGATAAGGGATGTATGCCCAACATCAATTTGGCTGCCATAATTGTTACAAAATTGGACAGCCTCATAGATCTCTTAATTCCAAATTCAAGGATACAAAAGGCCATTCTCACTCTACTTGTGTTGTCTTCTCTAGAGACCATCAGTATAGATTTGGAACTGCTGAGCCGATTTGCCATGTATAAACTCATAAATCTTAGTCATCCATATTAGACAATTCTGCTCTTCCCTTTGTTTTTCTGTACCGTCCAGCTGTAGCTTGATTTCCCATGACTAAATATTGTAACTTCTTCCAGATATTTCTTTTCACACAAGTCTGTTATCCACCTTTGGACCCTGTTAGCATGTGGGAGTTTGTGGCTCCCGGTTACGTCTTGTCTTCTTAATTCCCAACAGAGCTCATATATTCATTTAGTTGTCTTGTCTTCACTAGTTCCATTAACCTTAGCCCAAAAGGTTAAATCTAACAATTTCATCCTTAAGTTTATAGGCATTTCTCTGGTTGCTACCTGCAGCACATACAATTGAGCTGTAATACTCGTGCTATATGCTATTCCTAGCGCTTGGGGTTGAATCGGCTCTAACTTTTTTGTGTTGATTTAGAAGCTGAGTTAAAGGTGTGACATCTGTAATATATAGCTGGTCCTATTAATGCCCAGTACAGCTTTAACTACATGTTCTTATCTGCACCTCAATTGTTTCCCAATATTTTTTAAGCAGACTCATCCTTTCTTTACATTTAGTCTAATATTGTCTGTACAAGCCTTCCAGATTAGTTTGTTATCAAACAACTTGGAAGAATGTAAAAGTTTGAACTAGCTGCATTTTTTCTGGACAGAGCTATAGGTTCCATTCTTCTCCAATCTTCCTTTTTGGGAAGATTATTCCCTTTGCTTTAGCAAATGAGAACTCAAATCCTGAAGTGTCTCCCCATTTTGAAATTTTCCTGTGTACCTCATTGGTTCTTTCCACAGCTATCAGAAGTCTTCTATGTTTAGCCCACATAGCACAGTCATCTGCAAATACAGTAATACCTTTGCCTGCCCATATACTCTCTGGGAGATCATTAATCATAATATTAAACAGGGTTGGGCTGATAATGCTCCCCTTTGGAATGCCATTAGTAAGTTTATAAATATTCGACAAAGCCACCCTGGCCCTGACTTGTCTGGTTCTATTAAGTCTTCCGTAAGAAACTTGAGGAGTCTCTTATGCACCAGAACATTCTTCCTCTTATTCCAGCTGTGGCTATTTTATACAGCAAGCCTTCCCTTCAGAGCACCTCATATATTTTTTCAATGTCCAAAAAGACGACTTATCATAAACTCGTTCTTCATGGTTTTTTGTATTTCTGTTTCTAATCTTACATGATCAACTGTGCATCTTCCTTTTGAGAAACTACTTTGTAAACAGTTTATAATTTCATTTTTCCAAGTATGCTACTGAACTCTCATTTATCATTCCTTCCATGATTTTACTCCCACATGATGTGAGGGAAATTGGTCTATACACCTCAGGTTTTATGCATAAATTGGCCAGATTTTCATATCAGTATAACCACCGCTCACTTCTGTTCTGCCAGTAGTATTCCTTTCCCCATACATTATATAATTTCAATAAAGCTTTTATAGTCCTATCCAGTAGGTTCTTAAGATTGCATTACATATTTAATCTTTAGTTGGGGCTCTATTTTTACCTATAGCCTTTTGAAGTTGCTGTATGATAAAATTTTCATTCAGTACATGATTTTTATTATTCTACCCAGCCATGTAAGAGCTTACAGTTTTATTCAGCAAACCGTTCTTCTTTGTTGTTGTTCACAAAAAACCTCTTTACTTTGATTTGTATCACCACTAACTTTTTGGAACTCTTCTGTTAAAATGTCTACATTTCCCAAGTTACAACTTTTAACTTTATCATTTACTATAAGACCAGGTATGCATGTGTGTTTATTTCATATTCCATTCATTGTTTTAACTTGTTTATACATCTCTGAAACTTTGGAATCTTTATTCTTATTCCCACAGTATTTTCTCCCACTCTCTTTCTTTGTATTTTTAATAAGCCTTTGTGCCACAGCTTTATATCTTTTATACTTCATTAAATCTTTGCTATTTTATACTTTTTGCTTGTGTGTATTCCTTCTCTTTCTTTCTTTTTTTAATTGCTGCTTTGCAGTCTTCATTCCACCAGAGAACTTGATTTCTGAGTTTGTGGCAATTTGATGACTTATATGTAGCTAGGTTGGCTGCAGCCACAGCTACTTTTATTGTATTGCCATGAAATTCTTCTAGATTATCACATACACAATTGGTACTTAGATACTCAGCATACTTAAAGAGTTCCCAGTCTGATTTTCTAAGCTTCAGGTACGAATTCCTTCAGTATTTGCAACATTACCTTGGCTTTGCTATGAAATTAGCATAGGGAAGTGATCACTTCCTATTCCACGTACTTTATAGATTTTCCCAGCTGCATTTAATTTGCTATATTGCTTGTTGCAATTCCCAACATGAAAAGGTTACGTCAACCAAATTAAACCTAGCAGGTGCTCCAGTACTGAGCAATACCAGGTTGTACACATCAATGAACTGTTCCAGGCATTTGCTATTATAATTAGTTTTTCTGCTTCCCTATAATTCATTATGGCTATAAGGTCTCTATACATAATATTCAGGCCTTTAACACCCTTAACTGGCTCTTCCATTTCTAGATGGTCTAGTTTTTTACATGGTTTGAAAACATTGCAGAAAAGTAGCATAAGAACATAAAAATGGCCGTACTGGGCCAGCCCAGTATCCTGTCTACCGACCGTGGCCAATGCCAGGTGACCCGCAGTGAGTGACCCTAACAAGTAATGATCAAGTGATCTTTCTCCTGCCATTGATCACCACCCTCTGACAAACAGAGGCTAGGGACACCATTCCTTACCCAGCGTGGCAAAAACCATTAATGGATTGAACCTCCATGAATTTATCCAGTTCTCTTTTAAACCCTGTTATAGTCCTAACCTTCCCATCCTCCTCAGGCAAGGAGTTCCATAGGTTGACTGTGTGCTGTGTGAAGAACTTCCTTTCATTTGTTTTAAATCTGCTGCCCATTAATTTCATTTGGTGGTCCCTAGTTCTTATATTATGGAAACAAGTAAATAATTTTTCCTTATTCACTTTCTCAACACCACTTATAATTTTATATACCCCTATCATATCCCCCCTTAGTCTCCTCTTTTCCCAGGTGAAAAGTCTTAGCCTCTTTAATCTCTCCTCATATGGGATCTGTTCCAAACCTCTAATCATTTTAGTTGCCCTTCGCTGAACCTTTTCTAATGCCAATATACGCTTTTTGAGATGAGACCATGTCTGTACTCAGTATTCAAAAGGTGGGCGCACCATGGATTTATATAAGGACAATAAGATATTCTCTGTCTTATTCTCTATTCCCTTTTTAATGATTCCTAACATCCTGTTTGCTTTTTTGACAGCCGCTGCACACTGCATGGATGTCTTTAGAGAATTATCCACAATGACGCCAAGATCTTCTTTCTGATTAGTTGTAGCTAAATTAGCCCCCATTATATTGCACCTTTATACAAATGTAGAGAGGAATCTCCACAGTATTGTACTCAAAACTTAGATTGACATAGATGGACAGAACTTAAGACCTTCCTATATAAATATACAAATCCCTAAAGACTGAACTGCTACTACTACATGGGCTTAAGAGCATGTCTGCTAACCCTTCAGGTAGGGTCAGGTAGTGTAGCAATCAAGTACTCTACTGGAGGCCAACTGTGTTCATAAGGTTGCCTAGAGACTGGCTTTGCTGCAGACCCTGATTTCTGACATCCCATGGTACTGGAGGCTTTAGATTCAGGGAGGTATAATAGTGAGATTCCACTGCTACCACCAGAGAATACCAGAATGAGAGTGAGGTTCTCAGCACTTTCCCTCCCTTTCTCTTTGCTTGGCTTATGGGAAAGAAGCCTGGGTGGGGGATTGGACTGCGGGGGAAGGAATAGCAGGAAGCTGTGAAGGTGCCCCAGCTACCTGTTTGCCTGCATGTCCCAGATCCCTGCAGATCTTGGTATGTTGTGGAAGAAAATATTGGTCAACACACCTAAAAAAGGGTAAACAGGGGATTGAATCAGCTACCAATGGAGGAGAGGAATGAGGCAGCTACCCATGAATGAAGGATAGGGAATAGAGAGAGGAGTAGGACAGGTTCCTGTAGATTGATAGAAGAAAGATGGAGATCGGAGGCCTCTTGTGGGGAGGTAGGAGAAATAGCACAGGTGGTGCCTGTTGTAGGGATGATGCAAAATGTGTAGGATGTTGGAAGAAGTGTTCTTTGAAGAGGTGTATTACAGAGGCCCCCTTTTAGTCCATGAAAAAGAAATACATTGGGTCTGGCTTGATTTATTCTTAGAAAGGCTAACCTGCATATTGCCCATAGTTCTGCTGTCCCTTTAAGTGCCAGATGCTGAAAACTTTACTCACGTTGAGTAGTATTTTGGTCTACAGTTACACTCATTGATTTCAGTGCTACTTTTCACAGAGTAATGGACTATTCAAGGTGAGTTAGTGTATTTGTATCTGGCCTTTCATTATCAGCAATTTTCTGTCTCAGTTGTTGTTTCATTATTTCACTAAGGTTAGAAGTTAGACTTATAGGGCACTGTTTCCCAGGAACAATTATGCTAGCTATTTTCTAAACTCCTAGTGTCTCCCTCTTTATAAAATCTATATTTAGGAACATTTTGTCACATAACAGGGAATGTGTAATGTTCATACAGTGAGTGATAGCAGCATTGGCTATATCACCTCACACATACTACAGTATGCTTAAGTATACTGCTGCTCAGCTTCCTGAATGCTAAGAGTATTCCAGATCTATTAGGCGATTAATCATAATTCCACTCAACATAGAAATAGACCATTGTCCTAAAGTTTTGCATAGTGTTGCTTTGAGCTGTTAAAGAGGTGTCACTTTATATTCCAGAATTTCAGTGGTGGGTGAAATAATGTTCCAGGTAAATAAACTACTGAATACTTTGGGGTCATTTCTGATTATAGGAATTATATAGGTAAGATGTGACTGCATAACATTTATTTAACCCATCTCACATTAATTAGAAAAATGGTGGTAGTGTTTAGAGCTTCTGCCTCTACATAAAGATGACACCTGACCATACGTCTCACCAAATCCTTACTCATGAAGTGCTACAGGAAGAATATTGATTGCAAGTGGCACAAGGAGGAAAAACTTTCAAGTTTGCATGTATAGACATTAGATGCAGTTATGGCTGGGTTTTGTTTAGTTTACTACATCTGCCATTCCCCCTCTCATTTGAATGGAGATACAGTCAGACTTCAGTGTTACATATATTTCAGTAGAAGCAAAATAATTCAGTGGTCGATCTGCAGATTTCCAGAGGCCGTGAGGAAAGTAGAAACATTTTTCTTCCCTTTTCTTGATCATGCTTTTTATCAACCATGTGGAATCACTTTTGTTTGTACAGCCACAGTTAGAGTGAGGTATAAGTTAATAAAACCCATGTGTTATACATTTTCTAAACCAAATACTCTAGACTCATGTCTCATCCAACTTTGGAACCTAATATAATCCCTGCATATATATTTCCAATTGTTTAGAAATTGTGTCTGACCCACTGCAGGACTTCATTCTAACTTTAGAGATGTCATAACTGAACATGGTTGCCATTACTTCTAGTAAGGTCCAAAATCATATGTTTCATCTAAACAATGTAACATGGAAAAGAAATTAAACCTTTTGAATTTTCCTCTTACTGTTTTAATGAGAAATACAAAAAGATTGCAGATACCCATTGGTATGATTTTCATATTAGAAACCGTAAACATGAAATCATAACAGAACATGAGATTTCATGAATGTCTATGAAATTATCAAAGTTTGAATCCACTTCTCTGAATCAAACTTAAAAAAAATCAAGTCAGGAACTGTAATGTTTTTGTCTGCAGATCAAATAATGAAAAAATAAAAATCTCAGTTTTGTTTTCTAAGAATCTTTCAGCTATTTGTCTACAAGGGCCAGGACTTACTGGACCTGATTTTCCACTTTTTTGTACCAGTTTTACTGATGAAGTCAATGAAGTCATACCAGCATCAGATTGTGTAATGAAGTGCAGAATGAGGCCCACTGCTCTCAGATGGAGGACTAACTGTTTGTATAATTCAGAAAATTATTGAGTGATTGCTTTGTTTGACCATTTGCAAAAGATCATACAATTAAAAGTAGAAATGGTTACTCACATAACTTGGTATCAAGGCTACAAACAGCTTCACTAACAGGACAATAAAAGCTATTATCCATAAATACCTCCAGCTACTATTAAAATATCCTCAACTAATCCATGAGGAGGAAGCTCATCCGTGTATTACTGCCACCACTGAAAGTGCAAAGCTGGAGTTTTTGATATATAAATAAATCAAATTCCTTTCCATAGTTGGAACAGGAATTATTTCCTCCACATTCAGCACTGCTGCCATGGAATGAAAGAGGATCAAGTGCCATAGGAAATAGGAGATAATGGACCAAATTCACTCAGTAAACATGGAGCTGATAGATTTGCTGATTTTGTTAGTAGTGACCTTTCCTCTGCTTTGGATCTTCTTCCAGATCAACCTACCTAGAAATTCAGAAGTTGTCATGTAGTGTGTGTCTTGTTCCATGCCAGCTCCTGCCTTGGTCCCTTCATTGCCTAACGCGCGATTACCTGGTTCTGAGCCTCTGTTCCAAATCCTGAACTCTAACGTTGCTTCTCACCATTGGCTGTAGCATTTGATTCTGTGGTCCAATTCCTGGCTACTGACTTTTGCTCTGACCACTAGGTACAATTGCCCTCAGGTCACTGACATGGGGGATGTTAGGGCAGAACTTAACTCCCTGATGATAGTCCTGAAATCCTCTGTCTGTTTACAACTCAAGCCATGTTGACATTACAAAGTTAAGTCAACATCGAGTCTCTGATCTAAGCAAGTTGATCTCACATGTCCACACTACGCTCATTGTGTTGGTGAAGTGCATCCTCACTAGCAGGGCTTGCATCAACGCATGGAGCACTGCACTGTGGGTAGCTATACCACAGTCCACAGAGGCGAGTGGAATTTTGGGTTGGGCTTACAGTGCCTTATGGAACCAAAACACTAGTGTGGGTAGTTATGGGAACATGGCATTAACCTCTCATGATGCACTTACCTCCCTCCCTGAAATCAACAGCAAACAAACCAAGCCTTTTTTGCAAGTCTGGGTTACCCACGAAGATGCCATAGCATGATAAGCATGGGCCCTATTCAGCTGTACACTGTTGTATTACAAACACCTTGTACCTAATCCTGCAGTATTTACACAGACGATACAAGAGCCGCTGTGTGGAACACTGTGATGCCCTGCTGGAAGCAAGCAGCCCTGTTAGAAGACAGAGCGGAGCAATTAGCAGTGGCTGGCCACAGTTACACATCATCTTGACACAGTTGACTACCATTTCTGGGCCTGGAAAACAAGCACTGTTTGGTAGGACCACATCATTATGCAGCTATGGGATGATGAGCAGTGGCTGCAGAACTTTCAGATACACAAGGCCACTTCCCAGAAACTCTGAAGAGCTTTCCCCAGCCCCAAAGCATGGCAATACTAAAATGAGAACTGGTCTGACAGTGGAGAAGTGAGTGGCAATCTCTCTGTGAAAGCTGCAACACCAGACCACTACCGGTCAATAGGGCATCAATTTGGAGGGGGTAAATCTACTATGGGATCTGTTGTGATCCAAGTTTTCAGGGCCATTAACAGGGTTTTGCTAAGAAGGGTAGTGACTCTGGGCATCATGCAGGACACAGTGGAGGGTTTTGCTGTGATGTGGTTCCCTAACTGCCGTGGGGCAATAGAATGCATATGCCTATCTTGGCACCAGAGCACCTTGCTAAAGAGTACATAAACTGAAAGGGGTACTTCTCAATGGTGCTGCAAGAGCTGGTGGATCACAGGGGCCGTTTCACCGATATCAATGTGGGATGGTCAGGAAAGGTGTATGACGCATACATCATTAGGAACACAGGTCTGTTAAGAAAACTGCAAGCAGCAACTTTCTTTCCAGGTTGCAAAATAACCATTAGTGATGTTGAAATGCCAGTCATGATCCTGGGAGACCCAGCCTACCCCTTGTTCCCATGGCTCAGGAAGCTGTATTTTGGCAGCCTGAACAGCAATAAGGACACGTTTAACCATAGACTGAGCAAGGGCAGAATAGTGGTGGAATGTGTCTTTGGATGTTTAAAAGGTCACTGGCGCTGTTTGCTTACTAGGTTAGACCTTAGTGAAAGCAATAACCCTATTGTTATTACTGCCTGCTGTGTGGTCCATAATATCTCTGAAACAAGGGGAGAAAAGTTTCTGCTGTCATGGGGAGGTTGAGACAGACCTTTAATGCAGCTGGAGAGCAGCTGTTCCTCTCCTGGTTCTACTCCTGCTTCTCTGTGTATGCACCCTTCTTCAGCATCCTCCTCCAGTCTCCAGCTGGATGTTCTCTTAGCTCCTGCCCATCAGCTCTTCCAATCCCTTCCTCATATTGAAGGGCAATAGGGAGCAGAGATGCTGCTGCATTTCCTGCTTCCACCCACCTGCAGGACATGCTGTAAACCCAGGCCAATAATCCCACTCTTCTTTTCTTGTAGTTACTGATGGGAGCAGAGACAAATCAAGAAAAACACTTAATGGGAGAATGGGGGTAAGAAATTTGTGGATGTAGGGGAACAGGAGACAGCCAACTCATAAAACAACAGAGCTATAGGACAACATGACATTTCAAGACAAGAGAGTCCTAACCCTTTCTGATACTTACAGAAAACACTGTAAATGTGTAGTTGAAAGACAAAGTATCCTGTTAATGTGCAAGTTGAACAAAATTCTGAGACATTTCTACAATGGATATCAAAAAGTGCCAACATTCTTAATAAGAAACACACTTCTAGAAGCGAGAGTTACCTAGTAACAGATTCATTTATTTAAGCCTTTATATTTTATTGGTAGTTTGACTAAGAACAAAAGGAGAGAAAGGACTCAACTACTATTAGTAAAAAAGCTACAGACTTGAGAGGGCTATTTCAATTCTTCTGCAGGTTCTGCTGTGCCCTTCTTCTGCAGCATGTTTTCTTTCTGGCGGGGAGCAGAGCAATGAGAATGACAGCACTGAGAAAAATGTTGGCTATATTAGTAGTGAAAACATTCTGCACTCTCCATCTGAGCCAGTCTGAATGAAATAACTGATCACTATATAATGTAACTTTTTAATGTCAAAATGTTTGTTGCTTTCATCCTAATGATGCCAAAATTATAGCTCTCTGACAATAACACAAAAATCACATAAGCACAGCACTTGATTTAAGTGTTATTTGATATTGTACTTGGTCTACATTTGAGTTAAGCCTAATTGTAAATTGTGGGAGCTAATTGTAAATCATAATATTCCCCAGTAATTATTATATCTTCATAATAGTTTCTAGGATAAATTATTCAGGATAGCAACAGCAAAACAGCAATACTGCACAATTGCTAGTCACAGCATTTTTACTGTTGAATTTAAATGTGAGAGGCAACATTCAAAGAGCTAATGCCCAACTCTGATTTTTAATATACAGAATTTCTGGAGCATTAAGTAACATACTAGTCAAAAGTTGGCATATTCATATTTTATGTTTGGTATGCTTACTTGCCAATGTGCTCATCTATTTATAATAAAAGTACTGATGTCCAGGCTCTAGAAATTAAGTTAGTGGCTTGAGTATGCTTGTGTGCACACTGGATTTATATTCTCCATGCTTAGCAAGCAAAAATTGTGGACATTTTCCCCACTTCTAGCCCATATAATTTATTGACTATGAGGGTGGTGGTATATCAAATTTCACTTAGGCCAAGCAAAGTTGGTGCATTCTTCTCATCAGCTCTAAAGAGGTGAAATGTTTGTTTCTGCAGGTGCATGTGTGGTCTGGATCAACCCAGTTCGTGCTTAAAATACTACCCACATGTAGTCATTGAATTCTGAACAAAAGGAGAATGAGCCATGAGATCTATTACAGCATACTTAGAATTCTCTTCTAGGTCTGTTAGTTCCTGGATTCTTAGCTCTAACAACTAGGGGAGAGAGCTTTGGAGGTACATATATGTACTAGACCTCAGTGAAATTTTTTTGGCAAATAATAAATTGACAAAAAATGAATGTTTCATGGCACAAACTATTTGTGAATTCCGGTTAATATTAGTAAAGAAAGCGAGGAATACTTGTGGCACCTTAGAGACTAACCAGTTTATTTCAGCATAAGCTTTCGTGGGCTATAGCCCACTTCATTGGATGCATAGAATGGAACAAACAGAAGTAAGATGCATTTATACACACAGAAAGCAAAAAAAAAAAAGTTGTAAATTACCATACCAATTCTAAGAGGCTGATTAATTTGGATGGGCCATTATCAGCAGGAGAAAAAAACCTATTGTAGTGAAAATTTTGATGAACCATTTCAGCCCATCAGCTAACGTACCTTTTTTTCTTTAAAAGTGAAAATAAAATTTGATTGCCCATTTTAAAAATTAAGAGCTTTGGCCATTTCTAAGTTTTTCCTTCCAACTTTTTGTTTTGAAACATTTTATTGACTATTTCTACATAGCATTTTGTTTAAAAATTTAGTTAATTTTAAACAAAAAAATGGATGAGGTGGGAAAACATCAGAAAATGACACAAAAGTGATCTAGATTAGAACAGAAAATTTTCCTTGATCCAAAATATTTTTGTCTTAATGAGAAAAAACAAACAAATTCACATTAGGTTGAAACTGAAAGGAATTTTATTTCAGTTGGCCCCCAAAATAAAAAAAATAAATCAGTTATTCACTCAGTGTACACTTAGGGCCAGTTCAACACCCACTGAATCATGCTATGCTAAAAATCTGCTCTCCAATCCACTTGGTGGATCTCAATTCCAGGATTCTGTGTTTCCTACATACACTAAAATTGCCATTTGCCATGGTCGGAATTCCATATGCTAGGCAGCAGTTCTGCAGAAAAGGAGCAAGGGGTTACAGTGGACAAGAAGCTGGATATGAGTCAGTGTACCTTTATTGCCAAGAAAGCTAACAGCATTCTGGGTTGTATAAGTAGGGGCATTGCCAGTAGATCAAGGGAAGTTATCATTACCCTCTATTTGGCATTCGTGAGGCCTCATCTGGAATACTGTGTACAGTTTGGGGCCCCACACTAAAAGGAAGATGTGGAAGAATTGGAATGAGTCTAACAAAGGGCAACAAAAATGATCAGGGGACTGGAGCACATGACTTATGAGGGGAGGCTCAAGGAACTGGGATTGTTTATCTGCAAAAAAGAGAAGAATGGATGCAGGGGAGGGGGAGATTTGATAGCTGCTCTCAACTACCTGGAAAAGAGTTCCAAAGAAGATGGATCTAGACTGTTCTCAGTGGTACCAGAGGACAGAACAAGGAGTAACGGTCTCAAGTTGCAGTGGGGAAGGTTTAAGTTGGAAATTAGGAAAAACATTTTCACTAGGAGGGTGGTGAAACACTGGAATGGGCTACCTAGGGAGGTGGTGGAATCTCCTTCCTTAGAAGCTTTTAAGGTCAGGCTTGACAAAGCCCTGACTAGGATGATTTAGTTGGGGATTGGTCCTGCTTTGAGCAAGAAGCTGGACTAGATGACCTCCTGAGGTCCCTTTCCCAACCCTGATATTCTATTTTATGATATGCGTAGGCAGAGCAGAACATTGGGAGTCAATATCCACTATGCAGATGTGAGGGGAGAATTTTACCTTTAATAACTTTCTCTTAATAGAGCAATAGACTGTATTTTTTCCCATAAAAGATAATTTCCTAGGAATTTTAGGGAAGTTCTGCAGCCTGTGTTATACAGTAGGTCAGACTAGATAATCACAATGTTCTGCTCTGGTCTTGACACCTATGAATATTTTATACAATGACATTTCATTTGCTAATTGGAAGAGTACAAACATGTTGACACGCCTAATGACAATGAATTATATTCTTCACACATTTGTAGCATCAGGTCTGCAGTCCATTTGGCTTCAATGCTTATGAGACAGAGTGCTGAGTTTGGCCCATATTCACAATCCCTATTAAGCAGAATTGACTAACAGGAAATAAAACAACATTGTCAGAGACTCAGCTAGTGTAAATCATTGTATAGTACAGCCCCATTTAAGCGCGGATGTCAGGAGTCAAGCCGTCACGACCTCGGGTTAAGAGGGCCATGCTGAAATATCTATAGATATCTATATATACAGCACATGTATAATTATCTAGGATTACATACGTATTCACGGCGTCCGAAATACTGCAGGATTTTAACTCGGCAGGAAATGCGTTCGTGGTCGATTTATCAGCTGATCGGCTTTCTCCGGAAATCAATACCTGCACTATGCCATGACGCTTTTTCAAACTACTTATAAACTCCTTGCTGGCTTGGAATGATTCATCCCCCATTAAATCTCCAAATTTTGTCACTTGGGCTTGAAGAATTGGCCCACTTAGCGGTATTCTGCTAAGACTAATATATAGTCTGTATTAGCACAGACTATACATTACATCTATGTAGCGTGACAATGACTAAGTGTGCGTGATAAGTCTTTACCAATATCGGCGATCAAAAGGAAGAGGAAATGCCAGTAGGCCTATAACATGTTTCTGCTCCACACTTCCTGTCAATTTCTGTCAGTGAGCAAATCTGTAGCGCTATGTAGCAAGTTGCTGTACTGAGCGTTAATGAGTCTTGTGTGTTAAATAGGTAGCACTAGGAGGCATGGCACTACCACGCATTAAGAGGGTTAGCCCTAAACAGGTCTGTACTGTAGTTCCAATGTAAATGGAGCTACAGTCATACTGATTTGCATTGGACTCTGGCTCATGTTATTTTGGTATTTAAGAAGCCTTGGAAACTTAAAGGGAATTCTCTTCTGTCCCGGCCTTCAAGATTTATTTGCATGCCAACTATGCCTACCTACTTACCCAAGGCTATGGTGTTTAAAGAGTGGTATGATATTATCTACAGCATTACAAAGAACTTTTACATACAAAAGAAAAGTGTCTTGAGTTAATGGATTTTGTTTTGTTTTAGGGATACATTTATCCCTGGCATAGATGAATTAAGGTCAGTGAAATGATAAGAGGGACAAATTTGCCCTTCAGGTTAGTGAACTATGATTTCATGCATTAAAAATGAATTGGCTTGCTGATTTGATGGGAAATTGTACAGAGAATTTGTAAGTGTTTAGTTTACAGGACTCTTACAACTCTAAAAAGGTATTTCCTTTTAGAGATCAAATGTACACATGGCAATCTATGGACTTGGAGCATCGGTTCAAGAATTAGTGTGCATGCTTTCTCCTCCCATAGTAAGAGTAGTTTGCACAGCTGCTGTTTTGGGAAATGTTCAATAATCTTTCCTTATGAAACGGCATAGGCAGTCAGCATAGCCATCAACTTGTTTTTGGACTTCATTGCCTCTTTCCTTTGGCATCCACATTCTTGAGATGCATATGAGGCTGGGAAAGTGCTGTGTAGTGAGTTTGTTGTCTTCTAAATGTGAAAATCATAGAATTACAGAATTTTCATGCCTCCTAATTCCTCAAGCAGAACTCCCATTGAGTTTAATCAGAGCTATGTTTGTGAAAGGACTGCCACAGGAAATCTGGAATTGTATAGGGGCGTAATAAGTTGAGATGGATAAACCAGCCTGCATAAAGTAAAGACTCGCTTGAAATTCTGCCAATTGCTTGAACTTAAATGTGAAAGCAGGCCCAGTTTTGGCTGAAGTATATATCTCCTTCCCCTCCCCACTAGCCTTTTCATTTGGCCTGTTTTCTGCAGTGGAACCAGAAGTAATGAAATATCGTACGAGACTATTCTCATGGTATTTCCAGCCCACCTGGAAACAGGATGTCCTGGAAACCATGTTCTTGTGAGAGTTGTATTTTAACTCTGCAGCCCCAAAAGGCTCAAACAGACTCTGCTCTAACACCCATTGCGGGTCAATAGAAAGAATCACAGTGGTTCCAATGGCTTTTGGCCCTGAAACCAAGTGAAATCTTTTGGGCAAAAACTTTTTTCCAGTGAAAAATGGAAATTAAGTGACACCAAAATGTTTATTGAATGTGTGTCTGTTTTGCCAAATTGCTTTGATCAAACCTTGCAGAATTCTTTTGATTTTTTTTTAAAGTTTGTTTTGACATTTTTGAAACAAAATGTTTTGATTTTTTTTTTGGTTCAAAACAACTTTGTTTCAAAATTTGTTTTACCTTTTAAAAATTCAATATTTAAAAATGGTTAAAATCAGTGAAACATTTGGATTTTAGCTAAAAAACCATCTGTCATTCAACCCAAAATTAAACTGTCGGCTCTTTGATTCAATAAATTTTTTGAAAAATGTTGACCTGAAACAATTTTCTCTTTGTTTTTTTCAGTATTGCCAGTGAATTGAAAAATCCATTATTCACCCGGCTCTATTTGGATCAGGCCCAAAGAGCAGTTAAAAGTCCCAATCATATGAATTGCTTCAGTTGTACAGACCATAGTATCATGGATTTGAATGGGGTTTTGCATTAACAAAGATCTGCTTGTTCAGAGCTCATTGCAGGATTAAGGATAAAATTTGGATTAACAGCCAAACTTCTGGGTGCTTCTCCAGATTCAACCCACTGCATCTTCTATGGGTTTCCTTGTGGTATTATAGATTTCAATGCTGTCTATCCTATGGTGATTAACATCCTACGTACAATGTGCAAATCTTCACAGAATGCTTGTTCTCAGAATTTCTAGGAATAGACACATTATCCATAGGGACAAGACATAGCAGGAGATGGGATGAGAAGTTACTCATTAATCCAGATCTTGTGATTTAAAAAATAAAATCAGAATCACCTTGACAGATGTTTAAAACAGTTATGTTAAAAGTTAATTATAGAATATCATAAATTCTTCTCCCTAGTCACACAGAGAACTCCTACTAACATTTGTTAGGGTTAGTCATCCACAGCAAAGCGGAGGATATTTAACTTGACTCTTTTCTACAATACAGGTTTTTACAGTAGAAGTGACTTATGCTAGAGGAAAGGTAAAAGCACACTGGTTAACAGAGAGAAATTAAACTACTTGTAAAAACGGCAGTGTATAATGTTAGTGATTATGTTACAAATACACACTATTCCTCATTTCCAGAGTCTTATGTTTGCTAAATCAAACTGTGGTTTGAATGGTCAGATCTGATAAAGCGGTAATAGTCATCACCTCCAGTTATGTAATTTGGGTGGGCTTTACAGCCATTGATACACATTATAAAAGAAAACCTGTGCAATACTTAGTCACCATGGTCTTGGTTTCTAGGTAAGCAATACTAAAGTGATTGTCATAGAAGTAGTTATATAGCTTAGGGGAAAGTAGTAGTAATGAGAAAAAATGAAAAAAAGGGGAATATACCATCTGTCAATCAATTTAGATTCTTCAGTTGTGCCCATCAGTACTTCAGTGCTTTACATTCCCAAAGCACAATACAATTCTTACCACATGCCTGTGAGGTGTAGGTAGGTAGGTAAATATCTTCGTTTTACAGGTTGGGAGACAAACACTCAAAGTTTTAAAGAGAGGAGAGAGACCCACACTAGTTGGGATCCACAGTTCTGGTTCAGGATCATTTCTAGTTTGAAGTGACTTCTCTGGGGCTATACAGTGAGTGAGTGGCAAAGTTAGGATTAGAGCTCAGGAATTCTTAGCTCAGTTTTCTGTTCACTGACTCACTCTGTTTCCCTACCTACATTGCCTGAGGGGAGGGTGGAGAAATGAGAGGCATAAGAAGATTTACTGCTGTTATTCCAAGTACGACAGAGGGAATAGTTTTCTTTTAAATAGATTGTTGCTTGCCATTTTTTAAAAAATCAGCTAAATTTCTGTTTTGATTTAGCTGAATGGATTTTCCCATCACCTCTCTTTCTAAAATACACCTATTTTGTAGCATAAAAATGTTGGTAGTGTCTATCTCTTGTCAATACATTAACTTTATCACACCTTATAGAAACCCTATTGCCTATTTTTGTTTTTGTTTTTCTCCTTAGTTGGCCACACTAAGGGCATGATTACACTTACAAGATTATAGTGCTATTGGTTATAGCGGTCCCTTTATACAGTAATGTGTATAGCGCTATTGTATGTCCACACTGAGACGCGCCAGTGTTAGAGCATGGCCACATTTGGGGCACTTAATGCGGCATTAAGAGCAGTGCATTAGGGCATGTATCCCACAGTGCATCCCTTTCCGATCTGGCACAATGCCTTGTGGTAGGGGGGCGTCACTTGCGGGGCATTCTGCATCCTGTTTCAACTACCCATGATGCTTCGTGGCATATCCCAGCAATCCCTGTGTTTCCGTCCACCTCAGTCGCCATCTTTCAACGGTTTCAGCAAGGCGTGCTCCCTCTTCCATTTTCGTGTGCCGCAATGAATCCAGAACTGCTGTGGAACATGCTGACGACTGTCGCCAGCACATCTCTGTGTACAGTGGAGTTAATCCTTGACATGCAGGATGACAGTGATGAGTCTGAAGATGAGATCGAAGTGGTGAACGTGTTTGACACGAAGCTTCTTGTCTCATTAACAGACATGCTCATGGCCGTTGAACCCCGCTTCTGGGCACGGGAAATGAGCGCTGACTGGTGGGATCGCATCGTAATTCAAGTCTGGGATGACGAGCAGTGGCTGCAAAACTTTCGCACGAGAAAGCCACTTTCATGGCACTGTGTGCTGAACTTGCCCCCGCCCTGCGGCGAAAGGACACCAGATTGAGAGCTGCCCTCCCGGTGGAAAAGCAGGTGGCTATCGCGATCTGGAAGCTGGCTACCCCAGACAGCTACCGATTGGTGGCCAACCACTTTGGGGTGGGAAAGTCAACCGTTGGAGTTGTGCTGATGCAAGTGTGCAGGGCCATTAATCGCATCCTGCTACGAAAAATTGTGACTCTGGGTAACGTGCATGACATTGTTGCTGGCTTTGAAGGAATGGGTTTCCCTAACTGTGGAGGGGCGATAGATGGGACCCATATACCTATTCTGGCGCCTGCGCACCTAGCAGACGAGTACATTAACCGAAAGGGGTACTTCTCCATGGTTCTCCAGGTGCTTGTGGATCGCTGTGGGTGTTTTACTGACATTAACACGGGCTGGTCTGGAAAGGTGCATGACGCACGCATCTTCGGCAACATTGGCCTGTTCACGAAGCTGCAAGCTGGGACTTTTTTCCCAGACCAGAGGATCCCCGTGGGGAAAGTTGAAATGCCCATAGTGATTCTTGGCGACCCTGCTTACCCTTTAATGCCCTGGCTCATGAAACCCTACACAGGGAGCCTGGACAGCAGTCAGGAAAGGTTCAACTACAGGCTCAGCTGCTGTCGAATGACTGTGGAGTGTGCTTTTGGGCGCCTCAAAGCACGCTGGTGCTGTCTTTATGGAAGGCTAGACTTGGCCGAGGGTAGTATCTCCGTGGTTATTTCCGCATGCTGTGCCCTACATAATCTTTGTGAGCAGAAGGGTGAAGGCTTCACTCAGCCATGGTCCTCGGAGGTTCAATGCCTGGAGGCCACATACGCACAACCAGAGAGCAGGGCTCTTAGAGGGGACCAGCACGAGGCTGTTAGGATCAGGGAAGCCTTGAGGGAACATTTTGAGGCTGAAAGCCAGTTCTAAAGGTTGGTGCAGAGGGAGGGAGGGAGAGAGGGATGGAGGTAGGTAGGGAGTGTGCATTCTTTTAATAGGAACAGGCATTTACTTTTCTGTAGCCTCTAATAATCTATGTACTCTGAATAAAGAAACCCATTTATTAAGAAGACAATTCATTTATTGAACAGGTACTTTGGTTGCTGAAAGAAAATATTTTGATGCATGTGAGGGGGAAGCGGGGGAGGTGCAATGGGGGTGTCGTGGGGTCAGTCAGAGATTGGAATATGTCCGGGTCTCTGAGTCTCCAGTGCCCTCACAGTGGCCATGTCCCCCGAACCCCATTTGCGGAGGGCAATAAGGCATGTTATTAGGAGTTGACTGCAGTGGATAAGGGTCTGGGGTTTGGGGGTTGTTCGGTGAAGACAGAGGGGTTGGAGGCAGCTGTGGATGGTGATAACCAGATAGCTGATGATAGTGGCCTGGAGGGTACAGAGGGCCAGAAGCGGAAGGGTTTGGGGGCAAATGATAAAGGGGGCAGAGAGCGCAGTGCTTTTCCTGAATGGTGGCTATCGGCTGCATAGTCTCCAATTGAAGCTGCAGTAATGAGAGCAGCTTATCGGTGCTTTTCCAGCTGTGACTCACATTCTCCTGCCGCGCCTTCTCCCTCAACTTGCTCTGGTCCTCCCTCTACCTCTGTGCAACTCAATTCTCCGTTACAGCCTGTTGCATTACTTGCTGTACAAGATCCTCTTTGCTCCTTCGTGGCTGCTTCCTCAGTCGCCTCAGCCTCTCAGCTGTTGATAAGAGCGATGGCACAGAGCTCAAGGACGATCCTTCTAAAATAAAAAGATACATGTAACAGTGGTTCCCTTGTAAACTGCAGACATGCCTATGATTCCCCCGCATTCCCCGTTTGCCTGTCCCGCAGAGAGCACAGATACAGCAACGGAGCCCCTGCCATGGTGAGTGCACTCCAGAGGCTAGGGAAATGATTTTTTCTTTGCCCCAGACAAGCTGTGCCGGGGGAGGGGGTGGGGAGTGCCAGGAAGTTGCAGGAGCCCTACTGTGAGCAGTAGGCAGGGGGAAGGATTTTTTCCCTGCCCTGAAAAGCTGTGGCGGGGGCGGGTGGGGAGTGCCTAGAAGTGGCAGGAGCCCTACTCTGAGCAGCACGCAGGGGGAAGGATTTCTTCCCTGCCCTGAAAAGCTGTGGCGGGGGGGTGTTGTGGGGTGGGGAGTGCTGGGAAGTGGCGGGAGCCCTACTCTGAACAGTGTTCCAACATTCTCCGTAGGTGTTTGTCCTGGAAGATATCTCATTGCTTCGAGTCACTGAGGAACAAAGGGAGGGGATTTTAATGAGATGCGGCTTCCGCCCAGGGTCCTGTGCAGCTTGCCTCTGTGCAGCAATGCTCCCCACACCCCTGGGGTGTGTAGCACAGTGGCGGGGACTAGTGACTGTGACCGGGACGGGGGCCACGCTGGGTCTCCCGGGAAACCTGCACAGGTGCATTGCAAGCACTCTTATTGAGACCTTTGAAGAGATTACTGATGATGATTACCACAATGTGATAGACTACATCAATGCACTACTCCACATGTAGGCAAGCATGCAAGCATCCCTTTCCACCCCAAGCTGCCTGCCTTCCCAATAGAAAAGCAGCTGTACCTCCACAATCATCTGCTGAGCTGCCCCCTGCAACCGCTGGACACTGCAGCTGGCTGCCCTCCTCCTGGCTTGAGAAGAGCTCATGGCTGTATGATCCAGGGACTTCTCCGTGTCCTGGGTTGCTGCCGCCTCGTCCTCCTCCTCCTCCTCTTCTTCATCCTCCTGCTCTTCATCCTCCTCATCCCTCCCCCCTTCAGTAGTGGGCTGGGAAGTGTCCGTGGTGGTTGATGGAGTGACCATAGGATCACCACCAAGTATCGCGTGCAGCTTCTTATAAAATCTGCAAGTCACCAGGGCTGCCCGGGAGCGGCCGTTTGCCTCGCAGGCTTTGCGATACGCATTCGTAAGCTCCTTTACCTTAATACCGCACTGCAGAGTGTCCCGCTCATGGCCTCTTTCCGCCAAGGCCCGTGATATCTGCCCATAGTTATCATAATTCCTGCGGCTAGACCGCAGCTGAGACTGAACAGCCTCTTCCCCCCAACAGCTGATGAGGTCCAGCACCTCACTATTGCTCCACGCTGGGGATTGCCTATTGCGAGGAGGCATGGCACGTGGAGTCATGATCAATTAGAATGATCACCTGCAAGGATTCCCTGGGAGCACGCCACGCTTGGCTGGAGCAAACAGGAAGAGGATTTTCAAATTTCCCTGGAACTTTAAAGGGCGGGTCTGATGTGTGGTCACCTGAGGACAGGACAAAAGAGTTTGCAAGTGATGACCAGAGTGGCTTGAACGGGAATTATGGGACAGGCTAGAGGCCAATTAATGTGCAGTGGGTGTTCACATTCTTGCTGTAGTGCTACAGCAGCTGCGCTACAGCCCTTATTCCCCGTGCGGAGGTGGATTACCAGGAGTGCTATAACTCCGCGGTTATAGCGCTCTACGTGACTTGCCAGTGTGGACGGGGAGGAGGTTATAGCGCTCGTGGGGGCTTTATAGCGCTATAAAGTGCCAGTGTAACCAGGGCCTAAGTTGAAAATCCTCTGTTCTTATCCTCAGGCAAGCCCCTTATCTAAAGCTCCTCCACTCCAGAAATATGCCTGTGCATTAGCAAAAATTCCAAGACAGAATCATTCAGCACTCAGAACCCAAAATGCCTTTGGTAGGCTCTCAGCATCTTACATCCAACAATTGCATTGGGATTTCTGCCTATTGGACCTTAGACTTTGATCCAGCAAAGCACTTAAGCACATGACTGCAATGGGACTATTCATGCTTAAAGTATGTGCTTAAATGGTTTTCTGCATTGAGGGCTAACATAGAGGGTAGGCAAGTTATACCCATTTACATGTATTGCTGCTAAGGCGGACATGAGAGCTATTGGTAGAGGATCAAATAGGAGCAGCCTGAGGTTGAAAGACCTGCTAAGACCCGTGGTCTGCATTTATTAATCTGAAGCCAAGCGAGTAAATAGATCTGTAGTCCCCATTAAACAACACTCATTGCTGTAACAATCTTTGGGTTTAAATCAGTACCATGGGAAACTGCTAATTTAATGGATGTTCCAGTTTAAAGTGAGCTCATGACTAAGTACTATGTCAAGTGACAGAAGAGAAAACTGACCCTTTATTGGATCAGTTGCAACACCATTCTAGTCACGGTGCTTGAAATTGGCTGGAATGTCACCTTGGGTTTTTTAATTGTCTGAACTTAGTTGTTTTCCCAACACATAGGAAGACACAAACACATTGGAGCATTATTGCAGTTGGAAAAAAAAATAATAATAGCACATGAATGTTTGATGGTTATTTCAGTTGAGATTTGTTCAGAATAAAAAGAATTAGAGATCTTTTTTGTACCACAAAGACAACAATGAAGTCTGTGGCTATATAGACTATGCATCCCATAGACTATAATATTTTTATGAAACCAACTAAAATTCTGTTTAGACTATTTTTTCCATGTGAGGTGGGAGAGTTCGGAAAGATACTTTCCATACCATCCCACCCAAACTTCCCACCTCAGCCCAATGCCCCTGTGTTCTGCTATTGCAGGATAGTGTGACAGATTCCTGGCACAGAGTCAGCAACTTTGCATTTATGTGGAATTAGCAAAAATGCTAATTTGGGCATTTTGCTGCCAGTGCAAGTTTTTTGCCTAGCTGAAGCTCCAAGGGTATTTGAGAGTGTGTCAAATCCAAGAACAAAGGGGCACCTGTCACTAGCCCTAAGCTAAGAAAAGGGATGGCACTTGAGGAATTGAGATGAAATTTCTTCATAGAGCATCGCAGGAACAGAGAACTGGTATTAATAGTTTTAATTAATAGTTTTTAAATAATAGCAAGACAAAGAAAAGTGGCAAATGCAGTGGGCGTGGGCTTCTCCAAAGAAAGGATGGGGGTAGACTTAGATAAGCTTCCTGATCTGCTTCCATCGAGGCATTCCAACAATGGTGTATCAGAGTGTAAGGGCCTTTTGCATTTCACTACACCTCTTCCCTTTTGGACTGGGAAATAGCCACAATGAGCCATATGATCATTGTCTCCGGAGTGGATAGCTGCAATTCACTGTATCCGGAGCTGGAGGCGGAGATAACACGAACTCCAGCTCCTGCAAAATGCAGCCACCTACCCCGTTAACAGGAAAAGCTGTCAAAAACATCGGAAGGGTGCTCCATTCCCTGCTGTTTCCTACTCCATTGCCAGTATCAGTTCAAAGCCCTTGTCTACACTAGAGACTGCCTCTTTATTTGTATTCCAGTGGGACAATGGATTCCCCCAGAGATGGACCAGAACGAGATCTTCTTTATCCAAGCAGTAGAGTGTGGATCTGAGGCAGGGCGGTGTAGGAAAGCTGAGATAGCTGCTGCCTGGGCTGTACTGATTATAGGAATAGGCAGGATTTCAAGCACCTAGCTTATCAATCTGACACCTTTCTGAAGCACAAAAAGTTAATTAAAATCCAGATTTAAAAAATGAATGCACCTAGAATCTTTTTTAAATCAGAGAAATTCCTTAATATGAATGGTGTTCATCCAGTATCTGCTGTTTAGAAGTTTTCCAACATAATTTACCTCTGTAGCTGTTGGCTCATATTATAAGAAGCCATTTACATAAAAAAGGACAATTTAACACTTTAAAAAAACTATCCATTTTTCCCTCCACTCCCTGCATTCCCATCCCCCACCCCCACCCCACCCCTATCCACTGCACTGCAGTTTATGTGGGCAGGATCCATAAATAGGGCCAAATGACACAGCAAACTAAATTTAAACAGTGGCCATCTCTTCATCCACTCTGACCTGCTTTGAGTCTTCACTAAGCAAACAACTTTTCTATGGGTTTTTCTATGGGTTTTTAAACCAGAATCTGAAAATATGTATTCCCTTGTTGAGGTTTCAGGTCTGCTTATTCTGATCAAAAACAGAACAACTTTCTTTTTGAAACAGTTTGAGTATTCGGATTTTCAACTAAGTATGTCAAAAATCTGACACAGTTATCAGTATTGTGTCTTTTCAGCAGCTAATATCAGCATTAATTCAATACAAGTAGACCTGTCACAAAGATGTGCAGTCAGAGATACACAAATAGGAACAGTGCACACAGCTAGGCCTTGATCCTGCACTGAGGATTCTCGTTCATATCAGACAGGAAACACACAGGAAGACTCTTACTGCTACCCAGAGCACTACTGAAGACAATGGGGTTTTCTATAGTTTTCAGTGCAGGTATGGAGCTATTGGGGTGATAATTCCACGTCCCTAACCAAATCTGAATGCTCACACATGGGATCAGACATTTTTGTAACCAGTCAGACTAGGATTTCATGTCAGCATCACAGTCACAGAGTTTAAGGTGAACAACACAGAAGTCCTGAGATTATGCAAAATAACTTTAGACAGGTAGCTGGCACCACAGCCCAGGTTCTGATCTTCATTACACAAAGAAAATATGAAGCAACCTCACTGAAGCTGGTGGAATTACAGCAGTGTAAAATTGGCATGAATGGAAAGAGGATCAGGCCCCATAAAACTAATAGGGCAAGTCAATCAGATCAAACTAAAAAGTTTTGCACATAAGTAACTTTGCACCCTTGGAGCAGCCCATGGAGCACAATGAGTGTAAATTATGCATATACTTAAATTGTTGCAGGATTGGGACCTTGGTCGTTACCAGAATCTGAAATTTCTGTGCTTTGGGGATTACTTCTGCCTCTTTGCCTCCAATTTCCTTTTGAGATTGCAACACAGAAATATGAACTCCCCCGCACCATACACAGTCTCACCAGAAAAAGAGCAAAGATGATGTTTGCCACAACAGAGGCCATATCTGCGGCTTGGTGTCTAAGTAGTTCCTCCTCCTCCAAAAAGGGGTATTTTTGGACAGAGCACATCTAACCAGACTAGTCATCAATTCACTGGACTATCAAGTCAATACACACTGGAAACAGAAAAATCAAAACTTCCAGTTCACTGATCATTTGCATATGGAGACCCAGATCCTGAGCTCGTACAAATCAGCATAGCACCACTGAAATCCTTACAATTTACACCAGCTGAGGATCCAGCCTGGAAAATTTATTTCTGAATGATCTGGTGAACAGGCAGAACAGGATGAGTAACACAACTGATTTAAGCAGGTGTACTGTGAAAGAGTTCAGTATTAGCGGAGATGGATTTCCCTATGAACCACTTCTCAAGCAGAGAAGGGGACCACATGCTTCTTGTGTGTATCCACACTGCTGCTGCTCAGGGCTGTGAAAGCCACTATCTAAATTGATAATAGCTTTTTCAGTTGTAAATCTCTGTGCATTTTTGGCAGCTGTTGACAATGGTACGCTTGCCTTGACTAACTGAGAAAACAGACACTTCCTGTCCCCCCTCAAAACAAAAAAATCAGAGAGCTTTACTGTGTCTGCTACTCTATTTTAGAGTAAAACCCTCCACCACCCACTCCCTCTCTCACCCCTCCGCTATCTGTCCAGATAATGGCTTTCACAGCTGAAGAAATGCAGAGCACAGGAGTGGCTTTTGTGCTGTTCAACACTCAGAACCTACAACTATGAAGATATGTAAATAGCCCCTCATTCATTCATCCAGCTGATATTTGCAAAGGACAGCATGATATTTAACAGCAAAGATGCAACACCAGTTCCCAGGGGAAGTTGGGAAGGAGGGAGAATGTTAGAATGGTTATTTAGAGAGAGTTATTTTTAGTAATCATCCTTTTATTAATTTTTAAAACACTAAGAGCCAGATTCTGGCATACTTGCTCATATTTAGTATTATCTTTGCACTTGACTCCACAAGTCGTCATTGATTTCAGTGGGGTTACTTGCAGAGAAGAGCACTACCTAAAGTGAGTAAGGGTGAGAGAATTTGAACCTTAGTCTGATAGAAAAGTGAGCCTATGTATATTTTTGAATAGTAATGTTTTGATTTTAGAAGTGATCTTTTATTCCCCACCCTACTCTCACTCCACTGTATCAGACCAGGAAAAAGGTGGTGTATAAAATGAAATAGAGGTGCGGGCAATACCTGAGCACCCCCTGGTCATCCTGTGTGGTGATACAGGTGTGCCCCACCTTAATTTCCCAAGCAGAACAGCAACAGATTTCAGTTTAGCCGCCAAGGGCAAGGAGATGCCAATGCATACACTAATCAGATCATTTCTCCCCTTTTAATAAAGCTTCAGTCTGGGAAGCATTGCACCAAACATTGCCACAGGCCAGGGATCGTTATAGCAGTCATTTCACCAGGCCTCAGGTTCAGGGCTCCCAAATTTAAAGTCTACACCCAAGTCTGTGAATCAGGTTAGGCCTGTCTCCAGCTACCTCAGGGAGCAACTGTCCCTACTCACTGCAGCCTGCCTGGCTTCCATTCCTCTCTCTCTCTCTTTCTGTTTCCTGTTTCTGTTTTATATCACTCAACCCTACGGCAAGGCAGGGCCTAATTTACTATTCCGAGGTTGCAGGCTCTAGCCTGTCTCTTAAAGGGACAGTACCTTTTTCCACAGGTGCTCTTTCACATATCCCATATATCAAAAAACAAAAACAAACCAACCACCCTCAAAAAATACCTTGCTTCATACAACTTTCATTGCCATGCCCTCAAAGTAATCTATGAAGTAGATTGTGTCTCAGGATCACCCAGTGCACCACCAGCTCCGGAGAGGATGGGGCGGGCTAATATAACCTATACCAAACCTATATCTTGTGCAGCGTATACAAATATGCTGGCTGGTATCCTGAGTGTGGAGTCAAGACTACATCCACTCCCTGTTCCTGCCTGCCCATATACACAAGGGATGAAGCAGCCCCTGCTCTATTCCCCAGCAGGTTTGGACAGTCAGAGCAGGGTGCTTTATGTGCATGCAAGTTAGGCCATCCCAGTGACCCTAAGTTTGCAAAGCCTAGCACTCAAAAGTCAGGAAACAGCAAAATTATATATTGTCCACACAAACTTATCCTTCTTCTGCATGTACGTTATGAGGGTTTTATTATACAGTCATATGCTTTTTCAAATAAAAGTATAATTTCATATGTTTTCTTCATACACTTTAAATATACATTTTATCATAACACTCCTGTGTTCATGGGAAATATGATTCTCTGCTATATGTCAGTTTGTACAAATTAATAGGCCCAATCACATTTGAAATTACTTGTTCAACATTCCTAAAATGGTATATATTGTTAAAAGGAAAGCTATGTACAGAGCACACAGAATCATAGGACTGGAAAGGACCTCAAGAGGTCATTTAGTCCAGTCCCCTGCACTCATGGCAGACTAATTAGACCATTCCTGACAGGTGTGTGTCTAACCGGCTCTTAAAAATCTCCAGTAGACATTCCACAACTTCCTTTGGCAATTTATTCCAGTGCATAACTACCCTGACTGGAAATTTTTCCTAATGTCCAACCTAAATCACCCTTACTACAATTTAAACCCATTGCTTCTTGGACTATCCTCAGAGGTTAAAGAGAACGATTTCTCTCTCTCCTCTTTGTAACAGCCTTTTATGTACTTGAAAACTCTTATGTCCCCTCCTCCCCTCAGACTTCTCTTCCCCAGATTAAACAAATCCAATTTTTTTCATTCTTCCCTCGTAGGTCATGTTTTCTAGACTTTTAATCATTTTTGTTGCTCTTCTCTGGACTCTCTCCAATTTGGCACCCAGAATTGAAATGTGGCACCCAGAATTGGACACAATATGCCAGTTGATGTCTAATCAGCACAGACAGTGCTGATAATACATCCCAGAATGATGTTTGCTTTTTTTGCAACACTGTTACAGGGTAAATTAATTTTTAGTTTGTGATCCACTATAACCCCCAGATCCCTTTCTACAGTACTTCTTCCTAGGCAGTCATTTCCCATTTTGTATGTGTACAACTTATTGCTCCTACCTAAGTAGAGTACTTTGCATTTGTCCTTATTGAATTTCATCCTATTTACTTCAGACCATTTCTCCAGATCATTTTGAATTTTAATCCTATCCTCTAAAGCACCCACAAGCCCTCTGAGCTTGCTATTACCTACAAACTTTATAAATGTATTCTGTCATTATCTAAATCATTGAAGAAGATATTGAACAGAACTGAATTTAGGACTGATCCCCGTGGGACTCCACTTGTTATTCCCTTCCAGCAGGACTGTGAACCACTGATAAATACTCTGTGGGAATGGTTTTCCAACAAGTTATGCACCCACCTTATAGTAGCTCCATTTAGGCTATATTTCCCTAGTGTAATCACGGTATAATCCATTCCAAGCACAGACAAGTGTCTCTACCATTGTGAAACTACTTCCTTTGGCCGTATGGGATTCTGAGCAAAAAACCAAGTGGAGATAGAGTTATTGAAAAACAAAGGCTCAGAGAAGACATCTGCAAACTGTGGGAAGAAGAGGAAGAAAGGGATGTACTTATGTACCAGAGGCACCATTGCCATATATCCTAAAAAGGAAACCAGCATCCTATGGTGTAGAATTATTTTTATCCCGATCAAAAATACAGCAGCAAGACAATGTGTTATCTGTGAAGAAGAAGTATCAGCAGAGAGTAGAAAGGAGCACATTTGGGAACATTTTCTCTAAGAAAGAAAACAACTTTGCAATAGACACGTCTATACAGAATTCAGTGGAGTCCCTGTAGTACTGTAGGGAAGAAGAATGAAGAGAAGTAAAATTTAAATATAAAATTTGGTTAAATATGGCCTATTTATTGTCAGTCACTCCTAGTACTTTTTCATGGCTCATGTAGCAAAAGAACTTTAATGAGATTCAAACCAAAAAACACATATTTATCTAGCACATTTGATCCACAAGGATCCCTAAGGGCTTTACAGTCATGGCATCACTTTCTCCACCGTTGAAATGCACTCACCTCTGGGATGAAACTTTGCAACTTATCTAGATTAACTACAGATAGAAGTACCACACAGCAGTCTATTGTGTACTGCCTCATTCATCCCCCTGCAGCTAGCTGGAGAGTGCAAGCTTCTCCATTAGTTGCTTCCCTGGAAGGGAAGTTGTAGTAAATTAATGTTGACTAAAGTCCTTGCAAAAACCTTGTAGGTTTTCAGTGATATAACACCGCCATTGGATCTGACTCCCTTCAGCCCAGCCTGTCCCTACCTGCAGAGCTTTGCCTTTGGACTATTCATGGAGTAGTTAGAGCCCTGTTTTTCAACCTGCAAGGATATGATCAGATTCTAGGGAGAATGCAATCAGCCTCCCTTTCTTTATAGCTAGATGGGACAGCAGATCTCAAAGTTATTTTCTTGTGTAACCTGTTGAGAACCACTGACACGCAAAGCAAATTGAGACGCACTTGCACCCTGCATTCTCCAGGGTAAAATCTGTTGGATGCCAAGCCATTCTACCCAAAGAGAGGGAAAAAGACAACATGGCCACTAAATACATTAAATTCTCTTCATAGATGAGAGAAATCTTTAACAGCTTGTTGATGAAATAATGGAAATGTATAAGAGTTTGAGTGGCCCTAACTGAAAAGGGCAGGAGATGACCATGTGTTCCTTTAAAACAGAACAGCAGTGTCATTCGACAACCGGAAGGAATAAAACATGTTTTCAAATAGCACTTTTATATGGAGGACATTTTAAATGGTGCATAATGTATTTACAAGTGTGTGGGAGCGAATACACCTTGAAGATGAGAAAGGTGTTCAGAGAAAGTGGTTTAGCAGAGAAAGCCTGTAATTAAAGTGGTGTGTCAGGGTATCTGTGAAAATGAAGTACAGGCCATGCACTCGGTTTTTAACATATGTTATGCAACACTGTCAGATAATTTAGTTGAAACACGCTCTCCCTTCATTGGTTATTATAGTGAGGATATTTTTAACTCTCCTTTTAGTACCTGAATAGCTAATCTTTAACTAACTCTTTCACCAGAGGAGGTCCCAAATGCTCCCAGCAAGATGGAATAAATGCAAGCAGTAGTTCAATTTTCCCTCTTCTAGTTAACTTTTAGAACCTCATTTGCAAGCTTTTTCCAATTTAGCTCTCACTGTTTATGTAGCCAGCCTAAAAGAGTTAAATATATGTTTATACAGAAAGATTTGAATAATAATTGTAATAACTATAGCTGGCTTCATGGAAGAATTGATGGAGTGAAGCCATCACCTAAGGGTATAATACTTTCCACTACCAATGCTTTGCAAGAATATCATCATTTTGGGATAAGCAGTTTCTTAATTTCCATAATGGTAGGCTTACTTTTGGATACCTCAACTAATCTTCTGTCTGCTGTTTTCCCCCCACAATGCCTCTTATTAGTGTCAAAGGTTTGTGAGTATTTGACCTTGTAATTCAGTTCCAAATATTTTTAAAATCTAACTTATTAAATGTAGAACTGGGTGAAAATTTTCAAATTTTTGAAATATTTTTGCAAAAATTGAATTCAGAATTCTTCCATGAGCTTTAAATGATATGCAATACTTTTATCCTGATATAAACCTAAGGAAAAATATCATAAATTTGTTAGTCTCTGAGGTGCTACAAGTACTCCTCGTTCTTTTTTGCTGATACAGACTAACATGGCTACCACTCTGAAACATGTTCCATACAGTGTCCTACAAGCCTGTATGTTGCCATGATCTTTATCTAAAGACCTTAGAGTTCCAGTTACAAAAGCATAAGGGCTATGTTTTCAAATCCTGATTTTAAACTGCATGCACAAATGCTGCATGCACACCAGTTTGCAGCTCAAATGAATGTGTTCATTGAACTGTCCAATTTGTATGTGTAAACAATGTTCAATATGCAATCAACATTCGAACATGTAAAATGAGAAGTTAGATACACTAACGTCCTTTCACTTAACGTTGTTTCAATCTTACGTCCCTGTTCAATTACAGAACATGCTCCATTTAAAGTTGTGCAATGCTCCGCTATAGCGTCGTTTGGATGCCTGCTTTGTCCACAACTGACAGCCCCCTCATCAGCTTCCCCCACCTTGCACAATGTTTTCCGCCTGCCAGCAGACCCCCCCCGGATCAGCGCCTTCCCCCTGCTCGCCTCATGGCAACCAGCTGGCTTGCAGCATTCAGGAGGGAGTGGGAGGAGCGAGGACTTGGTGTGCAGACTCTCCCTCCCCCACCTGCCTCCTGAACACCGCAAACCAGCTGATTGCTATGGGCAGGAGGCAGGGAGGGAGGAGGAGCAAGGACATGGTGTGTGGAGTAAAGGGGGTGGGGAGAAGAGGTGGGTTACAGGTGGGGATTTGGGGAAAATGGTGGAGTGAGCGGGCCAAGGGTTGAGCCCCCCAGCCCTGGTGCTGGCAGAGTAGGGGAAGCTGCTGCTGCTGTGCAACGTGCTTCTCCTAGACCTACGGCACCTGCAGACTCTTTGCCTGCCTCATTGTCTGCAGTGCCAGTGGGCCGCGCCTCTGTGAGGTAAGGCAGGGGAACCTCCCAACCATGGTATTGTACTGTATAGCAAAAAAATGTTTTCGTGGAACCTAACTGCCCCATTTACATTCATTCTTATGGGGAAATTGGATTCGCTTAAAATCGTTTCACTTAAAGTCACATTTTCAGGAATGTAACTACAACGTTAAGTGAAGAGTTACTGTATCTAATTACCTAATTAGTGTATAAAAGGACTCAATCCTGCATTGTGTCCAGCATTCTTACCCAATTCAGTAAACACTTAAACATGTGCTTAACTTTAGGCACAGACTTCAATGGGACTATTTAAGTCTGTGCCTATAGGTAAGCACATGTTTAAGTGCCTTGTTGGACTTGGCCAGGATGCTTAGCAGCCTGCAAGTGTGTGCCCTAGTGCTGAATTTAGCACAAATGCAAACAGACTGCTTTCAGGCAATTGTGAAAATTTGACCAGGAGTCCTATATGCAAAAGGCAATGTTGCTGCATTGTTAAGTTTGAGATTTCATTTGCATCAATGTTAGAACATTGAAATGCAATATTTCTAAATAGAGTAAATTGAAAGGAAAAGTAATCAATCACCAGTGATAGCAATCCATGTCTAAACTTCACCAGCGGTGCAACAAAATATATTTTTTGAGTGCAGTGGAAGGATTAAATATAGCCTTGTGTGTTGACTGACCGGTAATGGAAGATTATTATATTTGTTGTTCCTCCACACAACACAGTGAAAATTATATTTCCTAGATTTAGTGTAAGCACAGATGAATGCATAATGGAGATGTGACTTACATACTAATGTAAGTGAAAACTGAGTATATTGTTTGCAGAGTTCAGATGTGGAAAAAAAGCCTTTATTTAACTAACTAGTTTCCTATGATTGTTGATCTTTTGGCAAATGTGATAGATGGTCAGACTGGACATAAAAAGCATTTAGGTGACTAGGGTAAGTCACCTCATCTGTTATGTGAGGCTTGGAGGTCACTGCAGGACTTGATTTAGAGCTGGTCAGGAAAAAAAGTGAGGGGGCTTTCACAAAACATTGAGATTTCCCTCCCCTCCTCAAAAAAATAATAATTCCAAAACATTTGCAAGCAACGCTACAATAGTTTGAAAAACAAGGGAAATATTTTGTGAAAATTGTCAAAAAAATCCACACATTTTTTCAAGTTTATCAGCTTTGCATTAGTGTTGTGGGCAGTCTACTATCATCTTAAATAACTCAGGAGATGGGAACATTTTCAATAACTCTCGCCTTAGAAGTATATTCTAAAATATCACACTTAAATATCTTTTTCCAAGATTCAGTCTAAAAATCTCCCTCAGCACCATTTATTCCATTATTTCTAGTGGTGCCTTTCACAACAACTATCATAAACAATTCCTTTCCATCATTAGCAACTACATCTTTCTGAGGCTTGCAAATGGTTAGAATATATGCCTTTGCCACTATTTAGCCATGCTATTCATACATAGGCTATGTTTCTTCAGTTGGATCCATGCAGAACCATGATCTGAAATAGTACCCCACTGGTTCCACAGCTCAGATCTTGCTACTCGAGCTGCATAAATCAGGGTCTTAGTTATATTTATATTTCATCAAAAGTTTCCTTCTTGTCTTTCTCCTTTGTCATGTTTTCTATGAAGCCCCCTCATTTTGGAATGTATCTGCTGATACTTCTACTTCCATCCTTTTCTCCTTTAAGTCTCAAGTACTCTGTACAATTCTGGTCACCCAATGTTCAAGAAGGATGAAGTCAAACTGCAGTGGGCTCAGAGAAGGGCTACTAGGATGATCAGAAGAATGGGGGCCTCTTATGAAAGGAGACAAAGAGCATGGTTTGTTTAGTCTGAAAGCAAGTAAGATTAATCTCGCTAAATATACCAGGGCAGTAAATGCCCAGGAGGTAGATCTACTCTTTAAACTAAAGGATATTGTTGTCTTCTTGGGCCATGTGTATAAACTGGTTATGGATAACTGAGAGGTGGATTCTAAGTGTCAGAGGAATGAGGTTCTGGAACAGCTTTCCGATAGGAGTAGCGGGTGGCAAACACCTAACTAGCTTTAAGATCCAGCTTCATAAGTTTACAAAGAGGATTCTATTGACTGAGTGCCAATGACCCAAGAGAGTCCTTGTAGTCCTATAGCTTATGTTCTTAAATCCCTCCTCAACATACACTTATTTCTAAAACCCTATTCCTCCCTACACTGAACCATTAATAAGAAACGTTAGAAAAACTTCAAAAACATGAAACAAAAAAACCATGGATCTAACAACACAGCTACTGAATTTCACATCTCAGTCAGCTGCATTTCATCCCCATTTACCACCTTTACATTATCTACTTAGGTTATAATCTCCTTAAGCTATGACCCTGTCTGTTAAGGTGCTGATTCAGCCAAAGTATTTAAGCACATGCTTAACTTTGAACACATACTTATTTCCATCCCTGTTCAGCTAAGTACCATTAGCTTCAGTGGGATCTAAGTACATAGTGAATAAGAGTACTTTGCTGAAATGCAAATATCCTCAACAGTTGATTATACCTCTTCGGGAAAACGCAAGAGGTGGAGCCAGGAAGCCACTTCTGCCATTTTATTACTGTGGCCATGGCAATGGAAAGTGCCGCCACGTCTGCAGAGTCCAATGAAGCTTGTAAAGTTATGCATGCTGAAAGTTCACCTTAGATATAAATGATTTAAATTGTTCCTTTTTTGTCCTCAGGTATGTGTTCAATAAATTCAGACCGTTCTGAATAATTGGAGTGATTGTATTTGGCCATTATGGCTTCACAGTTTATGATCCTGAACTGTAGGGTTGCTGAAAAGTAAACTATATGCCCCCAAAAGGCATCATGAGATGTTTTAGCTGTAGGTCCCTTGCTTTCCTGGGGTGAGCCTTGAGATTGAGACTGTGTGAGCACTTTTGTGGTATGTCTCTCTCACCTAGGCAGCGGACACACTGAATTCCAGTCAGACAATGGGATTGAGGACCGGAAAATGAGGCAATGTTTAAAACCTGGGAAGCCGGGCATGCCCCTTAGAATAGGGTTTCTCCCGTGAAGGAAGGTAACTATATATACTAAGGGGTAGCCTAATAATTGAAACTTAAATTCCTAAGAAAAGAAAAAATGTTTGTTTTTAAAGAATAAACACGAAGATGTAGGGTAGTACCTATTGACTATTAACTAATTATTGATTAACTAACTAGTATTCTAAAGTTAAAGCCAGACTAAGAAGCTCAGAGGTGCTGCCACATGCTCCATCTCAAGCCGAGGAACTGAGGGAGCATTGGTAGCACAATGCTATGTAACTGCCTGAGACGATGTGAGACGGGGGACAGTGCATGTGTGACCCAACCAGGCACTGCTACAGAAAAAAAATCTCCAGATTACAAGTGCAAGAGCACAGATTCACCTAATGTGCAGCACCCACAGGGACACTCCTCGAAGAAAAACTGATTTTTTCTGCAATTATAATTCAAAGCAACAATGAAGGGAAGAAAAGAAAAACAAAGGAAGATTGGATCATGCAGAGTATTTAAATTATTTTAATCTTTAGCCACTTTCCTAATTTTGGCTAAATTTCAATGACCAAAGAAGGGAACATGAAAGCGTAAAGGATTACTCTGCTGAAGATACGGGAATGAAACTATCTTGCTTCCCATTTCACTGGGTGGAGAATTTCCTTGGTTTCCTGCTGTCAGTAAAACTGAAGAGAATTTAAGGCTGCATATATAAAGGCTACAAAACAGTGTAGATAAAGGCTCTACATCACCTTAAAAAAAAAAGGGATGGGAGTTATGCGAGGCAGGCTAATAGACGCAAGGGCAAAGGTGAAGATAAGACAGTGACCACTGTACTATTGCAGAGCTCAGAGCAATATCACTTGCAATGTGTTAAACTATACCAAGAACATCCAGATGAAAGCTTACTGGTGAGTGCTTAGTTCTGTTTACTAGAACAGCGAGGATGTTATGTGTGCATTCCTAATTAAAAGGTAATAAATCCCTTCTATACCTTACTGTTCTGACAAGAGGCCACAGCAGTGCTGATTAGAGATGCAGATGGTGTCTGTTTTGCAGTATGAAAACTTCAGAGCCAACGTGGACTCCTAAATATCCATTTATGCAACACTGTCTGCGACAGTAGTTTCCAAATTATGGAATGCTTACAGGTAATCTGTGAAGAGCTGGTCAAATAGTGTCAACTCCTCCTGCTTCTTTACAATGAAGGTCTAGAATGCCTAAAGAGCCTGGAGCACTGTGAAAGCACAGGTAATGAGAAAGTGGAAAAGCGTGTTTATCTCTCTCTGCTAGGGGCTCCTGCTAAATAGAGAGAGGAAATGGGAGCCACTTCACAACTGGATTCCCCAGTGGGAAGTGTCCAGGGAAGCAGGAGAGAATGGAATGATACCGCCAGGCAATATATCCACATGAAGACCAGATAGCTAGGCAGCAGGTGATACGGTGTTCATGCCACACCTCCCCTGAAGATTAAGATAGCTGGGAAGGGGCTAATTAACCTAGCTGGCTGCACCTGAGGGAGAATTAGGCTGACTAGGTAAACCCACAAAGACTGTCATTGAAAACCCTCACTCCCATTCCTGTTTGATCATTTATTGTCCCCAAAGTTTCGTTGAATCCTGGGCCTAGTGGCCTCTCATCTTAGGCTCGGGTAAAGGGTGGGTGGGCTTGCACCCACTCACCTTCCTGGAACTTCAATAGGTGACCAAGTGTAGGCTGGGCTGATATAAAACCAGCATGCTGAGAACAGAAAGGGGCTGTAGGTGAAAGTTTTCTGGTTGGGAGGCGGGAGATATGCTTGGAATACAGACTCTGACAAAAACCTGAAAGGGGTGAAATAGCCATAGGGAGCCATGGGGGCTCTGCTGGTAATCTGGGGGACAGAGCTAAAGGAGAAAAGTAGGAAGGAGCACAGGGAAATAGCAACAGGGTCTGGGAGTAGGCAGAATGTAGTTGCTGAACAGAGAGAGAGTCCCTGTGCTGAAAACTGGAGTAGTCAGCAGGCCTGGTTCCCCTGTCCATCACTGAGGAAAGTGGCATAGTCTTGAAGTAGAGGATGGCCTGGAATGGCAGCTGGACAGTTGATCCAGAGATCCTTTGACATCTCTGGAAGGCAGGGTGACCAGACAGCAAGTGTGAAAAATCGGGACAAGCATTTGGGGGTAATAGGCGCCTATATAAGACAAAGCCTTGAATATCAGGACTGTCCTTATAAAAATGGATTAATCCATGACAAGGTAGTTGCAAGTAGAGAGAGGCACTGTGCGGTATGCAACCCAGAGTTGGGAAGGGGTATCAAATTGGGTGGAGCTAATCCCCAGAGTAACAAGGAGCTTCCTGTCCTAGCAGGAAGTTGAACTTGGTTATGCAGCACATCCAGTGAGAAGGGAAACCATGCACAGCTGGAGAAATCCTGGCAACAGAACAGCATTTGTAGGGGAGGAAGAAAAAAGGAATAGGGAGCAGTGGAAGAGAAAGTAATATCTGAGCGGGAGTTGAAATGAAGAGCAAAAGCAGGCAGTGTGATTAACTTTTCTCTCAAAGAATAAAATCTTTGTGGCCCTACTGTAGTTGCCGCAGTAATCTTATGCTTTCATGAACAGGAAGGAAGGAAGCCATGAGACAAGATCTATTAACACGGCACCCATAAAATGAAAAAAAAAGATATATATGGCATTTTGATTTTTCATCCTAGAAAAGAAAACTGACCCAAAATGAACATTTTCCTTGAAAGTTCATTTTGCTTAGAAAACCATTATAATAAAAAAATGAAAATTTTTCAGTCAGCTCTATTAATAGCTAAAAAATGTTTCATTCCTGGTACACTGACCATCAACTATATCTTTCTTAGTTATTACACTATATTGACTAGAGCTGATTGGAACACTTTCAGAATTTTTTTTTTTTTTTGCCAAAGCATTTTGGAGATCTGTAGGTTTTCAAAGGAGTGAAGGTGGGAGGAAACACAGCTAGAGCTACACTTCTACTCTGTAGTCTAGTAATTAGGGTGATAGCTTGGAATAAAGTAGAACCCAGGTTCAAGTTTCTAATCTGAATGACCAAGGATAAAGAAACCCCCTGCTTGAGATTGGACAGAGCAAGGACTTGAACTTGTGTCAAACACACTATAAGGCTCAGGTTTTGGTTCCACTTCTCTCCCCTCTCCCTCCCCCCCCTCCCCTCCCCATGCCCTTTGATGCACTTTCATTTTTGCAAAAATGTTCTAGAAGTTGTGTTTGTCCTCCAGTGTGAAATGAAAATTTTTCAAAGTTATCCCAAATTGGAACAGTCAACCTCCAGTCAATTGTAGTATATAGAGTGATTGCTTAAGATGAGATCACTCTATATCTGAATGGAAAATACACTGAATAATATAGGAGACTGCATATTCGATGGTTTAATATTTAACCCTTAGGGTGGGTGGGTTGTCAGTCACCTCTCTTAGGCATTGATTTAGCAGGCAATCTGAAAAATGTCAGAATTTGAAAAGTTGTCAGGAAAAAAAAGATCTCTGGAATCTTGCTGCTTGTTGCACTTGCTAATAATTCTCCATTGTATATTATGTTTTCAATATAAAAATCACTCCATATGATAAGTGAATGAATTCTTTGCATCAGTCTTCACAGCTGAGGACGTGAGGGAGATTCCCAAACATGAGCCATTCTTTTTAGGTGACAAATCTGAGGAACTGCCCCAGATTGAGGTGTCATTAGAGGAGATTTTGGAACAAATTGGAAAATTAAACAGTAGCCACCAGGACCAGATGGTATTCACTGAAGAGTTCTGAAGGAACTCAGATGTGAAATTGCAGAACTACTAGCTATGCTATGTAACCTATCATTTAAATCAACTTCTGTACCAAATGATTGGAGGATAGCTAATGTGATGCCAATTTTTAAAAAAAGTTCCAGAAGTGATTTTGGCAATTACAGATTGATAAGCCTAAATTCAGAACCAGGCAAGTTGGGTGAAACTATAGTAAAGAACAGAATGACCTGACATTTAGCTGAAGAATTTGTTGGGGAAGAATCAGCTTGGTTTTTGTAAAGGGAAATTATTTCTTGCCAAATCTACCAGATTTCTCTGAGGGGGTCAACAACTATGTCGACCACGGTGATCCACTTGATATAGTGTACTTAGATTTTTCAGAAAGCCATTCAGAAAGTTCCTCATCAAAGGCTTGTAAGTAAAGTAAGGTATCGTGATAAGAGGAAAGGTCCTCTCATGGATCAGTAAGTGGTTAAAAGATAGGAAACAAAGGGTAGGACTAAGTGATCAATTTTCAGAATGGAGAGAGGTAACTAGTTGTGTCCCCCAGGGTCTGTACTGGGACCAGGACTGTTCAACATATTCATAAATTCCTCTGTAAAAAGGGATAACCAAAGCACACTGCAAAGAGTAACAAAGAGATCTCACAAAACTGTGTGATTGGTCAGCAAACTGGAAGATGAAATTCAGTGTTGATATATGCAAAGTAATGCACATTGGAAAACATAATCCCAACTATACATATCAAAAGATGGGGTCCAAATTAGCAGTTACCGCTCAAGAAAAACATCGTGGTATCATTGTGGATAGTTCATACAGCATCAGTTAAAAAAATTAACAATGTTGGGAATCATTAGGAAAAGGATAGGTAAGATGACAAATATATTGCCTCTATATAAATCTATGGTCTGCCCATATCTTTTATGGGGTACAGATCTGGACCCCGACTCCCATCTCAAAAAAAGATCTATAGGAATTGGAAAAGGTACAGAAAAGGTCAACAATTATTAGGGGTACGGAACAGCTTCTATATAAGAAAAAATTAACAACACTGGGACTTTTCAGCTTGGAAAAGGAGACAACTAAAGGGGGGATATGATAGAGGTTTATAAAATCATGACTGGTGTGGAGAAAGTAAATAAGGAAGTGTTATTTACTCCTCCTCATAACACAAGGACTAGGGGTCTCCAAATGAAATTAATAGGCAGCAGATTTAAAAACAAGGGGAAGTATTTCTTCATACAATGGACAGTCAGCCTTTGGAACTCTTTGCCAAAGGATGCTATGAAGGCCAAGACTATAACAGGGTTCAAACTAGATAAATTCATGGAGGATAGATCCATCAATGGCTACTAGCCAAGACGGGCAGGGACGCAAAACCATTTTCTGAAGTGGCCCTACCCTCTGTTTGCCAGAAGCAGGGAATGGGAGACAGGGCATGGATCGCATGATGGTTATCTGTTCTGTTCATTCCCTCTGGGGCTCCTGACATTGGCCACTTGGTCTGACCCAGTATGGCCATTCTTATGTACTTAGCAAATTACAGTAACCTCATCAAAACAACAACTTCTCAGAACTTCTTATAAATATATCACCCGTGCGGTTTGCTTAGGGCAGCAATGACTGGAACAGCTGATTTGTTTTCTGTAAGGTATTTGGATCTTTTACAATGCTGTCTCCATCATATTGAAACATTTTATCTGCTACCCCAAATAAATAAAGCAACCCCAGAAACATACACAATGAAAAAGGAAGAACACATGTTAACCAAAAGAATGTTTTGACAAGTATTTCACAATATTTTAGTGAAGAAAACAGCCAAAATTCATTTAAATGACTGCTTTCCAAAATACATTTCCAATGGGATATGCAGTGAGATTTGAGTTCTATTACTTTTCTTTTTCTAAGACGATCAAACTCTCCTTCCACTGCCAACAGAATGACCACTTGCATATTGTTTTTTGCAGAGGGCCAGAAATCCTTACTTGCATTGGTTATCAATTACGCATCCAAGTAAATCCCTGGGAGCGCTTGTATGAACAGAAGCTCATTCATGTGTGTGGGCCTGATCCAAAGGTTGTGGAAGTCAATGGGTACTTCTCATAGGTTCATATATACAAAAGCCAGAACGCATTGTTGTGATCATCTAGTCTGACCTCTGTTTAACACATCCCATAGAATTTTCCCAAAATAAGTCCTAGAGCACATCTTTTAGAAAAGCATCCAATCTTGATTTTTTTAAAGAATTATTGTTTTCCATTGGACATTTTGGTAAAAGATCTGCTCTAGGAATTAGTTTGAGGACATTCTCTGGCCTGTTATATGCCCAGATTACATGATTACAATGACAAACAGTCCTGCGGCACCTTATAGACTAACAGACCTATTGGAGCATAAGCTTTCGTGGGTGAATACCAGAATAGGGAGACCAGAATAGGGAGACCACTGGAGAATTCTGGAGAATACCAGAATAGGGAGACCAGAATTGGACATAACATCCAAACTGCTCCTGGTATGCTAATTGGCAAATAGATTAATCTGTCAGCCATTGCTACTGAAATGAGGGTGTGAAACAGAAGCCAAACAAAGAAAAAAGTTGCTCTCTTTAAACATCTGTTAGAAAGAAATTTCTACTTTTAGCCAGTTTTTTAAAAAACTAGAGAAGCCTCTTTAGCAGTTGTGAAATGACTTGGAAAAAAATGACAGGAAGCAACTTGCCCACCTGGAGCTGGCATTGCTGAAAACTTGAAAGCAAAAAGGAAAAAGGCTATGGAAATACAGAAGTGAATTGCTACTTTCAAAGCTGCAAGAAGAAAAGGTAAATATATCTACTGCTGTCTACAGATCCTGCACTGTGGAGAAAATGTGATTGAAATGACCAGCAGTTTGGAGTTGCTAAAGGTTCTGCTGTGTGTGGAAATGTGAATGTAAAAAGACTTCCTGACTTCTGTGCAGGTAGTCACAGGAAAGAGAAGAATGTTTTCTAAAGAACGTTTTCATTTTGCCTGCACAACACTGAAGCTGTTGCATGAGATAGGGTTATTTACTCTCCATCTACTGGAAATGGATATTGTCTTGCATCTAAGCTTTTCTCCATTAAACTGTATGCTTTTATAGAAGGATTCAGTAATTGGAAATCATGAGCTTACCATGTGATCCAGACCACTCTGTAGAACTGATCTGCTCTTATCATTAACCACTCCACCAATTTGCATCATCTGCAAAGTTTACAAGCAATGACTTTCAATTTTCTTCCAAATTGGTAGATATCAAATTGCACTGGGTCAGTAGCAGATCCCCAAAGGACCCCAATAAAAATGTCCCCATTGGATGATAATTCCCAATTTACAATTACTTTGAAATCTATCAGTTATCCAGATTTAATCCATTAAATGTAGGCAGGCTGGGAAGAAATCAATTTTCTGTAATTCAACCAAATGTTTATTTAAGCATTTATTTTCAAATTTTATCAATTTAAATGTTCACAATTGTGGAAAATTTTGGGGAGTCAGGCAATGGGAGGGATGCAACAATTATTTAATCATCATAGATATTGCTATTCAAAAGGTTAGTTTTATAACTGAATTTAAGTTGTCAACATCACATGGCAAAATATATGAAGTAAATAGCCTTAAAATCAAACCCTAATACACTTCCACTTGTAAATTTCTATTATCAATGGAAATATTTTGTGAGTTTCTATGTGTGGTAAAAATCAGATTGAATCCTTCCAAGCCCAAGTATGGGCTACATTGATTTTGTATAATTCTAATTTTTTAGCAGCATGTCACATGATATTAAGCCCAATATCTCACAGGAGTTTAAGGTACATTGTGTCACAAGTTACCTTTAATCAACAAAACAAGTAATCTCATAAAAATATCAGGTTTGCCTGGCAAGATCGATTTTCAACATATTGATTGGTAATAATTATGCTGCCATCTTTAATTCTTTATTGATTGCATTCCAGGTCATCCCATTTTCTATTGTTAATGGTCATATTCTGTATTTTTCATAGGATCCCAGTTCCTTCAGTCATTATAATTACATGTAAATCTCAACTTAATATTTTTTAAAAAATGTTGTCACGCTTTCCCTGCAACCTTTACTGACCTAAGTGTAACCCCAAAACACAAAAAACACAGAAGACTGATTTAAAAAAAAAAATATTGCTAAGATTAAAAAGTCACAAGACTTGGGGCACCCCAACTCATGCTTTGTGACTGCTTGGTGTTGGTGATATTGCGTTTATACAACAATCGTTGGGCTCTGATGCAAGCAGGAGCTATGAGCACAGAACTGTGCCTGGTTGCAACAAAGTTAAATGTTTTATTATTAACCTGGAAGTGATACAAGTCCAGCATTACTTCTGGATGTAGCGAGACCTTTGGTAATGACTGTTTAAGGCTCTTCAAGGCCACTCCTAGCTATGGCATTTAGCTGCCTCAAAATAACTAAACAGACACACCTGTTGGTCTTTACTTAGAGACTAAAACAGTTTCAACATTAGGGCCAGATTCTTCCCTCAGTCATCCTACTTAAGGGCCAGTCTACCTTCCCTTGAATTCAACAGAAACATTCCTATGGTCTGCAATGGATTTAGGGCCTACTCCAATTCCCATGGAAGTGAATGGAATCACAATGGAGTCAATAATCAGAACCTAACCCAAAGCACTGTTTCTCAACCTGGGATTGCAGCTGCTCATATCCCTACACTCAGCAGCATCATGCCAGAGTCCTTCTTGCCTGTACCTATACTCAACAGAACCCAGCCTGATCCTGCTCTCTCCCTCAGTCAGCAGTGCACATGCTTACATGTTTAATTATTTATTTTATATTTATGGCATAAAATACCCATATTAATTGGAGCGCATTTGCTGTAATAGAAGTCAGCACAAAAAACTTAGAAATAAATCAAAAACAGCTACACAGGCTTGTGTAATGGTGTCACAAAATACTGTGGGATTTAGGATGTGGCAAGAAGAGCCACAAAAGACTGTTTTTAGGAACATAGGAATTGCCACACTGGATTAGACACGTGGTCCATCTAGTCCAGTAGCCTGTTTTCAATAGTGCTCATCACCAGATACTTGAACTAAATGATCCAGCAAGATAAATTAAAATAAGCTGGACACATGATTAAACACAGAAACTATAGCTAAACATTCCACCTTAAGAAAGCACATATTACTCTTACTTTGGTTTCATTACAGATTATTTCCATACACTGAGTAACTGATAGGACACCAAAAAGAAAAAGCACTTAAAATACACCAAGAAGTCTGCTTGTATATCAGTTGATCTCTCTATCCCAGTCAAATATAATAACAAGGTCAAAAGGCAAGTACCTGAAGTAATCTTCTTCCCAACTCTTATGATGAAGGTAATTGTAAATTTAAGGCAACAGGTGTTTATTTAGAAGAAATAGAAAAAAGGACTCTCTCTCACTTTGACAGCAAGAGGTAAAGAAGCTAAAGGTATGACAACGCTTGACATTCCTCCGTGGGTAATTGTGGAGACTGTAAAAGCTCTTTGTGAAGCTGAGAACTGAGGTCAGTAAATAAAGTGAACTTGTCCTTTGCTGGTGTTAACCATTTTGGGGAAAAGTTATCAGAAAAAAAAAAAGATTTTGGTGCTCTGATAAAGAAAAGAAGTGTCAGGCAAGATTAGAATGTATTGTAGGATGTCATTATTTTGAGGTGAGGGGAGAAAAAAAATGTCCTCACAATGTCACATTTCAAAGATGAGGATGTAGAAAGTCAGTCTCCTGTACAAAGGTGTCCAGTGTGTCATACAACTGGTCAAACTGGTTTACACATGACACTGGATTTAATATGCACTTTACACTACATTCAAAGCTTGTTCCTTTATCCCTGCAGACACACATTACACATCAAACTTAATGGTCTATGGGTAGCTCTGAGTGGTGGTGTGCTTGTGCCCTTACAGAACTGTTCTAAGCAGGCTTTCCTATCTTAAAAAATGCTTTCATGCTTTGAAGACAGCAAGGAAAATGGCCTACAATAGCAATTCAGTCCTTTGATATTCATAAAAATCCATAGCTCTTGTCAGACAGCAGTTTTGGTTTGGTCTTCCCTGAATAATTTTTAAAGAAGATTGCCTTTTAAAGAAATCAACTACATTATGGAAATTTAATTCCAGCCTGATGAAAACTGATCTACATGACAAATGAATCCACAAAGTTCAGTATGCATTTGTAAGATAAAAGCCTTCACCTGACCATGGGGAAAGCAAATCTTTTGCAGGAAGATAAAAAGGAAAAAAAAAAAAGAAAATACAGCTCACTCTCTCTCCCTGCACTGAAAGGTTAAGATTAGAAACACTTCAGACAGTCTTCCTCCTACTGAATGGCAGGAGAGCAGCCTACACTAAAAAGGAAGCAATAGCAAACAGCAATGGTAACTTTTACAAGGCGATCTTTGTGAGTAATTGTAAGTGATGGCTATTTCAACATCACCCTGAATTGATTTGTTATACATAGTTTCGTTATGTTCTTTGTCATCCCAAATCAGATACCTTACGCATAAATGATGTTTACTGAAGCCTGCCTACAAAAGCCAAACTATTCCAAAATTTGCTATTATGAATGCTTGTGTAGCACAAAACATGCTGTGCTGCTGAAATACCTTGTAAGGTAGTGAAGAGGTTGCAATGTTTTGCTTGCTCCAGATGATTACCCAGAGAACACTTTCAAAGTATTTGAAATGACAAGTCTTCAGTTTTTAAAAAATGGTTGCATCTGTTCAGATATTCTTCTGTTTGCTTTGCAGTGAAAACACAAGTGGATGATAATATTTAACGTCATCCTTTGGACACAGCACTACATAGCTCATGCCCAAGTAAAACATTTGCCTTTTACAAAGGGCCTGCATTCATTTTCTATAACTGGTTTGTTATTGAAACTGAACAATTCACAGGTTTAAACATCAGTTCATCAAACATTCTTATCCAAAACAAACTGCAAGCAAGGCACTGCAGTCTTGAAATGGAATTCTTTAGTACTAGATCACTTGACAGAGGGAATTTAAGTTGCTTCTATATTTGAGGTACAGTGCTTCCAATTGCCTTTTAGAGCTCATTTTATCAGGCACTGTTTTGTTTGAACGTTAAGTAGATCAACAGGAAACCCCTGCTGAAAAATTCACACATACAATGAAAGAAACCTGGCTTTCTGCAAACCTCCTGGAAAGTAAAACAAAAAACAGCCTACCACAGTTTGGATCATACCAGGCAAAGATGCAGCACTTACAGCAAATGCTTTTAGCAAGGTTCTTTAGAATGGGAGCTCCAGTTTGTTTGTTAAAGTGCACATTGGCACCAACTCCATGGGTGATCCAGGATTGGAGCACCCACGGGGGAAAAAAAGTGGGTGCTCAGCACCCACTGACATCCCTGTTGATCAGCTCCTCCCCCTCCCTTCCAGTGCCTCCCCCCATCACGATCAGCTGTTCAGCAGCCTGTGGGAGGCACTGAGGAAGGAGGGGGAAGAGTGGGGGCATGGGTTTGGAAGAAGGGGGGGAATGTGGGTAGGGGCTGAACCTCCCCAGGAATGCAAGAAGTCAGTGCCTCTGAAAGTTCATGTGGAAGGAAATGTTTTGCCCAATTTGTTGGCTGTTGTGAAATGGATTTTTTTAGGATCTGGTGGGCAAGTGCCCATGTCAAAATACACCACATGCCCCCACCCTGGCACTTTTACTGGCCAAGGACTGAACTGACTAGAAGCTGTCCTAGAGATAGCTCCCTTAGACTACCAGGGCAGTGTTTCAAATATGCCAAAATGATTGATGTCGATTTATACTCTTGGTTTGATAAATGCTCTTCAGTGCAGTAGAGTGAGAGTTGCTTACTATACCATTATTACTTGCTTTGTTCTAATTAGTTTAGACAAAACCTATTGAGAGAGTCAGCTAAACTAATTCTTTGCATAGAATTTGTTTATTTTTTTAAGAGCAGATTGAAATTATGAGCTCACTAGTTTTAAACTATTTCAGATTCTATTTATAGGACTAACAACAACACTATTACCACTAACAATCTGACAGATTCTAATCTGGTAAAAGGGGTGGAATATATTGTCTTTACATTATATAATGCAAAATATGCTATATTAGCTTGTTAAACAACTAGATTTTGTGAGATATTGCAAAGATTTTCTTCCACTCTAGACTAGTAAGCAATAGAAACCTTATGAGCAACTGATCTGGTTTCAAAGAAGCCTCCAAGTCTTCCTATGTTTATCTCAAGTGACTCTTTTGTGGCTCACTCATTATTAGAGTTGAATGAATAATTCATTGTTGGTTTGGAGGGCAAATAATTTTTTTTTTATCTGAAACAGAATATTTGGGGTTCTCTCCCCCATGAAAGAGTTGTTCAGGTCAAGTGAAACGTTTTCAAACATGCCGAAACCCAAATTGGAAAATAGTTTCAGTTGCCCTGGAATTGCATCCCCCCCCCAACATGTTTACTAAAAAAGTTGAACAACTAAAAAACAAACGCTTGCCCAGTCTCTCATCATTGGTTTACTCCTGTGAATGTTTGCAAATGCTATAATCTAACTGGTGCATACATACATTGATGAGAAACCTTCTTCCGTATCTTCTAGATCAGTGTGACCTCTAACTCTATGAAGTAATGTTTCTGAGTAAGCATTCAGCAGTGAGTGGTGCTTCAGCCATATGACATGTACAGCACAGTATAAAGACCTAATCCATATCAGAGTCTCACAAAGGGTACATCTACACTACCCGCCGAATCGGCGGGTAGTGATCAATCCCTGAGCGCTCTCCCCATCGACTCCGGAACTCCACCAATGGGAGAGGCAGAAGTGGATTTCACAGGGGAGCAGCAGTGGTCAACTCACTGCCGTGAGGACATTCAGGTAACTTTGCATAGCTGAAGTTACATATTTGAGGTTGACCCCCTCCCCTCAGTGAAGATCTGGGCAAAGAAATGTCAATGACATCAGGCAAGATCCCATGAAGAGTGATGGGCAATACACTTTCCAGGGTGCACATCACTAACACATGTAGCAGTCGGTGTTTAGGGACATCCTACAATGTCCACCATGGGTGACTTGTTAATGCTGTCAGAAGGGGCATTTACTAATGCTTACTTTATTATTTTCCATGTTCTTATGACAGGGGACAATCATACACCCTATGATGTCTTCAGCCATAGCCATTTCATCCAGGCCACTCCCAGACGTGGGCCCAGATCTTCAGCCGCAATAAATAGTGTAAAGCTGCCTGTAATAACTCAGAGTGCATACCAATCTTAGGAAAAAGGGAAGAAACCCAAAACTGGTTGTGAATTCTACACTTCGATTTTACCAACCAATTTCCTCAGGCACTATTACAGCCTAAATGTGGAATCACAGATATTCCCCTTTAGGTTCTCCAATCTATCTTGCCACCCAGCTGAGGATACCTTTGGGATAGATGTACCCTATACAAAGAATTAGAGCACTATTCAGGACTCCTTTCGTCCCAAAGGGTCAGTCACTTACCCCAGGTCAATTGCACCTTAGATCTCCCACCAAAGACAATATTTATAGTCAATCCTATAATAAAATATAGGAAGATTTATTCAATTAAAACAGGAAATATACACACAGATGAGTTACAATCTTAAGTTTCAAAAATAATATAGCTTCTAACACAACCTAGGGATCTCTTGCTTAGTCCTAGTAAACCTTGTTTCCCAGAGTCTAAGCAGCACCAAGACACAGTTCCTTCTTGTTCAGGCTTTCCATCATCCTTCCTCCCTTGTATTCTGAGCTGCAAACTCAGCCAACAGGAGGAAACCACTTCCAGGACTCATCTTTCCAGTCTCCATCCTCTTTATCATCCCACAATAGTCCATCTGGTATCAATGGACTTTTCTTGTTGGGCAAGACATAACACCTTCTGTTGGAGATCAGCACTTCACACTACTTAATGTTGTTTTTTTCCTGTGTGGTGATATACACAGTCACAGAGGCTCAACAATACAAACAATTAAATATTTCATTACTCTTGCTTATAACATCTGTATCCTATATTGTAAGGTATGCAGCTACTCACAAACATTCAAAGTCTAAGCACTACATACATTTTAGCAATACTAAAGACAGGTGAGCCAGATTGATTCCAGATATGCGTGTTGTGTTCAGGTAAGACCTGGGGACCATGGCATGATCTGGCACCTGTCTCCCAGCATCACAGATGAGTAGCCCATTGGCTTCCATTATGATTATACCATAGGGGTTCCTGGTGGCCAGATCAGGGCTTTGTTTGTGCCAGACCCTGAACAGACACATAGCGAAGCATGCCCCTTGTCTGAACAGGTAAGACAAACAAAAGTATAGAAGGGGAAACAGACAGAGAAGTAGCTTGCACAAGTTGGTATCATGCTATCTTAATGTGTGCACTGCATCTGGGAGCAAGCCTCCCAGCTGGGGTCCAGAGACTTGTCCGAGCAGGACTCATAGAATATGAGGATTAGAAAGGACTTCAGCAGGCCATCTACTCCAACTGCCTGCTCCAAGCAGGACCAATCCACTATTAAATCATCCAACAGATTTTTGCCCTGTATTACCCCCCTCAAGAACTGAACTCACAAACCTGGGTTTAGCAGGCCACTGCTCAAGCCACTGAGCTATCCCCACTCTCCCACCTCATGGAAGTGTTCTAAAACTAACTGTGTAGACTGTGTGTCTCAGGCTGCAACTTGGGCTCTGAAATCTTGGCAGGGAGTGGAAAATGGACTTTTTAGCACCAGCCCAGCTGCAATGTCAAAGTACTGTCTTAACATCTCTTTAGTGTACTAGCATGAGTCCCACTAGCACAAGTCTGAACATGGGCTGGGATTCTCACTCCTCATACAGTGTAAACATACCCTTTGGAGCAGGAACGGTCTTTCACTAAATGGGCTTCTACTTGTCTGTGTGACAAAAGCCACAGCTGTCAATCCTCCTTCCCCTCACTCCAGTTTCTCTGCCCCCTAGGATTCTGTTAGGGTAGCTATGTACTTTCAGTATTGTGATAAATGAAGGGGGGAGAGGAAGTTGCTGGCCTTTTATGGACCCAGCCAGCTATAAAATCCCTCATAGTAGCTGTTCTCTACTTGCTTTTCCTATAAGGAGTTAAAAGTTACTACTATGCTTAGATAAAGCGAAGTGAGTGGGCACCTGCCCAAAAGAGCCAATAGGAAGGCTAGAACTTTTAAAAATTGAAACACAACTCCCTTTTTATCTATCTGTCTTTCTCAGTGAAAAGCAGACAGGGAGCACTGATGCTGTAAGAAGCTTTGGGCCAGGTATGAAAAGTCATCGGGATCATGCCTAGAAACTACTCATTTAAAATCCCAGATATGTAAGTAGATCAGGAAATGTCTAGGAAGATGCAATTAGGTTTATCTCTTTTTATTTCTTTATGGCTTGTGGATTCCTCTGTGCTAACCTCAAATGCTTTTGTTTATTGTTTTGCTTACAACCTATAAGCTGGACCTCAAGAAAGTTATTCTTGATGCTTAATTCTTGTACATGGGTTTTTTTAAATCTAGCAATAGCCCGAGTTTCCAAATGTATTTTCTTTCTTTAAAAAGGTAAAAAGTTTATTAAAAACAAAAAACAGGATTGGATTTTGTCCAAGAGGTTTGTGCACATGTTCCTTAAGTAACTGGTGGCTACAGCTGATTTCCTTTGCTTGTCTCTCTCAGTTCTTCCCCAGAGAGGGAGTAAAAGGGCTTGAGGGTACCCCAGAGGAAGGAATTCCCAAGTGCACCTTCCTGGGTTCTCAAAGGTGGTGGCAGCATCTACCCATCCAAGGTCAGAGAAAAGCTGTAACCTTGTGAGTTTAATACGAGCCTGGAGTGGTCAGTATTAATTTTTAGAGTCCTTGCAAGGCCCCACCTTCTGCACTCAAAGTGCCAGAGTGGGGAATCAGCCTCAACTAGTACAAACATATGCATTATATTGAATGTGTGGGTGTGAGGTGGAGGTTAATTAGAGTGGCAGGGGCAATATGGTGTTGATGATCTTTTATTGGAAGTGAGAGGAGGAAGTTCTGGGGGAGAGGGATTCAGTGGGCTGTCTCATATCATTCCAGGCACACGGTTGCATAGGACATTGGCCTTACATCTCAACAATGGAAAGTTCACTGTTGACGTCTGTTGCAACATACCCTATCCTCAAGTGAAAGGTGTGGATAACTGATGTATAAATCAGATGTGGTGTTCATTTTAGCAAATTTAAAAGTTAAGATATTCTGGGAGTGCAAGAGCAGATGTGAATACGAAAAAAAATAGTAACAAATAGTGGGCCACTCACCTCATAGTCTCTATCAGTTTCTATGAACTTAACCAGCATCTCTTCCAGGTTGAGTGCATGTTAGCTAGGTCCTTTATCTCTAACAGACGCTGGAGGAGCAGCAAAAATATTCCTGTCCACTGTCCAGCCTTGATGAGAAGGAGATTTACAGCTGAATACAGATGATATAACCTCTGACTCTCCCTCCCCCACCCCCCAAACATCTGTCTACCCCTTCCCAGTGGTGTCACATACATAACTAGAGGAGTGACAACTGAACACTGCCAACTTCACAACCAGTGATCTGAGTGCTAAGCAGATCTCAAATCTAATAGTGTTCAAATTCAAATCAAAGCTTTCAATCCAAAGAGAGAAGGAGGTGGGTTTGGAAAAGTTAATTCACCCATCCTTACAGCAGACTAATGCAGACATATCAAACACAGGTGGTATTTCAGTTGCAAACCAATCACACTTCGGTTTTAACAGTAAATTTGGATGCTTTATCTGTATATGACTCCCAATGTGCCTGAAAAGGACAGCAGCTTTCACTCCCAAGATTAAAACACTATGACCAATTATTAAAACAAGTGTTTAACATTGGCATTTCAAATAGCTGATGTGCTTTTTGTAATTGCTTTGCCTATTCAGTAGAATGCTGTCATCCCTTAGGCCCGCTGGTGCATAAATTTACTAACATCATGCAAATGCACTATTTGTAATAAAACTGACTAATGAACTTTAAAGGCCAATTATTTGTACATGTCTGCTGGCTTAGGGTAGAGCTAATGATGTATCATTCAAATGTACAGTTATGTGTTTGCAGTAGTGCAATTTTAATCACTCTAATCTATGTTTTGATATGCATCATGGGTATAGATACTTACGAAAACTGAATACAAGGACTGAAAGCTACCAGATTTACAGACTGAATATTTATTTTCTTAATGTAGTTCCCATAAATAAATTCAAACACAACTGGACCAAATTGGCCTAGTATGGAACAGCTGGAGTGTCTTTCTTCTGCATTAGCTTTTCTAGCTCTGCTTCAGTGTGTATGGACCAGTGTGGGAAGAAAAGCCTAAATTTAAAATCTTGACAATGTAAGGGAACAAGTAGTATAACATACAAGCGTATTAGTATTGGGAGCAAAGATTGCCTAATGGTAAAAGACAGAATTCAGAGCCAGATTCTTCTCTCACACCTGTTACACTAGGGAAACTCCACTGGCTTGAATGGAGTCACTATTGATTTACAGTGACAAGAGCCCTTAGGTTCTATTCTTGACTCTGCTGATGACTTTTTATGACCTTGGGGAAGTTCCTTGACTCTTATGCTTCATCTTACTCATTGTAATACTTACCAATGTAAAATGGAGGCTGTGACGCTTAATTAAGATTTGGCAAGAAGATCAAGGTCCTTGAATAAGAGGCAAAAGTACTATTCTTTTTTAAAAAAACAAAACAAAACACACAGCGGATGCATGTGTCACTAGCAGACCTGCACTCAGTTTTGTCTCTCATTTTCTAATATTGTTCCCCGACTTGCATCAAAATGAATAATGATATATTTAAATATATTTTCCAACACCTAGAAGAAAGCAGTCACGTTAGTCCCCTTGCTCACTACTCATTTTATCACTCTGCCGAAATCAGTTAGCAGTCCCACGCCTGCTAAGGTTGCTGCTGGGAAAGCTTGTCACCAAGTTGATGCTGTACGCAGTGACACTGGAGCCCTCAGAAAAAAAAAATCTTCAAAAGAACACTTTGTTAGTGTCACTACTGAAAACTCATTAGAAAAATCACTGCTAAGAGTAAATGACTTCTGTCTGCGTGCCCCTCTCTCTCATTCCACAGAGCCTAGTATTGCTATTGGGAAAAAGGCAAGTACAAGAATCTGACATGTTGTCATAATAAAAAGACTCAACGAGCTGTTCAGGTGTGAGCTGGGGAACTGCTAAACCATTATTTATTTTCTGCCTAGCAAAGAATGTTGATTCCAGCTTAGCAAGTGGAATTAAGGATGCTGTTCAAAGGAGGTGGAGAGAGGTGGGAATTAATGCTACAGATTTGACGAGACCCCAATCTCCAAGAATAAGCTAGAGAAGAGAACTCAGATGAAAAAAAAAGAATTGGGCTCTTTGAAAGAGAGACCTAGATAAGTGGGAAACCAATCCCCAATACTACACAAATCAAGGGGTGCTTCATTAAATGTGTCTCTCTTATTCTGCAGGGATCAGACCATGACAGAGTCTTGCATAGACTATTAAATCTCTCTCCTTTTCTTGCCACTTCTCTATTTGGGGTCAGTGACTATTTTAGCCTTCTTCCAGAACTCATATTAATTATCCAGGCTGTCATGCAGATAGTGGATCTCAGAGAGATCTGATATCTGGTTCATAAACCAAGTCTTTTGTTCTCCCCATTGGTTGTCTTTCATCCACAGTTATTGCAAGAGCCATCCTACTAATACAACTCTCCGGTCTCCTCTGGAAATGCCCATAAACTTAACCTAGTCTCCCTCAAATAGTTTTCAGTTGGAGCAATCCAGGTTAGGCTCCTTTTGTTTCCCCATCATGATCATTTGACCATCTCAACATCTTGATTTGGATGGTGGAGAGGTTGCTGGTTTCCTTTCTTCTGGCTAGCTAAACCATTCTGTACCCAACATGGGCCAAATTACAGTTTTATGCACTGTACCTTTTAACTTTATTAGTATCTTTTTGTCAGATAACAGGGGTCAGCTCCTACCTTTGGCACCACACAGCTTTAGTGGTCAGCCACTCATACCTCAGGAGGGCACCATCAACAGCAACCATTGATCCTAGATATTTATATTCTTTCACTCTGAGCTCCCTGACTGTGATACCCTTTATGGCAAATCCTCCTCCCCCATTTATAGGCCTGCTCTTACTAGTGTCCACTGTAAGCCTAGCCCACTTACAATTATATTGCCTCTGTTCAAAGTTGACTTGCAGGGTCTCACAATTTTCTGCACACATCACTAAATCATCAACTAGCAGCATGTTCCACGGTGGATCCCTTCATCTAGCCTTACAGACCACATCCATGACAACCACAAACAAAAAGGAGCTCCATGCTGACCCCTGCTGTAGGCTGACATTTACTGGAAATTTTCTACTGCAGACCCATTTAAATTTTCACTAAGGCAATCACATTACTATACCTATCCTGGATAAGAAGGATCATGGGTGGGAGGTAGAGCCCCCCTTCGTGGAGGCTATCCCCTGGCTCTGCTCCTTCCAAACACCCCCATACAAGTGGAGCCCCAAGCACCCCCCTCCTCTCCCTCAGCCGAAGGAGCCCCAAGTGACTGAAGCCATGAGCGCCCCACCCCCACTTGGAGGAGTCCCAGGCCAGCCGCATCTGCGCCATGCCTCCCTGGAACCCAAGCTGCCCCAGGAAAAGTGTCTCATTCCACAGAAGTTTTTGATATGTCCCATGCAGGTTCCAGGGCAGCTGAGGTGGTGATATTTGAAGTTCACAGAGATTACTGATGAACCCAGGAAGCTGAATAGCACATACAGCCTCCTCAGCTGCCTCATAACCTGCATGGGGCATAAAAAGAAAAAAACGTCTCCCCACCAAACCCCGCAACCAGGGGTCCAGCGGGAGCTCCAGGAGTGGCTCAGTTTCCCCAGGTCTATTCTACTTGCTGCCCATGAGATGCGCATAAACGTCTGTCACATCTCTCCATCAGAAACTGCATCAAACTAGTTCTCTTGCTACGTGACTGCCCTTCTCCAAGTCCACAAAGAACATACCCAGTTGCCATCTCCTTTTTCTGAACTTCTCCATGAGGATTTGCAGTGCAAATATGGAATCAATTATGTCTGTGTGTGAATAGTGATTTGTTTTAAGGGAGTGTTAGAACACTTCGAATGAGGTGGAACAAACAGAACAAGGATGAACAAGAACACTGATTCCAATCCCTCCTTTCAAATGGAACCCCCAGGGCTTACCCAGCGGGTGAACGCTTCAGCCTCAAGACACATTCCTCTCCCCTTTAATTCAACTTCCATAGACATTGGAAGAGATTATACAGCATTACAGGTTCAAGTACCAGCACTACACGAACGGCCAGCCAGTCTTATTTCTTTACTGTCAAATAATAATAGCAACATCTTATAAGTTATACTATGCTAGTATGCATCTGACAAAGCGGGTATTCACCCACAAAAGCTTATGCTCCAAAACATCTGTTAAGTCTATAAAGTGCCACAGAACTCTTTGTCACTTTTGCATATCCAGACTAAAACGGCTACCTCTCTGCTATATGTTAGTATGTGGAAGCTATGAGCAGCAGCATAACAGCTGATAGAACAGCCCCAGGCAAGATAGATGCTAGGCTGAATGTCCTTTATTTTGAAGCTCCAAGCAGTTTAGATAAATAGCAATAATAATTAGGAAGGGTTATATTTGTATTAAGATAATGTTCTTAGGCCCCTGTCTGGTATGGGGCCTTGCATGCTAAGTGATAAAATAAGAAAAACATTCAGACTTGTCTTAGATCAGTGTTTTATAACCTTTTTTCCTTTATGGAGCCCTAACAAATTTCGAATGGAGGTGTGGACCCCTTTGGAAATCATAGGCATTGTATGCAGATCTCTGGCAGTCTGCAGACCATAGGTTGAAAATGGAGGAAGCAAACAACCTAAAAAAGGAAGATTAACAAACATATACAGTTTTAATATCCATATAGACATTTGCTATATAAACTTGTAAAAAAAAGTATTAATAAAGCATCCCAACTTCTTACTGGGACAGAGCTTAAGTATACTGAAGTGCCAATTCTTTTGAGGTTTCCCCATTAATCATTTTGGAATAGCAATATACCATTCACAGCCTAGCCCTTTACATTATATATTTACAGCCAAATTCTTATCCCTTGTGCAATGCCAGACTTTGAACAAGGGACTCACTATGGTTTGTGGAAATCCTTTTTCCCCCAACATACAACCACTCGATGTTTGCTATTTTAGCCTCTCCGAGGCAGTAACGTGCCAAGACAACAGCCAATACTTCCCCTAAGCACTAAAGCTACTACTAGTTAACAAGTTAATGGATGCACTGATATTTCCTTCTACCATAAGCCTTCAATATATGCACCAAAGACACTATTCTCTCATTCCTTGAGGCAGAGCTTACAATGAATTAAAACAAATGCCAAGCTTCATGTGCCAACAGCTGCTGAATTTAGAGTCACCAATAGTGATGTTTCTGATAACCTTTATTAATTCAAAAGTTAGATTTTAGGTATTTTTGACACATTATCCATCAGAAAACAATACAGATAAGTGAATGCACATTAGATTTTTTTTCTAAAAAACAAAAATAACACACACCTGCTCATCACTTTTTCTGCCTGGGAGCAATGTTGGCTTTATTGTTCTGCTCAGTGGTTTTCTTCAAATAGTTCATTCTACTCACATTCAAGTAAAAGATTTAACAAAAGAAAGAAAAACAACAAACATTGGTGGATATCAGTCAGTGCCCTGAAGATATAAAATGGCCTATTTGTTTTATGGTTAATGGTTTAGATTTACGGTTGTACATAAATTAATCTATTTAAGTATGGCTTCTTACTTTAGGCTCTCCTTTACTTTTTCAGAAAAAAAAAAAGTCACACACAGTGTAATTGCATCTTATGTTCCTATAGAAGGAGAATCCTTTAAGACAGTCATGACCCCATCCATAAGAACATAACATAAAGATAAGAACATCCATACTGGGTCAGACCAAAGGTCCATATAACCCAGTATCCTGTCTTCTGACAGCAACCAATGCCAGGTGCCCCAGAGGGAATGAACAGAACAGGTAATCATCAAGTGATCCATCCTAGTCGCTCATTCCCAGCTTCTGGCAAACAGAGATTAGGGACACCGTTCCTACCCGTCCGGCTAACAGTCATTGATGGACCTATCCTCCATTAATTCATCTAGATCTTTTTTTAACTCTGTTGTAGTGTTGGCCTTCAAAACATCCTCTGGCAAAGTTCCATAGTTCGACTGTGAGTTGTGTGAAGAAATACTTCCTTTTGTTTATTTGAAACCTGCTGCCTATTAATTTCTTTCAGTGACCTCTAGTTCTTGTGTTATGAGAAGGAGTAAATTACACTTCCTTGTTTACTTTCTCCACACCAGTCATGATTTTATAGACCTCAAATCATATCCCCCCTCAGCTCTCTGTTTTCCAAGCTGAAAAGTCCCAGTCTTATTAATTTCTCTTCACAAAGCAGCCATACCATACCCCTAATCAATTTTGTTGTTCTTTTCTGAACCTTTTCAAATTCCAATACATCTTTTTTGAGGTGGGGCATTCACATCTGCAAGCAGTATTCAAGATATGGCGTGCCATGGATTCATACTGGCAATATGATTTTTCTGTCTTGTTATCTATCCCTTTCCTAATAATTCCCAACATTTTTGGCTTTTTTGACTACCGCTGCACATTGAGTGGATGTTTTCAGTGAACTATCTACAGTGACTCCAATATCTTTGTTGAGTGGTAACAGCTAAATTTAGACCATCATTTTATATGTATAGTTAAGATTGTTTCCAATGTGCATTATTTTGCATTTATCAATACTGATTTTCATCTACAATTTTGTTGCCCAGTCACGTAGTTTTGAGAAATCCTTTTGTAGCTCTTCGCAGTCTGCCTGGGACTTAACTATCTTGAGCAGTTCTATATCACCTGCAAATTTTGCAACCTTACTGTTTACCCCCTTTTTTCCATATTATTTATGAATATGTTGAATAGGATTGATTCCAAAACAGACCCTTGGGGGACACCACTATTTACCTCTCTCCAGTCTGAAAATGGAACATTTATTCCTTTGTTTCCCATCTTTTAACCAGTTACCGATCCACGAGATGAGCCTCCTTCTTATTCCATGGCAGCTTTCTTTACTTAAGAGCCTTTGGTTAGGGACTTTGCCAAAGGCTTTCTGGAAATCTAAGTACACTATATCGACTAGATCTCCCTTGTCCACATGCTTGTTGACACCCTCGAAGAACTCTAGTAGATTGTTGAGGCATGATTTCCCTTTACAAAAACCATGTGAATCTTCCTCCAACAAATTATGTTCATCAGTGTGCCTGACAATTGTTCTTGACTATAGTTCCAGTCATTTTGCCCAGTACTGAAATCACTGCTGGAATCACCTCTGGAGACCTTTTTAAAAATTGGCATCATATTAGCTATCCTTCAATCATTTGGTACAGAAGCTGATTTAAATTATATGTTACAGACTACAGTTAGTAGTCCTGAAATTTCACATTTAAGTTCCTTCACTTGGGTGAATACCATCTGGTCCTGGTGACTTATTACTGTTTAGCTCATCAATTTGTTCCATAATCTCCTCTAATGACATCTCAATCTGGGACAGTTCCTCAGATTTGCCACCTAAAAAGGGAGTAATATATATACACACACACTGTGTTTTTCACTCCATGCACCTGATGAAGTGGGTTTTAGCCCACAAAATTTTATGCCCAGATAAATTTGTTAATCACAAGGACTCCTCATTGTTTTTGCTGATACAGACTAACATGGAAACCTCTGAAACCTGTCAGTATGGTTAGATAGTGGTAAGATGCAAGACATAATTTGAGTCAAACAACTCTGTTTTAGGTGAAGGCTCCTATCATGTCATATGATTCCATGGCATTGCATTGCTGCAGTCTGTAACTGGAGGGAGGAAAGACTAAATTGTCAGTAAATATCTGGAATTCATCATCAACAGAAAAATAGCACAAAATATTATTTAAATGAGTATGATAGAATATTTTTAGTCTGCTGTTTTAGTTCAAATTTTAGATATTACACACAAGCAAGGAAACTCTATGCAACCCCACAAAAAGGACTGCAACAAAATAATCAGTTGCTAATGTAGGTAATATAAGAAAGCAGGATTCAGCTGGCTAAACTACTCAGTTATACTCAGTGTATAGCTTGGATTTACATTGTCATAATGGAGCTGAGTTTGGCTCAGTACACTGGAAAGTGTTTTGAGATGTACTCTTGAGACAGGATGTACCTAGTAAGAAAGATTTCTGGTATGGGTTTACTGTATTATAAATGAAAACACTAAACCCTGAACCTGCATCTGATCCACACAGTCTAACTCTTAAAGTTGACCAAATCTAACTGAAGTCATTTGGACTCTTTACATGTTCAAAGATTGGTCTCTGCAGAACAGGTTACAGGATCAAAGCCAATATATAGATGCAATGTCTACAGTTACATCAAAATTATTTAATAAAACAAATAGGTTTTATTTTCCTAGTCTGTAAAGTATTGTGCCTTAAAAAAAGAATATAAAATTGTGCATTTGTTAGTAATAACAAAGTGCAAACACAGTACCTGGCTGCATACTGTACTGCTGATTGACAATACAGATATTTGACATTTTAAACCACAATGAAACTAATTTCTCTGGATTAGTTCCATGTTCTAGCTGCCTATTCCTATGCTGTTAGTTGTGGACCATGTCTCCAGCCCTTTGTAAAGATTTTTCATTTAGAAGACTCTATAGTACTTGTAATCAAGCTTCCATTCCTTCCTGTTTCTAAGAAAGTAATTTGATGCAGCTGTGCTGTTGGCTCAACACAGTGATGTAAGTTTGAGCTTGCCTGGTTGCTTTGGCCCCTAGCTATATATGAGCTGCACTTTACATTCTCAGACCAATGCTGGCCTTCATGCAAGTACTTTTCAGGAAGGCTCAGTTACTAGGCTTTTTCAGGACTCCGCCACCACCCCCCTCCTCCCCCGAATAAGCTTCCTGTTGCAGTCCCCCATTCTGCACCCCAAAGCTTGCCCCTCTCAACCCCTTCCAAAATTAATACTGGGAGTTTGGTATGGATGAAAAAAAATCCCAAAATGATGGTTAAGCAATGTCTGTGAAAGTTAAATAATTCTGTTCATTCAATTCTGGGCACTATATATGCAAGACAGACTGAACACAGCATATATAAAATTAGTTCAGAATCTGATCATTAATATATTTAGTTTTCCACCCAACATTTTTATAGAAACACTCTGTCACATCACTGCATTTGTGTGTGTCTGTCTGTATTCCTGTCTGAAGTACAGATTCACTTTTGGCTCTGTACCACTTCCACTGACTTCAGACATATAACCATTTCTACAGTGATCAACCCTCCTCTCCTGCCCTTACCTCCATAACATACCTTTCAGGATCCAGGGGTCCTACGGTATACCTCATCCGATGCACAAAATGCCCCAATAGCAACTATGTGAGTGAAACCAGACAATCACTATGTTCACAAACAAACTCGAAGAAGACAAAAAAAAACCACACCACATCACATGTGGTGAACACTTTTCACACAGCAAACACTATAGCTGACCTATCAGCCCTCATCCTCAAAGGAAACCTGCACAACAACAAGACTTTCAAAAGACAAGCCTTGGAGCTTAAATTCGTAACTCTGTTAGACACTAAAAGTCATGTACTGAACAGACACTGGATTTATGGCTTATTACAACCACCTACTACCCACTTACAACTCCTCCCAGCTGTTTCACCTCTCCCTCACTTCCTTTCCTCCTTAGGATTAGAGTAGGTGTTCACGGACCACTTCACCTGGAATGGTCCCTTGAAATGTGTTAACTATGATGCTAAACACTCTGTCCCATCTCGTATTTAGCAGTGATATTCTGAGTAAGTTTCCCAGACTGAAACCTGAAGAAGAGCTCTGTGTAAGCTCAAAAGCTGGTCTCTCTTAGCAACAGAAGTAGGTCCAATAAAAGATATTCACTTACCCATCTTGTAGCTCTGTATATCCTGGACCCAACACTGCTACAACACCACTACATTCAGAACACACACAGTTGAAAATACAAGCACCTTGTTGCCCAGGTTCTCAAGAGACAGACTCCAGCCTGAGAACCTCCTAAGGTGCTTAGGGCTGAGTGTCCTAGTTGTGTCTAACCAACCAGTTCCAAATTAAGGACTTTACACAGATTATTGCAAGCCAACAGAGCTTCAAACTCTCGGACTCTGAAGTGCCGTTCTGTGTTTTCCCCTGCTTCCTCCTCCAACCTTGTCCCTTTGAAACAAGCCATTTTGGAATTTGTACAAGATGTGCAGTATAATTTGTGCCTTCCAAACTATCCCACTGCTTTGGCAGCCTCGCCAGCTAGTATACTGTGCTGCCATTGGTTCCCCCACAGCGGTAAGCATTCCTTCCCTGTCCTTAGGTGGGTGGAGAGAATGTCTTCATGGTACAAAGATGCATGCTATTCTGAGCAATATGAACCACACTGGCACTTTGCTGTAGAGTTCAGGCTTCTTTCACTTGGGGCCATTCCACGTCAAGCAGTTTCTCCCAGACTGGAGGCTGAAGTCACTGAAAGTCTTCTGTTGACTTCAAATGGGAGCAGCCCTGCTGGACTAAGAGAAAATACCATGCCCACTAGCAACTGTTTCTTTTTAACACAGCCCTCTGACCCTGCACTACATAGCAAATTGAAGTATCTGGCCCAATGAGTTTACAATTTACAGTACTATTTTTTCCTCTAAACATCTGGCAGTCTCATATTTAAAATAATTACACCTGTAAATACTTCATTTGAAGTTTTGATAACTCTTTCATGAACTGTTGCTAATTATTGTACTTCAAGTGACAAATTAAATGCCATTTCATGCAATTATTCCAAAATTATCAAAAAATTATACAGGTACATCAATTAAGTCAAAAGCTATTTTTCCACAGCTGATTCAGCATTTCCAGTATAATCTAAAGAACATTCAGGGATTGAAAACAAGCATAAAAATTTGAACAAATCTGAAACAAACCTCTGCAAGGAAGGAATTCTTTTTAAAAATACCCTGAATTTGCCAGCAAAAGTTGATTCATTTTGAATGACAATAGTTTCTCAGATGCTTTATTTATTTTTTTGCATTTAATTAACTTGAACACATCTTCTTCAAAGCGCTATAGGGAAAGTCATATGAAAAAAAAACAACCCACCAACCCTATTCAATTTACAGGGTTCTGGGAGTGCCAAGGAGCTAAGCCAATGGTATGCCAAATACAAAGTACTGATTTAAAAGGGTGACCAGGATACCCAAACTTTATAATCTAGTACTATTTATTTTAAATTGATCCCATTTGTCTAAGTGAAGTGCCCCTCACAGCCGCTACCACACAACAGCTCTAGATCTCTAGAGGCTGCTCCCTACTCCAAGCTGAAATTTCCTGGGGCTCCTTTCTTCTCTCCATTAAGCCAATACAAAATTGGTGTAACACCACTGAAATCAATGGAGTTTCACTGGCATAGCAGAGTTGAGAAACAAGTCCTCTCTCAATGGCTTCCTAATGCCAGACCAGGCCCTCTGTCGCCACTCTTTTCCAAGAAGCAGTCTGTATACCTGTATACCTACTGATTACTGCGGATTATGGCCTGGGCCCTTGATAATTACTTTGGCGAACTCAGTAAGCATGTATGTTTTGCTTGCTATCATTTTAAGTGAAGGATTACAGGGCAACAACAAAAATAATAAAACTACACCAATTTTAACCTAAAATAAACCTACTTTTTAAAAACTTTTCTGCATTTATAAGGTTCCTGACACTACAATATTAAAGCCAATATATAGATTTACCCAGGGCTGTGTATTATCAAGGTATTAAGTGGAAAGACCATGGAAACAAACATGCACAGAGAAAACAAATATACAGTTACTGTACCAAATCTGAGGACAAATAAATCCCAGGTCTCAGTGATGTATATTAAGCATCTTTCATGATCTCTAAATTCTGTCTCGTGAACATATGAACGGCTGTACTGGGTCATACCAAAAGGTCCATCCAGCCTAGTATCCTGTCTACCGACAGTGGCCAATGCCAAGTGCCCCAGAGGGAGTGAACCTAACAGGTACTGATCTAGCCTGCCATCCATCTCACCCTCTGACAGACAGAGATATGGACACCACTCCTTACCCATCCACTAGGTTTGTCAGAGGGTGAAGATGGATGGTAGGCAAGAGATCACTTGATCAGTACTTGTTAGGTTCACACCCTCTGGGGCACCTGGCATTGGCCACGATCTGTAGACAGGATACTGGGCTGGATAGACCTTTGGTCTGACCCAGTATGGCCTTTCTTGTGTTCATGAGTCAGAATTTAGAGATCATGAAAGATGCTGAATTAACATCACTGGGAACAGGTATGTATTTGTTCACAGATAAGATACAGTTGCTCTACCTAGTTTTCTCTATGCAGGTTTGTTTCCTTTATCTTAAATATCAAAACAGAAAGTATAGGTCTTTGTGTATGAAAACCCCATCCTCTTCCTTAAAGCAAGACTTAAAACATTTGACCACAGATCAAGGCCCAAATACACAATGTAGGTGTTCAGATACTACAGCAGTGGCTCCTATATAAAGACCTAGATAGATGAGAGTCAACATGAGGGGAGGTAATATCTTCTATTGGACCAACTTCTGTCAGTGAAAAAACTTTTGAGCTACAGAGAAGAAAAGCTCTGTATAGCTGAAAAGCTTGTCTTTCACTGACAGGAGTTGGTCTGATAGAAGATATTACTGCACTTTTCTTTCTAATATCCTGGGACCAACATGCCTGGAAAACCGCAAACAGATAAATGCATACAGTGGTACCAAGATGTAAAATGAATTATTTAGAAAATAAGCAGTGCAAGATGCTGGACAAGTCCAGTGATTAAATATTGTAGCATAAACATTGATAATCAGTTTCATGATTCCACATTTGTGATATGAATAAAACTACAATAATAAAAAGGTAAGTAAGCTAAAACATGTGCATGGCACAAATAGTGCCTTTAAAACTAGAATGAGAGATCTCCCCCCATTAAGGTGTAGTCAGTTTCTGACCTTCTGGTCAAGTTACTTGTACTTAAAACAGATTGAATGTGGTGGTATGGGGGGTGGGGATGGGAGTGGAGTTTCCCCTCAAATAATCCTTTCAACAAGTAATGGCAAAACTTGGTGAATATATTCTTTGACCAGCTCAAGTGTGCACAGACTACAAAAAAGGACTGGAACACAAGAGCTCAGTTCATTTTATTAAAAATAATCATAAAAATTACTTAGACAGACAACTGACTGGAGATTTAATCAAGTCAGAATATTTGCTGAAAGAGAAAGCAATTGCTCAGAAGCAAGAGATCCTGATATGTAAATTTGCATGATTAACAAACACCTAAGTGACATAAGATAAAGGCCTTATAATTGGCCTTTTGAGATTAATAGGCTGTTCAGCTAGCCCTCCGTCCCTTATTTATCCTAATGAAATGTCAATGTCTGTAGAGTAAACAAAACTTCCAAAAGCAACAGACATAACAAGGCTGAAATGAATTCCATAGCATAAGAGTTTAATCATTAAAAACTGCAAAGCACCAAGGTACAGATTTTTAAAGCCATTTAAGTGCTAGGGATGCAGATTTGAAAATCTCCCTGGGTGCTAAAATGTCTAGATGCCCAGAGAACTGTAAAAAATCTGGCCCTAACTGTAGGAGTTCACTTAACTGTTTAGAACAGACTTTTAGGATTGTCTGAATTTAGGTCCTGATCCTAAATTGAGTCTATAATCTCCATGCAGTGACAATAACAGAATCATTAACAATGAAACTTTGGCTTTCGTGATATTGCATTCATTATTTGAGACTCCACAGAGACTTGAAATGCTGCTGTATTTATAATGAAATGTCTTAATTATCATGCCCATCATTTCAGTTCCAGCTGTCACTCTACTGCAAATGCTGTGACTGGAATGAATATATAAACGTGGGCATGTTGTCAATTCAAAAACAAAAGCAACCCCAATATACTGAATTGTATGGCTTGTCAAACAGTCAAAGATGGCTCAACTTTGAAACAGGGTAGTTGGAAATCTGGCTCATTATATTGCTAAATTAACAAGGGGTGCCACAAGGACTCCTCATTGTTTTTGCTGATACAGACTAACACTGCTACGACTCTGAAACCTTTGCTAAATTAGGTACTCAGGCATTTAAGTACATGTGAGGATCTGGGCCTATGAGGTTTATGCATTTAAACACCTTTAAGGTTCTGGGCCTCAGTGAGGGACAAACACAATATAAAGACCTAGATTAAAAAAAAATCACTTATACAAAGGATAAAATGATAGAAATTCCATGAATGTCATGATGCAAGAGGCAGTTTGGCACTTAGTGAAAGTTTAAACTGCTCCCTATTCTCTATTTTCCTCCCATAGTCAGTGTGCCTTATCTTTATTACCCTCAGTTTGAACCTCTTATTATTTAAAATATATTAATGGATTGTGCTTGACGTACTCAAGTGATCATGTCCCAGATGCATCACTGACAGTTGTTACATAGCTGTGATATCAGAAATACCAGCCAGCCAATCAAAATGTAGTTTTGGACAACCATTGCCCAGTTCTCATTCGGGTGTTTTCTTCCCTAAGAAATGCAATCAAATGTAGGTCAAGCTTAGCTACCACATATTAGCCAAACCTCTTACATTATAAGTCTCTTTATATTGCTCTGGCAGGGTAAAGGGCCCTTAAAATAGATATAACCTGCCCAGGTGGCATAAAGGGACCTTGATATAAAAATCAGTCCTTTAATCTTTAAACTGTGACAGTAGCCATGAAGGTGCTGCCATATTTGCGTAACTAATAATGGGGAAAATTAGCTCTGCAGGTGACCAGAATTGTCAAGGATTTCTAGTATCGTAAGTTCATGTTTATGCGGTTTTTTTTAAACACACACTACACAGATCTTTCTCCTCATGCTGTTCAGGGCCTACAGTCTAGCAGCAAGGACTAGGTTAGCAGCCAGTGATTCCAAGGCTCCTAGTTTTAGTGCTACTTCTTTATCTAACTGATCATAAAGATATTTTGTAGTTCCATATTACTTTCAAAACATTGTTTAGACAGACCTAGAAGCATTCCTATTGTCCCCCACTTTAAGGTAGGTTAACTGAAGCAAAGACGATTTAAGTGACTTGCACAAGGTCAAAGTCGTCAGGAGCATGATACCATAGTGTGATGTTCTGTACCACATGGGAACACCCTACACCCTCCATGTTTATCCTTATAATATGATTGTGTGATATCTAATGAAAAGTTTGTCATGTCGGGTGTCGTGTCGAGCCTTCTGAAGACTCATGATGTACTGAGCATTGTTATAGTGATGTTATAGGTTGTAATTTCATGTATATAGTTATGAGGCTGAAAATGTGTCCTCATAGCTTAAAGCAAGCCCAGGCAAAAACTCTCCAAGAGCAGAGGGGCAGTTCACACCTCATCAAGGCATGTATTGGACAAACCCAGGCCAGCCTCATAGGAACAAAGGACACTGGCCTAGGCAGCAGCAAAAGGATCTGTTGGACCCTCAAGTGAGTGACCCTCGAGTGAGTCACCCCCCTTCCCTTGGTTAGGGACTACAATGAGGTAATGCTCACATGACTCTGAAGGGCGGGAAGGCAAAGCCAAGAGGGAAGAAAGAACATGGTAAAAGGGACAGAGGTTTGCCGTGCTCTTCCTCTCTCTTCCACCTCCAGCAACTGAAGTGCTGATCAAAGGAGAGTGCCTGGCTGAAGGGCAACCAGCCAGCCTGCAGTGAGAAGCATCTAAGTTTGTAAGGGCATTGAAAGTGTTCAAATCAGCTTAGAATGTCTTTTGCTTTAATTTCATTTGACCAAATCTGCCTTGTTATGCTTGGACTTATAAACATTTAAAATCTAGCTTTGTAGTTAGTAAATCGATTTGTTCATTCTACCTGAAGCAGTGCGTTTGGTTTGAAGTGTGTCAGAGACTCCTTGGGATAACAAGCCTGGTATATATCAATTTCTTTGTTAAATTGACAAACTCATAAGCTTGCAGCATCCAGCCGGAGTAACTGGACACCAGAAGATGGAGGTTCCTAGGGTTATGTCTGCGACTAGTGTCATTCAGTTGCACAATCCAAGAAACAGCTTACAGGCCAGAGCCTTGTGCGTGAACAGCCCAGGAATTCGGGTTCTCACAGCAGAGCAGGGCAAGGCTGGCTTCCAGAGTCAAGGCTTGTAGTGACCTAGCAGACCACCAGTCCAGATAGCACCAGAAGGGAACATCACACAGTGACTCCCAAGCAAAATTCTGGGCCAAATTCTGTTCAACTACACCCACAATGAACAGAATCAAACACCAGGAAATATGTTTCAGAAATAAAAAAAGAGCGTCAACTAATATTGCCAGCTTGTGTCAAAGTTTGACAAATGGCAACACTCTAAAATAAATACATTATTCAAAAAACGTAGAATTTGTCAAATATTTCATCAGTGCACTCTACCATCTATACAACTGTGTACTGAGAAGAAAATTTAGCCCACTCTTCAACTACCCTCTTGATAAAATCCATACAAAAATAGATTAATGAAAAGTTAAGGCTGCATAACTAAGAACTCAAAACTCAGGAAACTCCGTATTTGAAGTTTGCATGTACAAATGTAATTCTCCCTTGCATATGTATAGGAACTCTCTCTCTCTGTGGGTGTTTGGTAAGCTCTGTTACAACGGACAAGCTTCCCCACCCCACCCCCACAATAATTACACTGTATCCAGAGAGTCTGATTACTTGACCACAGGATTATATCCCATGTTTATGACTCTTGCACTGCAGGTTAGGATGCCTATCATATAACTGGGTTCTGATGGATGGCTTTTTGAACTTGGTTGGAGCTCTGTTGAAATAAGATTTATTCCTATGACTTCTCATGGGCACACATTTATCTGCAAGATCTAACTGCTGGATCAAGGCCTAGCTCTGCATTTAACTATGTTCTGAGCACCTGGGAAGTCCAAGAATACTAATGTCTTAAATCTCACCAACAAGCATATGAAACAAATTTGAAGGATTTTGTATTTCTGTAACGAAAAAGAGACTCAATGTTATATATTATGCCTAAAATATATACAGATGAAAAATGAAATTCATGCCTAGAAATGCCAAGTATCATTTTATAGTTGTTATTTTTTTATGATGAAGGTAGAAGTAGGAGCATAATAGAAATTCTGATGGACTATTAGCTACAGCAGTGCTAGTGATTACTTCACAACATGTAAGTGGTAGTAATAGTAGCTTTTCATTGGGCCTGTTTTAAAACTTTAATTATCTTTTCTTCTAGAAAGTAAATAATAAAGCAATTGTGTGAAAAGCAGAATTGAAGTATTTAATACTAGCAAATTTCATATTGTAAATTCAATAGCTGTGAAAGGCCCAGCCTGTTTATAGAAAGACAAAAGCTGAAAAGTTTTACATTTCACATTTTTGTAAGTGTGAAGTCATTAGCTCCTGTCAACCTTCATTATGTTTTACCAGAGAAACTCTGAAACATTCTGATTTATTCTTGTTCTCTACATACCACTGGATTAATCAGATATGGATCTGAATATAACTGAATACAAACTTCCCCAGAGTATAGGAAATCATTTACTATTTTACCTTAATAGCTTACTGCCACAATTCACCAGCCCGGGGGCACACAACATTTTTCACTAGCAATCATGTAACTTTTCACTAACCACATATTCAGACAACTATTCCCTTGTTTCAGTAGCAATGCCAGGAAACCCACAGCTGTTCTCTTCCTTCTAGTTAATGAAGAGATTGTGTGAGTGGGCATTTGTTCTGTAACATGTTGCAATCACCACTGCTTGCTTATCCTTACATCTGGTACTGCATTGGTCCTTTGAGTTTGTATTCCATATTCACACGTATACAGTGAGCTAAAAACTTTGTTTTGGTTATAAAAATGACCAGACACTGCACTAAGGATGGGCATAAAGAACAATAAGAAAATGGACAGAAGTTCAATACAGCAAAGCCTGTTCTGAGACTCTGAATTCAAAGTATGCAAGCATATGCTTGAAATCCTATTGAAAACCAGGCTCTCAAGGTCCAGGGGGACTTCAACACATGCTTAAGTATTTTTCCGGATTGAGACCTAAGTGAGCACACATAGGACTGATTAAAATCAGTTGCTAAATCAGTGTGATCTTCTAGTAAAGGTGGAGCCAAACTGTATTCAGTGGCCCAATTCTTAGTTGGTACAAACTGATGCATCTTAATGGCACTGCTCCAGTTGACACCCTCCCACACCCATTTTATGTGGCCTTCTCAAACATAAGGTTACGTAATGGAGATTTGCCTATATTTGAACTTTGTGGATATTAGCAATGCATATCTAGAAGTTGATTTGTGTAATATCCTGAATATATTCTCTTTAGATTTGAAAGCAGGGATTTTGAAGCCTCAAACAAAACAGCCTCTTAGATTCCATCCCATATTTCCCGCTGAGCATATTGGGAATGAACTTTGACAGCTGAGTCAGTTGCTATGCAAGTGCTCAAATTGCAGACATGATCAATGAGTCTCAGTAATGAGAGTAAAAGCACTGTGCTTTTCAACTTCGAATGCAACTATTTTGTTATTTGCTTTGTAATTTTCAGGTTTCTTCTTCCTGTAACTGGTCAAGAGGCTGCACCCCATCCTGTTGGGCTTAGACGTGGCCATGGTGGTTCATGAAATTGTGACCTCTAGGCCTGAATCCTGGGTGCAGAAAAAACAACAACGAGACCACCCACCTGAAAAAGACACTACAGGATCAAAACATAATCTTTTTATTCAGTAATACAGGCTGCCAAGAGCACATCATCCCACTGTTCTCAATTTATATTGATTTCTTGTTGAATACTGGGTCAGATTCATCCTCAGAGTTTTCCATGAGACTAGACCAAGTTACTCCAGGGACAATCATATAAGATCATGTGATCTACCATGACAGAGATAGTTGGAAAATGAAAGTAAAGATCCCTCCACACGTATTTTTACCTATTTTTTCCCCCATTTTCCAGCACCTACATTCAGTTGAAGCTATCAGCCATAACAATGAAACACACATGTGCAGAAGGTAGAGCCTTCTCAGTTACTGACCCCTGATATAGAATTTGGAAGGTATCAGAAGGATGACAAGCATCAACCCCATCAAAACAAAACCTTCCAGCCTTCTTGTGTGCTTGGGGGTTCATTACGCCTATGTTCATGAGCCACCAAACAGGCATGGAGTACCAATAATAGGTTTCTAAGGAAGGGCTATATTTTTTGTTAAGTGTCCTTTCTTCAGCCTACCACCCTTAAATTTATTTTTGTCCAGCTTTTTCTTTTGTTTACCTACCTATCTGCCTGACTAGTCTTTTAGTTTATTAATATTCAGGCACTGCTTTTCCCCTTGGATAGATCTCTCCAACCTTTATTTGAGGATGACAAATTAAGCTATTTAAAGAATGACTCATTACAAGTATATACCCTGTTGGTGCCACCACCCTCCTACACATAATAATTATTTAAGTTTGCAAAATGACGCACAGTCAGCACTTTCAAAATGGGTTATCAGTGCTTGCTGTTCCAATGCCTGAATACCTTACTGGCAGTGGTTACCCATGGCAACTAAAATGATCTATTTGATGATAGTGGTCTGTTGTTCTGTTAGGTGATTTTCTGCTGAAATTAAAACTGCAATCTATAGATATAAAATTGAGTTTGAGAGGATGGGCCAGATCTTGCAGTTACATAGGTAACAATGTATTTACTCCTCATTTACCCTAGTGTAAATGAAATCAAAGTTGCACCAATGAGATTAAATCATTTCACTTTACTTGTAAATACATCCCTTCAGTCAGTTAATTATAAGAAAACACTCTTACTGAGGTTATAGTAAATTCATGGGGGGCCAAGAGGGAGTGGAATAGATCACCACGATTCTAGCATATTGCTTCAACATTAAACACTGATTACTTAGATTTTTTGCCATCGTTAAAGATTTTTTAATAGCTATTCAAAAAACAAGACAGAGGATTATCATTTGTATTTAAGTTATTTACTAACATTTGGATAAAATAAAGCACAAGTCGTTTTGGCATTGTAAAGCTAAAAACATTTTCTCTGTTACAAGCATGTTTTAATTGGCAAGTATTTTTAATTGGCAATGCTGAACTGCAAATATTTTGGATTGTTCAATGAAATTCAGTGTAACCATTATATCTTTTGGCAGCTTTAAGAGCATAGACTCTCTTTCTGGTCTGTTATGTAATCAATCAAGGAAACAACAGTATATATACACTCAAGAATTTTCTTTTTTGCACTGGAGTTTGACAGATAATTAGCTTTCTGAAGAAAATATTTTTGGGCTTTATTTTCTATGCTAACACGGAGGGCAGCCTGAAAAGTTAATTTAAGTATAGAATTGCAGGAAAGTTGACCAGACTTGACTACAGAGTACAATAATGTGTTCAACATGAAGAATGAAAAAAATAAATTCTCCATTTTTTCATATGAACCAAAAATTCTGCAATAGCAATATATATGAGCACACTTTCTGTAACAACTGTAATCCATCAAATCCAGCATGTTACTGGTCTAGACTGAACAAGTCAAAGGACCAGATTCCAGTCTAATCACTCAGGCTCAGATTCACAGAGGAACTTAGCCATTGTAATACTCAGCAGTGCCTAACTTTTAGGCTCAGAGCCACCCACTGGTCTCTGAAAACCCTAAATTAGGCACCTAGGCTCCCTGTACAATGCATGGGATGATATGGCAGCTAAAATTGGGAGCCTCAAAAAGCCAGCAAGCTAGATGGAGAGTTCCTTAAGCTATCCAATAGTACACGCCAAGGAGAGGGCTGTGTCCTAAGTCTTGCTCCCCTCAGGGAATTAAACACTAAAGTCTGGGCTGGAGATAGATGCCTATTTCTGCCCGGGATCTCCAGTCATGAACACTCTTCTGAGAGGGTGGCCAGTTTTCGACCGGAAAGTCTGGTAGAAAAGGAGACCTGGCAGTGTCCAGTCAGATCTACTGACCGGACACCCAAAGTCCAGAAACTGCAGGTGGGAGGTACTGGTTCATCACCCATGGCAACCTCTAATCAGCCAGGGCTGCCTCCTACCTGCACTGGGCAGCTGCAGCTCCCAGCCCTGGCTCCACAGACAGTTCCGTCCTGACCTGGCGTGTGGGGCGGGAGGGAAGACATGGCAGGTGAGGTTCCGGCTCTCCTGCTGGAAGGTCTGGTTTTTAATAACTACCAAGTTGGCAACCCTATCTCCTGGACACAGTTGCCTCAGTCATTTCTTGTAATAACAGTAGCAGCAGAGCATGCTTACTTCTACACAAAATGGCTACAGTTCAGGGGAGGCAGTCATGACAGTCTCCATTATAACTTTTAGCCCAGCGAGTAGGGTATGACCCAAAATGTGAGAGGCTCCACTTCAAATCCCTTTTCCTCAGACAGAGGGGAGGATTTAAACAGTGGCTTCCTCACCTGTCAGACTTCCTATAGCCCTGTGGGTAGGGCACCCCCCTGACAAGTCACTGTTTAAATCCCACAACAGGCACAGAGGGAATTGAACCTGTGTCTCCCACATCCCAAGGTGGTACCCCAGCCACTGGGTTAGAGGGAATGCTCTCTTTGCCCCCCACCCGCTGGCTGCTTTGTGTGGAATTAGGCAGGCTCTAGGGCAAGATGGGCATTCCTCTCCCTATCTTCACCTGGTGTGACGATTGCACTGGGGCTTGGTATGAGTTAAGTGCTGCCTCGCATAGGCACCAAGACACCCAATATACCCAGAGGCAGAAACTTAGGAAATTTTACAGCAAAAATTTAGGCACTGAGGGATTTTAGATGCAGCAGCTGAGAAGGGGTTTTCAGGCTTTCAGTGGTGCCTATATTTTGGCCTTCGGATCCTAAGTTCTTTGGTGGATCTGAGCCTGGGTCTTTAACTTAAAGGGTTTATTTTCCATGACAAAGAAAGAGGATTTCTTCTTTAAAAAGCTTCCATTAGTTTAGCAGTTGCACTGTGAGTTGAAACATGGGTACTTTTAAATTTACCCTTTTCTGCAGTTTTACTTGCATTCAGTATTTCTGTAAATATTTGATGATTAAACATTAAAAATTAAAATGCAACACAGTCAATATGTGGTCCCTAAAATGTTTAAAGAGATTTTTAAGAAAGGCAGCTAAGGAGTAAATAGGGCCCTTGTTCTCTTTAAAGGAGAGGGATTTGTGCCCAGATTGGGAATTCCTACTATTAACATTTTTATTGACAATGTTTTGGGCCAGATGATTATGCCTTTATGATATGGGTCTGCATTTGAGGGTGGTGCAGAATAATTGAGTCTAAACCAGTGGTTATCACTCAAGAAAGAGATCTTGGAGTCACTGAAGATAGTTCTCTGAAAATATTCACTCAGTGCACAGCAGCAGTCAAAAAAAGCTAACAGAATGCTGGGAATCATTAAGAAAGGAATAGATAATGAGACAGAAAATATTATGTTGATTCTACATAAATTCATGGTACGCGCACATCGTGAATACTGAGTGCAGATCTGGTCATCCCATCTCAAAAGAAATATACTGGAATTGGAAAAGATACAGAAAAGGGAAACAAAAATAATTAGGTGTATGGAACAGCTTTCATATGAGGAGAGATTAAGAAATTGGACTTTTCAGCTTGGAAAAAGACAACTAAGTCAGGGGATATGACATAGTTCTATAAAGTCATGACGTGTGGAGAAAGTACATAAGGAAGCATTATTTACTCCTCCTAACACAAGAGCTAGGGGTCACCAAATGAAACTAACAGGCAGCAGGTTTAAAAAACAAAACAAAAAGGAAGTATTGCTTCACACAATGCACAGTCAACCTGTTTCAGAGTGGTAGCCATGTTAGTCTGTAACAGCAAAAGCAACGAGGAGTCCTTGTGGCACCTTAATGACTAATAAATGTATTCAGGCATAGCTTTTGTGGGCCCTTATGCCCAAATAAATGTTAGTCTGTCTCTCACATTTAATATAGGGTGAATATGGGTCGATACTGGTTCTTACTGGTACGCCATACCAGCCCACTTTCACCCCGGGGAAGCCTTTAAGGAGTGCCAACTAAGTAGACGCAGCAAATAAAATGAAAGCCAATGGGCTAAATCCTGATGTCCTTAAATCAGGCAAGCTCTCGGTAGTTTGCCTGAGTATCAGCTGAATAAGGATTAGAACATAAGGATGGCCATACTGAGTCAGACCAAAGGTCCATCCAGTCCAGTATCCTGTCTACAGACAGTGACCAATGCCAGGTGCCCCGAGGTGAGTGAACGTAACAGGCTATTGCACAGGCTATTGCACTCTATTGCACAGAAGCTGTCCTGGGTGATATTTTGTTAGGGTAGATTATTTCATATTGGATTCACCAGGCTCTTTGATATTCCAATAAATTCACCATCCTGGAGAATTTAATCCCTTCTACCACAAGCATATTAACTAGGATACAAAATACAACTGGTTTTACCCACCACAGTCACAAGTGAAAAGTTCTCTCAGATCTATTTTAATTGGGAACAGCTGGCTTTGCTGGAGCACCCAGGGAAATAACAGGCAATCAAAATGACTTAAAGGGTCACAATTTTAGATAATACATCTTATACCGGGAGTTTTCATGAAGATACATATACACCTTTCAACCACTCCCCCCACACTTCTAGTCACGCAATTTCAACACAAAAATCCTAGTTCTCCATGAAATACTTTCCATAGCAACTTAATACTGCTTTATAGATCCACTAAGGCTCATAAAAGAATGTTGCATTTAGTTGGATGGTACCAGTGGCAATTGTCCGCAGAGTAGAAGATCTTGTACAGACTCCAGAACCTTGTGCAATCATCATTTATACCAGTGCATATGGGGTGTAAAATATTGCCCTGTGTGCTGAGCATCTCTGATTAGCACAACATGCTTCTGGATACTCCCAACCTTGCTTGTGCCTTAGTGGTACAGTCTAGTTCTTAGTGCAACCTGTAAGCATCTATTCATAAGCTGTAGACAGCCCCACTCTGTTTTCACAGCCTCAACCCCTATTTATTTTCCATTATAAACTAAATGTTTCTCCTCTTTGTTGCAAGACTGTTATAACTCTCTGCCTTCTGCAAGGTTACTTAATATTGTCTCCCACTTAAACTGAGTTCTTTCCCCATGTTATAGCAGGGCTTTATGACTTCCAAACTAAGCTTTTTGTGATATTAGGATGAGTGAACTGTATGTTTTAACCACTTGGAAAAAAAAAAGAAAAAAAAAGAGAGACATCTTCTGTAAATGAAGCAGCAAAGAAAAATATCCTCTGTAAGACAACCTCCCACAAATGAAAGCGGATGTGTGTATCTCTGGTACTGCCTATTTTTCATTATTTATGATTGGCAAACAAGATATGTATTGCTGTGGGATTCTCTGTAAACATTCTCCTTCATGTTTCCACTTACTCATTTCTTCTATTTATAGAATATTGCCCACACAGAAAATATGGAGCATTCTTACCTTTCAGATGACTTGATTATTCAGATTGCACAAGTCACACAAATTGACCTGCAGGGAAATATCCTCAGCCTAACGGAGAAGCAGGAAAGGGTGTTCCAAGGTGCCCTATACCTACAGAACTGTATGTTGTGAATCCAATAAAAAAAACTTGAAATCATATTGAGAGACATTTCCTCATTACTGTAATAATGCCAATTTAGCTACAGAGAAAAAAAACAGACATCTTCAACATTTGGGGGAGGAGAGATATATTAAATTAGACCCCTTATGCACTGTATTAGTTTAATATGGTCCCAGAAGAAGTAGTTAGAGATTTTTGAAAATAGCTCAGCATCATCCCAGCTTCGCTCACATTGAAGTCAAATGGAATTTTTCCCAGTGACTTCAACGGGAGCACAATGAGGTTAACACTGAGCATTTCTGACAGTCCAGTCTGTAATATACATTGGCCTACATTTTTAAAAGTGACTTGCGATTTTGAGTGCCAGAGATGACAGGGAACATCTTTTCATAGGGTAGGTGCTAAGAGCTTTCTGAAGTGAGGCCCCTTTGTGATACTGCACCCCATATTCTTCAGTGATATTATTATATGATGACAATCATATGTATTTTATGCAAGATAAGTCATGTGAGGGGTCATTGGAAAGGTTATGATTTACTGAATATGAGTATCCTACTTGTATGTATGTATCATTTTTGTATCTGAAATCAGGAACATTGTTACATAGTCAATGTGTTTACACCTGGGGAACACCCACTAGACAAGATGCTTTCATTCTGAAAGGCCAGAAAAAACAATAAGCCTTGGAAGAAGCTTGTCTCCCACCTGGGGGCCATCCTGAGGACGCTGCAGACAGCCTCCAAGTCATGATTGCTGTGACAATACAGGGACATGTGATCAGGTGACCTAGTGCTGGACTCCATCAGTGTTTTTCCACTGACTGACATGGGAACCAAGTTTTGAAACAAAGCTTGTTATATAAAGCATCCATGTTTCACAGCTGGAGTTGGCATGCATCTTGTAGTGTCATGTCATGAGGTTGGTAGGGACAAGCATATGGAACTCATACCAGGAATGTTGTTAGTTGACCTAAAAATCAAAAGAATCAATTTTAGATGGTTTTGCATCTTCTACTGAACTTTTACTCAGCCTTGCTTGATCTTTTGGTTGCTCTGCATACTGACTATGGAACAAGATATTGATATGAGAATAATTGATCTAACCTAGTATGAACTGCAATATTCTGTAAATATACTTTCAAATGCTAATCATCCAAACAGTGTTTTATGGGTGCAGAGCACATAGAATTACCTATGCATATTTTTTGTTGCTCCTCTATGGACATTTAGCAGGTTTTTCATCTTTCCAAAAAGCAGCTTTAACTAGAGCTGGTACATGGGTCAAAGACAGAGGGTACTTTAAAAGCAAATACAAAACACTTGATTGAAAATTATTGCTGTAGCTAGGTGCTGCAGCTCTGTGGAGGCTCTACCACCAGCTCTATTCATGAAGTGGCAGATTCAATAGCTCCCTGCTTATTAAGATTGTTTTCAAATGCTTCAATAAATTTCTCCTGAAAACTATCCCCAAAATTCAATGTAGATGTTTAATCAGAGAGCTCCAAATTTTTAAATAAGGTGAACAGTGTGCTGTGAAAGAATGTGTTATTCATAGATTCATACTGTTTCAAAAGCTTACTAACGAATCTGATTAATAGTCTAGGGACATGTCCCACATATTTATAATCTGGTATGCATACAAATGTAATGTATAACATTAGATACTTGTAATCTCCTCTCATCCTTTATGCTTTTGAAGCATTTACAATACAGAGTAGTTTAATCAGATTGCAAAGCAAAGCCAAGCACAAATTGTTATCATTCTGCAGAGCGGGTGGGTGGTCATACTTCACAATGGGTTCTGTGCAACCATTATTGTACTGATTTGGAACTATTTCAGCAAGGAATGCTTGCCTAACCAGTGTCAGGGAGTCTGAATTAGTTAGCGTCCTGTGCTCAGAACTATCAGTGTACAATTTAATCTTGCTGAAGAAAAAGTTAGGTGGCCAGTCCCTCAGCTTTATGTGTCACTTCCATGAATCACAAAAATGACTTCCTTCTCACAACAAAAAAATTACAATCTTATTGAGAAGCCAGTGCTTTGTGAAGTATATAACTGAAAAACAAAACCATCCCATGAACAGATGCCTTCTGCGCTCACCAGGAACTGCAGTGCTTTTGAGATCAGGTTCTTTTGTAGAGATTCATTAATAGAAAATGCATACTCAGAAAGTTACACTAAGCCTGGAAAACAGCTGGGGCGGGGGGGTGTTACGTACAAAACCTTGGTGACTGATTTTATCCCTAGTGTGTTGGATCAGTTGAAATATTTGAGGAAAAACAGTTCCCTCAAACTATGGTGTAGCAACGCGATGACTCAGTATAGCGGCACCTCCAGCTAGTCATCTGGGAATTAGCTCTTCCAGCTTGGACCTCTGCAGGCCGATGTCTCACTGTCCGGTGGCCCTGTGTTCCTCCCAGACCTCGGTACCCTTTTTTCTGGGATGTGGCCCCCTGGCAATACCTCCACACTCTGCCTCTGGGTCTCCCCTCCCTGGGGAACCCCCGACCCTCTAATCACCACCTTGCCTCAGTCTAGGGTACCGCTGCCAGTCAGTCAGTCATCATAGTGAGCGTGTTTTGGACCTGCTGCCTTTGCCTTGCTCCAGTACACTCCTTACGCCTCCCTTCAGGCCTGCAGCTGCGGAGTTGCTAAGCTGGAGCTCCCCAGCTCCCTTCCCTATTCCCCAGCACGGTCCCACCTCAGGTACCCTGTCCCACAGGGAGCGAGGCCCTGCTCCCTCCAGGCCTGGAGGGAGACTGCCTAGCTCAAGGATCAGCAACGTTGGCACACGGCACCACAGGGTAAGCACCCTTAGCGGGCCCTGCCAGTTTGTTTACTTATTGGTTTGCCGATCGCAGCTCTCACTGGCCGTGGTTCACCGTCCCGGTCCACGCAGGGCTGCGGATGTGGGAGAGAGATGAGAGTACATCTGCAGCAAAGATTTCATTGAGTACAAGGAGTTTCAGGGGCAATGGGCACTCTGGAGGGGGCACTACAGAGCAAACTGGAGAAGAGAGGGAGACTCTGGGGAAGATATTGCATCATAAGCATATTGGGGTAGAGGTGTCAGTGGGGAAAGATGCAGCTAAACAGGGTAGGGATGAAGGATGGGTCAAGACTGTAGCAGATATTGGCTGTGAGGAAAAAATGGGTAAAGAAGCTGGGATATGGACATGAGGGTCTTAGTGATGGGGGAAAACAGGGATTGGAGAGAAGGGATGGAGATAAGAGCTTCTTATGGCAGGAGTCACCAGATGGCACTGTTACCCATAGCCTTACAAGCTGTCTGTCTTAGCATGCAAGCAAAGTTTAGACTTTGAAGATATACAAAACAGAACTGGTTTTCTGTTGCAGTTTCTTTGGAAGCAACAGTGAGGAAGTTTGCTCTCTGCCTTAATCCCATTACCTAGAGTCAATTCCTGAGGTGGAGTTGCTCCTTAGGAACTGGGCATTATTGTTTGGGCTAAGATCCCTGAAAAAGGGATTATCTGCATGCCCTTTGTGATCAAGGACTAGTTTATGTGCAAACAAAAAAACCAAAAAATATACCTAAGCCCAACATCAAGGATTTCTTCTCCAACAGAACTCAACCTGTAAAGTCCCAACATCTGTTATTGCTCAGCAGAGAGGAGACAAGTTGATGAGGTCATCTTGGGGACAGAACACAGAGAATTAAGGAGACAAAGGGAGGATGGAGGTGAGGAAGCAGAGTATGAATGTTGAAGAAACAATGGTGGGAGGATGGAGAAAGTGATGGATAAAAATTAGTGGATAGCAAAGGAAATTGCAAGTGAAGACATTCAATGAAGCAACAGTCAGAGTAATGGCAAAGACAAGTACTAAGGACAAATGATATGCAGCCAAAATAAAATGTGCGTATCAGGGCCAGATGATGACATTCTGAGGCCCTAAGCTATGTCAAGTAGAAAAAGTCCCATACCATAAGAAATTGTACATTGAATATATAAACATGAAAGCTTTATTTGCATATATACAAAGGCAAAGTTGTAAAAATAGAATCATCTAAAACATCTTACAATGCCTGTTTGCATTATGAAATAGGTTCTATTAACATTTATGATTTCTTGATTGGCATATTGAAAACTTTATATCTACTGCAACACAAAAGGAATTACACAGAACCATCTTACTTAATGGAAGCAGTACACCCTGAAATATGTCTGTTTGCACATCACATTTATTTTAAACTCTGAAATTTAAAATCTTGGCTTTTGTGATTTTTGGAAAGCAAACACATTGATGAGGTCATCAAATGATAAGCTACAGAGTTTGTCACTTTTGATGCACAGAAAGCTTAGGGCAGATTTCCTACAGCATTTTCTAGGCAAAGCTGACATCACTCTTCACGTTCACTTCTCTATCCTCTGTCTCCCACAGGACCACTAATTAATCTCAAGTAAACACCTCGGACACAGTGTGACAACAAGCTATATGCATGAAAGAAAAAAATAATTTACCAGAAAAAAGACTGGTAATCTCTAGACTGCCAAAGTGAGAAAAACTTGCCTATATTCAAGCAAATATAATGAATATTATAGATTTTAAATAGCCTATAAATCACATATGCACATAATTTGAAATAACTTGCTCACCAAGTACTCAGAATATTTTGATATATATGTACATATTCCTTCATTCCTCTCAAAACTGTATTTATCCTTTCATCAGCACTCTGATATTTACCGTGAAGGTTCCCGAAACTGGCGGAGGGAAGCCAACACAAATTTATCCTCCTCAAGATCCACTTGATCCAAGTCCATAAGATGATCACTTGCAAACTCAATCATTTGAAGCATGGATAGCACATGAAGCAGAAAGCGGCATGTGCACTAAAATACACAATTGTATGTATGTATCAAACAGATCAAAAGAAGAAAGCTTAAACTAACACTAAGAAAAAGAAGAAAAAAAGAAGTGAAGGCACTATACGACTGAGTGTGCTGAACTATAAACAAAAGATAGTGGCTTTCCAGCTATTACCAGCCAAAGGGGAGGCTATACGTAATATCACACCTAGGATGAGACCCATATGAGTATGAGGTTGGAAGGATTGCTTCACGACCCTGCCATCTCCTACCTTACTTTTCGCCCGATTTTATAGGCAGTGAGATTTATTGAAATAAGTTATGAAGGCATGGTCAGAATTTTACTGGTAGCAGTTGGCCAACAAAACACTGCCTTAGGAGACTGTAAAATATTAATTTTACAAGTATAATTATTTTTTCCTCAGCCCTGGCCTCCTGCCTGTCAATAATGAACAATTAGCAAAGGATAAGCCAGATGTGTACATTTGTCATATTTGAACAAAAACATTTATATTTAGGGAGAATCATTTTTTTCCCGTATCTCTTTTATTTATCAACCATTTTGATAAAATTTGAAATGGAGTCAGTTTTTTCTTTTTTAGCGGTCCCTTGTATAGCATGGACCTAAACTGCAGCTTATTTTATGCCTTAATCCGGCCCTGGTGGGTGGTATTAAAATGCAACTTCTGTCAGTAGGAGGAGGAATGTTTTTTTCCTTTTAAATACCTTTTATCATCATCATTTTCTTTTTCAAGCCTACTTCTATGTAGATTTTTTTCTATTCTAGTATGTAGCCGAGTAATAGTGTCATTCTGGAGGACATTTAACAGTCCTGTTAGACTCTTACTATTCTGGAAAGGGAGAGGACTGTGAACAAGTCTACACATACTGCATTCATTCCAAATTTGCCTCCATACTGCGGTTTGTCTTTCAGGATCAGTAAAACAACAGAACAAGAGCCTCAACTTTCTCCCTAAGCATGACTGTTCCTAGAGGGTCCCAGCAGAACCTTCTCTGTTGGTTCTTCTAGTTGTCTCTGACCTAGAGACATTCCAGTCACCTGTTATATCCTAGTAATTAGGTGAATTATATTAGCTCCAACCTGAGCCTATAATAATCACTCTGGAGGAAATACTGGTTCTATTGGAATTGGGGTTAGGATTTCACACACTATCTCTACGCAAGATTCTGGCCTCAACTCAAGTCGGCTCACGCAGGCGAGTTCTGGATGCCAGTACAGGATTCTAGAAACTGTCCTGCTCTTACAACAACTTTCAGCCCAGAAGAATCTAAAATACTTTAGGAGAAAAGCTAAGGATTAATTTGGGGCAGCAAAAACTCATTGTACTCTCGGAGAGAAGCCACCAGCCACATAGTATTGCATAGCCAGCTGCTTTGATGGCATTACAGGTTGTGGTTCTGGAGCATGCCACACCATGGTACTCCACTGCAGTCATCCCACTTCAGCTCCCGGCTTGATTCCCCAGTCAGCTGCCAGATAGACTATCCCTCAATTGTATAACAGACTGATTGTTGATTTCCCTTGTACCACTGAAACAGACACTCAGAATGAATGACCCACCCAATGTATTATGTAAGGAGGTTTAACAGAACACTCTCCGTCTTGGGGCTAAGTACGAAGGTTTTACAAAACAAACATTGAGTGCCTTTGGCCCTTCAAGGTTCAAACTATTCCTTCCTCAGGACTTCCTTTTTACCCTGGTTTCAGGCTCCAGCAGTTTTTTAGCTCAACTGTTCCCCCCTAGCAGGGGAGCTCTGCCCGTCCCACACTGGCTCCAGGTCTCTTCCTATTCCTAGCCCATGGACAAACTCCCTCTGCCTTTGGTGCAGGGTTTCCCTGGCCCTCCTTCTTGAGGTTGTGCTTGAATCTCAACAAGCTTCCCCAGCCTGCCATCATCCTGGATCAGCCACAGAAGAGCCTCCCTCCACATCACACCCAACTTGGAATTCCCCCTGACAGAGCTAAGTGCACTTTTTTATAATCTTCAGCTGGTAGTCACATTATTCAGGCCCCTAGTCCTCATTCCCAACTTGATCTGCGATCCTTCTCAGGCCTACCTATTCTTGGAAAGAGCCATGCCTTGGAATAAGGTTAGGTGGCACCAGAACCCGCTACCCCTAAAGGGGACAGACCTTGCTGTTACAGATGGGAAACTGTACACCTGCTAGTAGCTGAACTACCACCACCACCACTTTAAAAGTGACTAGTGTGGTCAGCTATTAAGAGGCTCACCTCTCTTTTGTCAACATGGTGGGAAGTTTTTCCCTATGAACACCTTTTCATAGACCACTTCACATATTTCTATGACAAAGTTACCACTTATCCTGCAAGGACAGAGACAAGAAGTAAATGCATCAAGTTGGAAGGTCCTTTATAAAAGTATTTGTTTTTAATATTGTACTGGAACTGATTATGCAACAAGTATTTTTACAGAAGCTTTTAGTTCTCTATTTTTACTTTTTCTCAGCTTGGATTCTATCCCTTTATTTTTTTCCTCTGCTGTTTGGCTTAGCTGTTGTCAGTTATGCAACTGTTCTTGTTAGTATGTAAACTTAAAGGTCAATATAGCATAATGTCAAACTGAGGATTGTCTCTTGTGAAGAGGCAATAAAACAGTCCAATGTGAACTAAACAGGTTAGTTCACGTGATGTGGCTTATAGTTTCTCCTCTCTATCCACAACGATGAGACTTACTATATGTCTCATTGTCACGAATCAAGAGAAGTGTTTGTGCCATACTCAGAAATAATGCTTCTAACTGCCTCTAATTCTCATAAAGAGGAATGTCTTTACATTACTGGAAACTGGTGCAATACAGCATGCAAAAGTCACAAGGAATGTGGCAGCAAGAAGGAACATCATTCATGTCACAATGGTTGCTAGGGAGTCAGAGAGAGTCATCAAGCATAGTCATGCTGTTTTAATTCTCACAAAAAATACATGTGAATGGGATATTGGGTCACTCCCAAACGAGAAAGGACAGCAGTATTAGAAAGGGGATTGCATGCATGTAACTATTGTTCAGCCCATGACAAACCTCAACACCTTCCACTCAAGATGCATCTCTTTCACCTGACATAGACACAGAGCAACATGGAAATTAAAAACCACAGAAACAGAATACAGGCCACATTACAAAAATAAAGCTCCAATCCCTACCAAAACAAAACAGTCCACTGCATACGCTTCCCCTCCAGGGAAAGAATGAGAGAACTACCAACACGTGACACATGTGCAGTCACATTGCTTAATGCATTACTGGAAGGCAGTCAGATACTATCGGGTTAAGTCTATAGACTACTTAAGTCTAGTCTATATGGGATAAGAACCCCATATAGACTAGACTTAAGTCCCAAGACCTTCAAGTTTTAAAATCTTTAAGTTTTTCCTTAAGAAAAGTCAAAATCATTCTGAAATTTTGTTTAGAAGTAGATCAATGAGAATAAAGTTCTTGGGGGATTGTTTCAAACAGTTTTTTAAAATCCTCTAGCAGTCCTGTTCAACTGCAGAAACTAAAACTTTGTCAGCAATTATACATTCATGTCTTTCATGGAAATCTCATCTTAAAAGACCCACTTCTGAAGTCATTACTTGGGCAAATCTGATTACAGATAACACCTGCTCTGTTTTTCCAAGAGGACCAGTCCCTGCTCCCACAAGTGGAATCTAAGATTTTCACAAAGAAAGCTGCTTCTGCAATTTGTTTGTGCTCACTGGCATCTCTGGCACCAATTCAGCAAAACAGTTCAGCATGTTAACATATTCTCAACCCCTTTGAGATTACTGGAATTTAAACATGTGCTTTGCTGAATTGGGACTTAAATGACTGGAGGCCCAGATTTTCAGAAGGATCTAGGTCTTGTGACACTGAGCATCACAATGGCAAACTTTTAGGCATGTAGAGAAGTCACTGGAACAATCCACAGAAACTGAATGAGGCACGGTCACAAGGCACTGTACTCACGGCTGGCCGGTGCCTCCTTCTGGAGATGAGCTCCATCTGGTTCAATGCCTCCTTTCTTCTCTTCCATTGTTGCAGCTCTCTTCCTGCCCATGGAGTCACAGTATAGATGCTTTGGAACTCAGCCCAGGTCACTCTGTGTTTTTCCCTTCCAAGGGAACCTGTCAAAGTCCCTCTTCTTCTCCTACATCAGGTAGTCCTCATGCTCATTGCTCTCACTATGTCACTCCTGCAGTGACTCAGGCAGGCTTCCCATTCACTGCCTCTCCCAATACTACTCTGCAATGGGTGGTAAGGAAATCCAGGCCTGCCCCTACTCTGGGTTCCACTCCAGGGCCCTATAGCAAGCAGTTAAGAGCTGGACTTCACCCACTCTACTGCCCTTTTCCCTGGACTACTTCCTACCATGCTGCTTTAAGTTTTGTCCATAGCAATCCTAGCTAGACCCCTCTCACAGGTCTCCTTGCTAAACTCTTCCTTAAGGGTTCTTATCACTCCCCGCTTTCTTCTCCTTTACCTCAGGGAGAAAGGCTACAAGCTTCCTATGCTAGTACTGACCTCTTTGCTTCACAGAAGCCCTGCCTGATCCCCATAGGTGAGCTTCCTTCTAATTAGCGGCCTCCCCCTCCTGAATCTCCCACATTTGCAGCTTAATTGGCTGATTGGGCCCACTTGACATAATTCAGCCCTCCCAGGGCAGGAGTGGGAAGCACGCTGTACTACAGATAGGATGAGGATGATAGATGAGAAGGTGCTTTTTGACTGTGGGGCCTAATTTCATTCCTCCTTTGTTTCACATATCTGGGTGGCATCTGCTGGCTCTCTAGATACCTCTGAGGAACAGTGGATACTGTGCAAGGTTCTCTACTCAGTGTCCCCCTCTCAATCCCTGATTTTGTACCTCTGACCCTTACTCCTGTCCCTGTTTAATCATTTGTTGTCCCCCGTGATCAGTTGATATGGGCAGGCTTGCACCCACCTCTTCCCAAAATTCAATAGGTGCACCCCAGGCACCTAGGCCACCTATATACTGAATGGGAAGAGTTAGGCACCTAAGAACACAATTACAAAAGCCAACAAGGTAAGCCTAAAATACCCAAATGGGAGATGCCAATGGGAGGGTATGTTCTAAGCCCCACCCCTCTCACAGAATTCAGAGCCTAAGTTCATTATCAGCTGAATGGCGGTTTTGTGGCTATAGCAGTGCCTAAAATTGGGATTTAGAAGGTTTAGGCACTCAAATCTTTATGAGGGTCTGGGCCTAAGCACACTCATATATGGTAGCTTCATCTCTTTCTACCTGTTTTGCAGTGTTAGTAATACTGGGTCTGTCTCATTTACCTCTTTTCAATCAGATTTCAGATGGTGACCATGAAAAGTATGTATTCAGGAGATTGAGACAATGATGCAGGACCTTGGAGACACTGAAAATGGACCTTGAACAGAAAGAGAACTCGGAGGGCTGAATCATCCATTCATTGCTGAATAAAGAAGGATTCTGAACTAGAAACAGCAAGGTTAGAATTATTTAATCCTGGATTAATCCGGCATTCAGACAGGTGGATGTATTACAAAAATAACCATTTCTCATTTTTGTATTCCCTAACCCAGTTTCATAACAACATGTGTTCCAGTTCCTAATATACTGCAAAAGTTCTAAATAGTCTAAGCACTTGCGAAAATACCTGGAAAGTTTTTTTTAAAGTTCTATATACTGTCAGAACTTGAAGATGATGTTCCTATCCTTATTCCATCAGAGGAGAAAAACGGGGCTTCTCTCCTGATCACATTTAGATGAAGATAGTATTTATTTGTATGGGCCAGCAGTGTGGTAGGCACTATATACACAGGTATAAAGATAAAATACCTGCTCCAGAGAATGTAGAAAGAGAACACTCAGAAACAGGTGGGGAGAAGGGCAACACAAGCAGAATGATTCAAAAGTATAGCATAGCAGGGGCAAAAAGGGCCACTAGCTGCCATGAAAATGCGGCAAGCCTAACTTTGGTTTAGATAATATAGTCACAGATATAACAATTCCCACTCAACTGATTCAGAAGCAGTATGAGATTTCTGCTATAAGTAAAGTCCTGCAGCAGAGGTCTATATTGGGTTAGATAGTGGGTCCAAGAAGAATGATCTAGTAAGAAATTCATAGCCAGCTCTTGGGACTAACTTGATTATTCTTGGATAATGGAGGAAAAACATGGTACCCTATTTTTTTAAAAAAATTATTTCAAGATTGAGACACTCTAAATTTAGGGATAACATCAGTTAAAAATGCCTTTTCTTAGTGACAGCCTAGGTTGAAACAGTTCAGTCTGAAATGTGCTTTGTTTGAAACACTTTTGCTTGCTGTGACTCTGGTCCTGACAGTTTTGAACTGGGACAGCCTGGTTTTAGAACACAGAAGTATGAATTTAGTGTAAATAGTGCACACATTTTTCCTTATGAAGAGCACCACTCACTCCAGTTTAGATGCAAACAGGATAGATTTCTGCTGTCATGAATGCAAACCTGGAGTAGCACCATAGTTGTCATCATTCTAGGCACACCTAGCATCAGCAGTGTTCTTTTGGATTTATATCAGGGTAAACAAGAGTGGAATTTGCTGATATTTGTATTTCACAATAGAATACCTTGGGTAAATATGCATTTCGTGTTGCATTCTATTAGAAAATAAATGTATAGTGATAGAGACCCTAGTTTCATGCATAAACAGAAGGGGACAGAATTAAAGTTGATTAGGACTTCCAAGTGCTTGACTTACACAAGTTTAAGGTTAAGAAGAAAAGTCTGATAGTGGACTTTTTTGTGTGTTTTGGCAGGCAATATAATATTTGCTGAGGCTAATGCTCTGAAAATCTATAACACACATCTTGCCTGTAAAATGTAATGAACCAGTCACAGACCACAATTCTTGTCTTTTGTTCCCTTTCTTCTCAAATTAAAGATATAGGCTCCATGGAGGAAGATGAAGATAAGCAGCATGCTAGAACTTACAAAAATTGGGTGATTCAGCATAGTGTCTCCATGGGCTGTAATTAAAAGGCAGGCAGACACACGTTTTCAATAATGTGAAGGAAAGTGCTTTCTAATTGCTGGGTTTTTTCCAAATGGAATGTACTTGTTTAACCTATAGTGCAATCTATCCCTTCCTACTATTATGTGTCATCAGTGAATGAGGGATTATTCATTCTGTATTATACACCCCCAATCATTTTAAATGTAAAAGCTTCAAACCATAGTGTTGGCATTCTGCAAAACTCATCCAGGCCATTTCGGCATTTTTTATAGTAGTCTTTCATGCTAAAATTCAAGCAAGGTGGCAGAACACAGTTATATTTTAGTCTACCAAGCTTTAAATTGAATTAAAAATGGCATATCTATTTAAGATCAGGATAGAGAGAGGTTAACTGTTATAGATGAGAATCACACCATCAGCACATCCTGTGTGGTACACATGCATAACACTGCTCTACAGCCAAAATGCTTCTGAAATAAATGTAGTCAA
>ML677333.1:11717676-11750501 GCA_007922305.1 Dermatemys mawii | reverse complement strand
TTGACTACATTTATTTCAGAAGCATTTTGGCTGTAGAGCAGTGTTATCTATCCTCATTTCCCTTTTTCAGTCAGATTTTTTATTTGTTCAACTTTGATTTTGTTTCCCAGTTTCACTTTATCTCCCCTCTTCATGTTTAATAAGCTATAATATTTTCACTTATGCAGCACCTTTCATACAGAGAACTGAGAGAACATCATATTCATGAATTAAGCAAGGAATCTGTGTGGATGATTTCACCTAACACTGGAAACAGCCATCTCTAAGACAGAACGCAGAAGCTGTTTTAATGGTTCTCAGGACACTTTCAACAATAATAGTTTAGAAGAGGAAGTGAAGAATACTCTGACAGTGAAGGGAGAGTTGGGGCAGGATTTGTCCCATAGACTTCAGTGAGAACTGAGGAACTCGACACCGAAGAAGACTAGGCCCAAAAGTATAGGCATATTTTAACAATAATACCCACCTCTGACATAAGGCTTTTCATTGAGAGATTAATGAGAAGCATTTTATCTCCATTTTACAGATAGGGAAATTAAGTGCAAACAGATGAAGTGACTTACTCAAGGTCACCCAGAAGGCAAAAATGGAAGAAGCAGGAATAGAACACAGGACTGCTGACTCCAGTACCTTATACATGGATCCGTACTGCCTCTGAGAGAGAAATTTGAGGGACCTGATCCTGCTCCTGTTCATTAACAAAAGTGCAGAATCAGGCCCAACATTTAAAAGTGGGACATTATAGCTGGAACAGGGGTCATTTTTAAAACTAAGAATACACAATTTAAAACATAAAAATCTTTTATTATTACTATTATTTATGATTTGCATTATAATAGCACCAGGAACCCAAACTGAGACTTACATTTTTTTATAGAAGAAATTAATCTAAACTTGATATGGTTATTCCAAAAAATCAACTACTTTCCTCTATTTTGGTGGGAAGTTTGGTAACTTTTCTAGGCCCCTTTAAAAGCCTTTTAGAAAAAATCCTGGATTAATTATATCATACAATTTTTTTATGACATTTTTGAGTGACATACCATAACATCTAGAGAGACTAATCATGACAGGATATCAAACAGGATTTCTGTATATTAGAGGAGTAGACAGAGAAATGGTTTGACAATCAATGACATGCCAGTGTTTTAACACAAAAACTACTTGTGCTGAGTTACACTCAATAATTATCTGCCAGATCAGATGCATTTTGTTCTACTGATGGCATATTAGCTACAATACACTTAGTCACGCTATCCTAGATGCACTTCATCCTCACTATAACACTGTATGAGAGAAAAATAGGCAGCAAGAGTGTTTCTAACAGGAAGTAATAATGAGAATAATTTTAATTAAGATTAAATAGGTGCTCACTTCAGTTGTTGGAGGGGAATAGGTAGGGACAGGGAGAAGGAATTTGCCACCTTACAAAAACTAGTGAAACAATCATGAAGTTCAGACTATACACAACATTTTGGGGTTTAGTTTGACCATGCAACCTCTGTCTGACCCCTTCATGCATATGCACTATGATAGTCTTTAATTTCATTGTGCACATACCATTTTTATCCTACAGGATCGTTGCCTTATTCAGTGAAGGGTGCTCAGTAAATGAGGCAACAGTTCTATATTTCTTTTATTCTCCTTATTCAGCGTGTGTGGTCCCAGGCCTTACTTGCTGTATGTAGTCCAAATCCTGCCCTGAGTATGAAATTATTCACCACGCACTATATGATCATCCAATCAAAGACTGTATCATAATGCACAAAGCAGTAGAATAAGGTTGCAACCTTATGACTGGCATTTCCTATCTTTGTAGTGCTTGACTTTGCAGCCATAATAACCTTCTTTCAACAGATTTTTTTTTAGTGCAATACAGTAAGGACAAATTATACGTAAAAATCTGTGGCAGATTAGGAACTATTGCAAATTTCAGCCTCTACAGCAGAAATATTGCATGCCTAATGTATAGATGTCATGAGATCTACAGAGAAACTGCATACTTCTCAGAGCACCCACAGAAGACTTGTGCCTCTACAGTAATTATTGGGGCCCCTGTCTGCTATAGCAACATCATCCTTTCAAGTGCTATACTGCTATTGGTTCCCTGAAAGAATCTGCCCCAACCTTCACATTTGGTGGAAGAGTAAAAAGAGCTCATTATAGATTCTGCATACTACTGCTATTATCTTATTCAAGGAACATAAGAACATAAGAAAGGCCATACTGGGTCAGACCAAAGGTCCATCTAGCCCAGTATCCTGTGTACTGACAGTGGCCAGTGCCAGATGCCCCGGAGTGAGTGAACCTAACAGGTAATGATCAAGTGATCTCTCTCCTGCCATCCATCACCCCTCTCTGACAAACAGAGGCTAGGGACACCATTCCTTACCCAGCCTGGCTAATAGCGATTAATGGACTTAACCTCCATAAATTTATCCAGTTCTCTTTTAAACCCTGTTATAGTCCTAGCCTTCACAACCTCCTCAGGCAAGGAGTTCCACAGGTTGACTGTGCGCTGTGTGAAGAAGAACTTCCTTTTATTTGTTTTAAACCTGCTGCCCACTAATTTCATTGGGTGGCCCTTAGTTCTTCTATTATGGGAACAAGTAAATAACTTTTCCTTATTCACTTTCTCCACACCACTCATAATTTTATATACCTCTATCATATCTCCCCTTAGTCTCCTCTTTTCCAAGCTAAGAAATCCTAGCCTCTTTAATCTCTCCTCATATGGGACCCGTTCCAAACCCTAATCATTTTAGTTACCCTTCTCTGAACCTTTTCTAATGCCAGTATATCCATTTTGAGATGAGGAGACCACATTTGTACACAATATTCAAGATGTGGGCACATCATGGATTTGTAGAAGGGCAATAAGATATTCTCTGTCTTATTCTCTATCCCTTTTCTAATGATTCCTAACATCCTGTTTGCTTTTTTGACTGCTGCTACACACTGCATAGACGTCTTCAGAGAACTATCCACGATGACTCCAAGATCTTTTTCCTGATTAGTTGTAGCTAAATTAGCCCCATCATATTGTATGTATAGTGGGGGTTATTTTTTCCAATGTGCATTACTTTACATTTAACCACATTAAATTTCATTTGCCATTTTGTTGCCCAATCATTTAGTTTCGTGAGATCTTTTTGAAGTTCTTCACAGTCTGCTTGGGTCTTAACTATTTTGAGCAGTTTAGTATCATCTGCAAACTTTCCCACCTCACTGTTTACCCCTTCCTCCAAATCATTTATGAATAAGTTGAATAGGATTGGTCCTAGGACTGACCCTTGGGGAACACCACTAGTTACCCCTCTCCATTCTGAAAATTTACCATTTATTCCTACCCTTTGTTCCCTGTCTTTTAACCAGTTCTCAATCCACGAAAGGATCTTCCCTCTAATCCCATGGCAATTTAATTTACGTAAGAGCCTTTGGTGAGGGACCTTGTCAAAGGCTTTCTTAAAATCTAGGTACACTACGTCTACTGGATCCCCCTTGTCCATATGTTTGTTGACCCCTTCAAAGAACTCTAATAGATTAGTAAGACATGATTTCCCTTTACAGAAACCATGCTGACTTTTGCTCAGCAACTTATGTTCTTCTATGTGCCTGACAATTTTATTCTTTACTATTGTTTCAACTAATTTGCCTGGTACGGACACTAGACTTACTGGTCTGTAATTGCTGGAATCACCTCTAGAGCCCTTTTTAAATATCGGCGTTACATTAGCTATCTTCCAGTTGTTGGGTACAAAAGCCAATTTAAAGGACAGGTTACAAACCCTAGTTAACAGTTCCGCAATTTCACATTTGAGTTCCTTCAGAACTCTTGGGTGAATGCCATCTGGTCCCGGTGACTTGTTACAGTTAAGTTTATCAATTAGTTCCAAAACCTCCTCTAGTGACACTTCAATCTGTGACAATTCCTCAGATTTGTCAACTACAAAAGACGGCTCAGGTTTGGGAATCTCCCTAATGTCCTCAGCCGTGAAGACGGAAGCAAAGAATTCATTTAGTTTCTCCTCAATGACTTTATCATCTTTAAGTGCTCCTTTTGTATCTCTATCATCCAGGGGACCCACTGGTTGTTTAGTAGGCTTCCTGCTTCTGACGTATTTAAAAAACATTTTATTATTACGTTTTGAGTTTCTGGCTAGCTGCTCTTCAAAGTCCATTTTGGCTTTTCTTATTACATTTTTACACTTAATTTGGCAGTGTTTATGCTCCTCTCCAGTTACTTCAGGAGGATTTGACTTCCACTTTTTAAAAGATGCCTTTTTATCTCTCACTGCTTCTTTTATACGGTTTTTAAGCCACAGTGGCTCTTTTTTAATTCTTTGACTTTTTTTTTAATTTGGGGTATACATTGAAGTTGGGCCTTTATTATGGTGTCTTTGAAAAGTGTCCATGCAGCTTGCAGGGATTTCACTTTAGTCACTTTACCTATTAATTTCCATTTAACTAACCCCCTCATTTTTTGCATAGTTCCCCTTTTTGAAATTAAATGCCACAGTTTTGGGCTGCTGAGGTGTTGTTCCCACCACAGGAATGTTAAATGTTATTATATTATGATCACTATTTCCAAGCGGTCCTGTTATAGTTACCTCTTGGACCAGTTCTTATGCTCCACTTAGGACTAAATCAAAAGTTGCTTCTCTCCTTGTGGGTTCCTGTACCAGCTGCTCCTAGAAGCAGTCATTTAAAGTATCGAGGAATTTTGTCTCTGCATTTCATCCACGTGGTTTTGGAGGGAGTGATGCGGTGAATGGATACTCCTCTTCGGGTTTTAATCTGCCAAATGAAACCGCCATCCTAAACCTCTGATTAAACAAAAGGACTTCTGCAGGTTTGAAGGGAGTGTCAATGATGGCTCCATCCTCACCTCATGGCAAATTCTGGACAATGTTTATGGATTTACCATGATATCCCTGCCCTCTGAGTAATACATAATCTGACCCATGGAATTAGAGATAAAAGGCCTATTGTGTCATCTACTTTGTCCCCTAGTGCTTTCCATCATTTCTCTTTGAGCGACTATTCCACAGTATAATAGATGTTGCTGTTAAGAAGAGTGTTTTTTTCATGCTGTGTTATTTTTCCTTAATTTCATCCAAGTATGCCTAATTATACCTCCCATTACCAGGCTAAATAATTTCCAACCCTACTTGGCATTTACCCCATTCAAATATTTAAAGACGGAGCTGATTCTCTTCTCATTTATACGCCTATAAATCGTGAATAACTTCACTGAAATCAATGGAGTTGCAGATTTACAATGGTGCAAACAGCGTCAGAGAATTGACCCTATATTCTGGACAGATTTTAAAAATAACCATTCGGAACTGAATATATTAAAGATGGCAGTCTGCCATGACCAAAATTTCCTAGACCTCCTGGGGAGCCAGGATCAGAAAAGGGCAAACTGAGTACCCTGAATTTTAAGTACAGAGGGATGGGTAAATTAATGCATAAAGGACTCTAAACAAATACTTAGAACTGTGTGGTTGAAAGCACTATAGAAGAGTGAAGTGTTAATTATTGTCACATATGTTGTGTGGATTATTATACTACATTTACGTCCCACGAGCACACAGCTAGAAATATCATCCTTGTTCCTGTTATACATGACCCATGCAGGACACAGTTGAACATTCATCCAACTTGTGTAAAGTACTCCGTGTTCAGGCTGCTGCTTACATTTTTTCCCCTCTTTATGTTGGCATTATTCCTACATGTATTGCACAATCCAATGTCCTCCACTTACTACCTCCTCCTCTTCCTCCTACTCCACCTCAAGCTATGAATAAAGAAAGGCAGCTGGTGTTTCAGTGTCATGTTACTAATTCAACAACTGCATACCTTTCCTCTGAATCCATCCACCAGAGACCCCTCTTCACTAAAAGCCTGCTGCTGCTCCCCCTGAAGTAAATTTAAACAATCCCAGTGATTGCAATGGGAGCATCCTAATGTAGGAAAGTTTCTAGAATTTGAAAGAAAATTAACAAACAATGTGTAGTGATAGTTAATGTTGCAGCAGGACATACGCTTTCCCCCAAAAACCTTCAAGAAATTTAAATTCAACTCAAAGTTTATATTCTATCTTTTGGTTTTTGTCATTTCATTTACATTTTTATTAAATAAAGTTTCAAATATCCTGTTAAAAATTGAAATCTGTAATACAGCCTTAATTACGAAGCCGTACTGTACCATAGCTTTTTTATAGTTTTTTTGGGGGAGAGGGCGAGGGATTTGATTTATTTATTTTTTGAGCATCCTATAGATCTTAATAGGAAACTATATTCCTGAAATAGGATGGCTAGGGAAAAAAATTAATATATTTGTATTTTTGATTAATTTATATAAATGCCAGCATACTTAAGAAAGCTCCAGCTAGGGGTATATAGTAAAGGTTGAGTTAATTTTTCCTATTTATATCGGGGATTTAAATACTTTGTTGCATACGAAGAATACAATGTATACTCCCCACAATTACAGCACTTACTCTCCTCTGAGAATTTACAAGTGCCTTAATTAGTTCATTTATGAGCTAACATTAATTTCGGGGCCTGTCTATATGAGAACTTACTGGGTGGCGAGCAAAGGTGTAATTCTCCAGTGTGCCAAACACTGTGTGCCTGGACCCTACTGCTGTGCACTAAGCTTCCCTAATGCGCTTTGACATGCTGCTGTTTCAAATCACCTCCTCCACTGGATTTTGAATGGAACGCGATCTGATAGCCACTGAGCACGCCTATCGGATTGGGCCCCACATGTAATTTAGGCACCCAAAAGCCCATCTTCCCCCAGTTCGTGAATCACTCCGGGGTTTAAGTGAGAGATTGGTGTCCAGACACCTAGAGGGAGGCAGCAGTGCACATGCTCAGAGTCAGAAACATAGATTCCTAGAGACATTTCACACTGAAAATTCAGGTGCTGAGTGAGTTCAGATGCCTACTGGGTTTGACAGGAGCATCATAGATGGCAGTGGAGCCAAAACTGAGATTTAATCTCGAGTTTAAGTGCTTAACTACCTTTGTGGATCTGGGCTTAATCTCTGTTGAATTATATAGGCTATATACCGTAGATTTGGGCCCTGGAAAGTCAACATCAAAACAAATCCACTTCTTTCTATTATAGCTGCACTGAAGAGGGGTATTCTAGAAATTATTTAAATCCCCTTAAAGTAGCACTACCCACATCCAAGATTACTTGTAGATTCTAAGTTCTAAAATAATTTGGAACACAGTACAGAAAGCAAAGTATGGAAACAGGACTACAGATATAAAGAGTGGCAGTTTTGTATTTTGGGGGTATGGGAGTATTTAGAGAGAGAGAAAGAATAACCTCTACTGCAAATACTTCATTAACTAAGGCAGTGAACAATAATAATAAAACTTAACTCTTACATAGCACATCTCACTTCAGATCTCAAGATGTTTCATACGTATATTTACCTTCATCCTATACCCTGGAAAACTGAAAGGTAAAGTGACTTAACCAATATCAAACTGGAGGTTGTCAGCAGAGCCAAGAATGGACCCCAGATCTCTAAATATTAAAGATAGCAGTAAAGGACATATATATATATATACACACACATACATACACAAACAAAGCAACACATCAGACCCCCAATTCACCATGAGCCACCATAAAGAACCAGTGACATAAAAGCAGACAGTCTGACGAAGTTAATTAACTTGCTCAATTTTTTTTGTTTTGTTTTAACTTCAAACTATTTTCTTTAAAACTTTTGATATTTATTTTTCACGTCATTTTTTGAGTTGGCATAGTAACTTCCTAAAAATGTGCTACATCCAGTTGAGCTCTGAGCTTTTCTTATAGCCAATGTTGCTTAATCAAAAAGTTTGTAATACACCCTGCTGCTGTAAATACCAAAGCTAAAAAATATTGCTCTTTTAGAGCATAAACTGTAGCATGCTTTCAAGCTGAGTCTGTGCTTACAACGTAACAGAAAAACCTACATTTATCCCTGCATACCAAGATATTTCTGCATTTTAGCAGCAATCCTCATGTTCTTGAATGTTTTGTGTTGAGTAACTTTTTTCTTTACCGTTGCACGTACTCGTAAGTTTGAATGTGCTTGTTCTCTTTAATTTCTGACAAAGATGCTATTTAAACCCATGATTCTGCAAATACTTAGTACACAAGTAATTTTACATGAGTGAATAGTACTTTGGAGCTCATGAGAGTAATTTACAGTACTAGCTACTCATGCATATGTGTTTATAGAGCTGAGCTTTAACCCTCATTGTTAACTACATGGCAAAATGTTTTCTTAATAAATTATTATTGTAAAGACTGTATAGATATTTTGAGAGACAGTATTGAAACTAGAATATTCAAGTATAGATATAAATTGTACTAATATAGAACATAATTCCCCAACCTTTACTCGCTTCAGTAAAATTAGTTATATGAGAGAGGGTTGCAGCCTCAAACTTTCTTTGGTCACTTAGATCACTTCCGCTGAATTCAATGGATTTTGGATCAGGTTTGTAAAGTGATAATCCTGCCATTTGGCCACCTATCTAAAAGAGAATGTCTTAATCTGACTTGCTAATGGAGAAACTTGAGGTGTACAGGAATATTTCTTAAACTCAGTGTAATGAAATATATTCTGTATTACTTGATATCTTTTCACCTTGTTGTTAAGTGCAGATTTTAGCTCCATCTTTATAGACAAAGAGATTCAGGGGTGGATAAAAGCCATTGTGATGATTATTAAAAGAGTGGAACTTCTCTTTAAAAATCAAAATTCATGAAGATGATGATGATATAAAAAATGTAGTTCACATATGTCAATCTCATCCCCTTCAGATGAATGGGGTTTGTTCAAGTGGGTAACACTTTTTCTTGCTAGATCTTTATTTAGTGATAATGACATTCAAAGAGAGTAGAAGCCAGTGTGATTTTTCAGGTCCCAGGTCATGTCTGCAGGGCTGGCAAAGTGAAATAGCAAACATCCTTTGATTTGTAAATAGAGAACATTTAATCTAGAAATCATCTAGACACAATGAACATGGAGTTCCACAATACCATATTCCTAGACTCACTTATTGGAGTACAGCCAAATTTAAGCACATGTGCTTGGGTGACCTGCAGATTGAATAAAAGTTCTCATTGGTGGATCCCAAGCAGAAGCCATAGAAGAGAAGGGTACAAATGGGATGCTCACGCAGTGAGTCCTATCAGTGGGTAAGTTCTGCACTGGCTTTGAATATGCAAGACTGGCGACATGGCTATTGGATCCACACTTAACCATATCCAGTGGCCAAGAATGCCTCAGTCCCCCGTCATAAGACCGCAAAGAGGTTGCAGGCCCTATTCTAGTTCAAGGGCGGTGAGTGGATTCCATTCATCAACTCCTGCAGTATTCAAGACACAAAGCCTGTTTATTTAGGATCTGTTTGTGCAGAGGAGGTGTGAATTTCACCCATAGGGAATAAATTCCTTTCTGGCAGTACTACAGAACCTGACATTGCACCACTCCTTTCCTAGAGGCTTACTAGGCAATCCAAGTTCTTCCCACACAAACATTTGAGTGACTAAAGTAAATCTCCTTACACAATCCTTCCACCACTCTCAGTTGGAGCTCATCCACTCAATTTGAGGCCAGTCTCTAGGTAAACTCTATCGCTTAGGCTAGTATGTAAAAGATTCCTTTGGAACTTGTGTTCCTGGTGTCTAAGGCGAGATTGTCAAGGCCCAACCAAGCATTCGTTAGTACATAGCTAAAATTACACACCGTAAGGTGTGTTATCTTCCGTAGTCACTGGTCTGTCTTCCTTTTCTTCTCTCTTCTTTCTGTAAAGCTGTTCAAACGGGGAGCTTATGCCTATGCTTGGTTAAGAAGCAAGGGCAGACTCCTGTAGTGGTGGAAGCAGGATCTGGAATTATCAAATAATTATACCATTAATTGAATAGAATACATGCCTTTATAATACAAAGCAGATGAAGCTCATTCTAGACTGGGCTGTCAATTAAGTTTTTCTATATGCATTCCTGCCTGTAAACTCACTCACTAGAATAGCCACAGAAAGTCAAGACAAAAGGACATGCACATGCTTTAAGAATAGGCTTTCAAAAATCCAGAAGTATATTTTGGGGAAATGTTGTAGCACTGACCCATATGGACTATTCAGTAGGTGTTAAATCCACTCTAGTGCAGAGGCAATGAATGAGGCCCAAGTACATCATTTGAGCTTATAGGGAACTGAGTGTCAGATGACAGTTCTATTTCCATCTCTACCACTGACCTGCTCTGCGACCTTGTTCAAGTTACTTTATAACTTTTATCCATCTTTGTTTAGTAAAACATGTTCCACTGTTTGGATGAAGGGTGCTACATAAGTACAAAGAATTATTATATATTTGTGGTTGAGTTTTCTTGTCCCAAAATTCACTGTAAGCAGTGCAGTGAAGGTATGGGGGAGACTGGGAAGAAGGCTCCTGGAATAGTTGTTAATGTACAAAGATGGTTTTACTCCTAAGTCAGTAATGTGCTGGGCATATTGAATGGTATTAGGACTGAAGTTTTATATTGGGAGAGAAGGTGGAGAACCTTGTACTGTCCCTGTTCACTGAGGGCTAGTTTGTATATTATACGAACTGTACTACCAGAGGGGAAACCTAAAAAAGCAGAGTGCCTTGAGGGCTCTCCTTGAGAGGTAAGAACAGCAATTGTCCTTGAAGGTCTTTACCTCAATTAAGAGATGCAGCTTAGCTCCCACCATGGAGCAACTGCAAAGGGGCATTGGGCTACAACACACTTATTCTCCTGTGACGTTTTTCCTTGCATGGGAAGTTGATCAGTAGAAGACCCTGAACTCAGCAGCTGAAATTCTGTTTGATCCTTGTTCTGGCCACACAACATGAGAGGGAGCAGTCCTTACTCCCTTCCCATCCCTGAGTAGCCAGAATCAGAGCACAACCCCACCCTGTCTGAAGAGAGGCTTTGGATTCTGCTGCTGTCAGTCCAACACCTTTCATGAATATTTATATCCACCTAAAATTAAAAAAAAAACTTTTATGTAAAGATCTAGCTATTATGTGTATGAATATTTATCAATAATTTTAGATATAATTGTATCTACTGTAATTGTAATGCGGTACTCTAGGGGGAATGCATGCACTAAATATTGCATAAGGGAGCTTACAGAAAGCCTCTCTATTTTATTCTTTACTATGCTCCTTAGCTGTAGAAATATTGACACCATAACCATTTGCCACATCTCACTGGTTAAATAATTAAGAATCTCAGAACCTTTACTCTGTTAAACTGCAAAGGTGCTATGTTAGCTAACCAAACATGTTTCCGTTGGCAGCAGCCCTCGTTTCTGTGAGAGAACCCAAGAGACACACAGGCCCTGATCCTGCAAATGCTTACTCACATGCTCAACTTGACTCTCACAAATAGTCCCATTCCCATCCATGGGATTATTTAAACATGGAAGTGTGTTTGCAGAATTAGGGCCATAGTAACTTCTGAGAAAAACATTTGCCAAATCCTAATTAAGCAATACGACAGGGTGTATGCTATTGTGTAATCTTAGTCATATGCCTAGGTGTATTGCTAGGCAAAAGGCTAACAGCCCTGTATTGTCATTCAACAAGGTGAGCTGCCATTGCACAGTAACTCCCTACAGTATATTATAGTGATTATATTGTGTTATTTCCAGTGAATAGAACATATTTTATTTATTCTTTCAACATATGGAGTAGAAATAACTTAAATGTCATGTTATAAATACAGCTTATTTTTAGATAGCACCTTTTCTATTATTTTTATTGTCTATTATTTTCCTGCATTGCAGGCGTGTAAGGCTCTGTTACAAGCAAGCATAAAATCAAGCATCTGAAGGTTTTACAATGTAAGCCCCTGATCCTACAGTGAGCTCTGGACAGGCAGTCCCCGAGTCCACATGAAATCCCACCAAGTCATGGAGAATGGAAGGATAACAAAACAAAAGCACACTAAGACCAGGTCAGTGCTATGTAAAAGAAGGATACTGCTCCCTGGGAGCAGTTTCTCATGGGAAGTGGTATGAAAATGTTTTCTGTTTCACAATTATCTTGTTTGTTGTCTTTTTTAAAAACTTTCTCATGAAGATTAATAGATGGGTGATGAGATGATGGTGAATCCACAGGACAGGAAGCGATGACTGCATAAAAACATCTGGATTTTATAATATACACAGTGTATGAGGAAAGCCAAAGGATATCACTTTGAAAATCTTCTGCACTCTTTCTCCTCTCTCAGAATACCTTCTACTTTGTTCCCCAAAATATTTTGAGAGATTTTAAGGTAAAATCTGCAATCTTCTCACCAAGTATTTTCTTCATCATCATGGCAAATCCCACAGGGATATGGCTTCCTTGCAGATCAAGCACCACCCGGATCAATCTCCTTCAAGGTGGTCTGCCTGAATATTCAGTTTATATCCATCACTGGCAATTTTATTACACTACGGAAGTTTATGGTGCACAGTTGATTGCCAGCTGTGTAGTGGCTTTGTTTGGTAAACATGCTTTGGAATTTGTTGGTGTTCCATTCTAGTAATATGGGCATACCAAGAAAAGAGCAAAAAGGAAAGTAATGCTGATGGAGGTAGTTACTGGGGTCAGTTCTGAATAGCCTCATTTCTGATCTTGTCCTGCCACTTTATATGGAGTAGCGGATGAAGAGGATGAGAAATGAAAACATCAATCTGATGTTCTTCAGCCTTCCTCAGTGCCCACCTTTTGCTTCCATACAACAGAGTTGGTATAGATCTGCAACTTTGTAGCAAGATTGATGTCATGCTGTCCCCACAGAAGTCACTGAAGGGTCCTAAATATGGCAGTTTCTGCCATTATGTGAATGTCCATATCTTTTGAGCATTCTCCAGCACTGTCTAGGATACTCCCCAAATATTTGTATCAAACAACAAGTACCTTATCACCATGGAAATCTCTGGTTTAGGTTCGTTCTTGCATTGGAACATTTCTCAGCATCCTCTTCTAGTAGCTGACTCGAATTTTGAGAGAGATAAATAGCTGTAACTTTAGGGGAGCCATGTGTATCTAACTGCTACAAATAATTCATTTTTCTCCCTTCTTAATGGTAAGCAACATCAGTATTTTCAGTTTCTGTTTCTACTTGTTTTTTGGTTTTTTTACTTGTCACCTCTTCCTGAGATGATGGCATCTCCTGCTGGGGAATGTGTCCCAGGTAACATACAACACACACAATGCGAACTGAGTATAATATTATTCGCTTCCTCCTGGTGCTTCTCTCCCTGTATTTTAATGCTTCACAAACATTAATGACCTTGTCTTCACAGTCTCCCTGTAAGAGCAGTAGTATTATCCCTCTATTTCCGTTTCACTAGAGCCCCTTTAAGAACAAAATTTTCTAGTCACCTTCTCAGCCTAAAGTCATTTAATTAAATTTTCATTAAGGCAACAACAGAGCTAGTCCAAAGCAGAACTCAAAGTCTCTCCTCAGTTCCAGCTCTGGCTAGTCTCCTGTACTGGGCCTCCCTAGCTCATTACAAGGCCTCCTACATCTGGCAATCACAGATACCTCTCTAAACCATCCACTCCCTTTCTGAAGCTTCCTGCTGCCTTTGTACTGGAATCCCTAATTTCTTTCGGGTAGTCTTATCTTGTCACCAGGATTGGCTTAGCTCCATGCTCTCCAGCCCAAGGTCAAGCCAACCGAGACAGGGGACAAATTAAAGTGGCACAGCCAGTCTTACGTCTGTTACTTCCTAATTTCTGAGTGCTTCACTCTGCAACCTTAATGTTTTTAAACATAGGTCTTTGGGATGTAAATTCCTAATTAAAAATAAAATTAGAAATTGTGCTTTCTATCATGGTGATCCATACTAACCCCAACATGGCTCATCGGCAGAGGCTGGACTTTTAGATTCACAGCACAGACCTCTACCACTTGAATTAATGGAGTAACTGGTGGCAGTAGCAGGCAGTTATCTTCAATATGGCCAGCCACTAAAGGGTGATTAGAGAGACACTTTGTCAACAGGTATCATACCTATTTGCTGACAGCAGAGGAATGTCAAGATGTGACTCAGGTTCTAGAGGGGAGTATTCTAGTGATTAGACTTGTGGCCCCTCCGGCCTCCCTGTACTTTTATCAAACCCCATGCTCTGGCTCCTTCTCTTATCCCTTCCTTCAACTATGTACCCCATCTTTACTCCTATACATCCCCATCATGCCACGCACTGGCTCTTGCCCCGCTGTGCATCTGAGTCCAGCAGCTTCCTCCTCCACTCTGCCTCAATGCGATCAGAGAGCATAGTAGACATTCTCCTTGATCTGAGTTCCTGTAACTGGCCCAACAATCCTTGGGCTGGAACATGTTTGCTGCAGACAGAACCTTCCATGAACTTAGCTGCCAAACTCTAACAAGTCTCTCTTGAGCATGAGAGATTTTTGGCAAATCTGCCAAATTTGGCCATTCCCGTTAAAAAGGCACACTCCTGACACCAGAGCATTACCTCGTCCTTCAGTCAAATTTCCAGCCCCTTTTCCAAACACCAGTGTGTCTCAATTATATGGTGGTAAAGGGGTTTTTTGTTTTGTTTTGTTTTTTAACATGGGCAAAATATGTATTTTTCATAATCTCATTCTGAGAATTGGTTGAACCATTTTAGCTGAAGCTTTCATAATAATAATTATTAATAAATTCAGCTGGAAGCAGATATATGGGAGGGAAAACTTCACTGCAAATGATCAAATTCTGCAATATTATAAGGAACTGAAAATGGTCTTACAATGAAAAGCATTAGTTAACCTTAATTATAGTGTACCAGCTCCACTGATAATTATAACCAACTATTCAATGTAAGAGTATCAAAATCCTGCTTATCAGAATCTAGACCATAATATTTAAGATCAGTTAGATATCCTGAAACACCTTTGCTCTCTTATTTTCTAATTTTGGTGAGAATGACAAAAATGTTTTATAAATGAAGACTCATTCATTATATAAAACAGCAGCTGAGAGGTAGGTGGAGGAATAGCTGTTCCTACTTCCAAGCAATCATTCAGTTTTCATTTTTTTAAGTTGACATTTAGTTATAATTGCATAAAAAAATCTACATGGACACCAGAGGGGTAGCTTACTGTTTAAACCTTCAAGATTTTTTTCTGATTAATCTCTAAATGCTGATATGGCCCACTCCAATTGCCTATCACATCTGTATTATTCTTTATAATTATTTGCTTTAATTTTAGTTTTCTCTAACATGTGGAGCTCTTAATTGAAGGTGTAATCTTCTTAAGGTGTTGGCAAGAGCCAGAAAATTTGATAAAATTAAAACCACTTTCTAACCAACTACCTCATGCAAAGGACTTCCCAGGAGATCCACATTTGTCACAGCCACAGTATATTGTTCAATATTATTCATCTGAATTAGCAAGGAAACAGAATTTGGGGTGCTGGTATATTTATTCAGCTCAGCAAAGGGATTAAGGCAGGGGTGGGCAAACGTTTTGGCCGAGGGACACATGGGGTTGTAAAATGGTATGGAGGGCTGGGTAGGAAAGGCTGTGCCTCCCCAAATAATATGGCCCCTGCCCCATCCACCCCCTCACACTTCCTGCCCCCGACTGCTCCCAACAGAATCCCCAACCCCTCCTGCTCCTTGTCCCTGGCCTGCCCTCTCCAGAGAACCCCCTGCCCCTAACCATCCCAGGACTCTGCCCCCTACCCAACCTCCCCATCCCCTGACTGCTGACCCCTATCCATAACCCCGCCCCTTGACAGGCCACCCGGGACTCCCACACCCTATACAATAGCTCCCTGTCCCCCACTGGCCACTAACCAGATAACCTTCAGTGAACATCAACAGAATCCACATGGATCAATTAGTGTGCAATATGCTAGTGCGCTTTAGAAATCACGCTCCCAAGTCTGTATTATCCCACCATGTAAACAATCACTTACTGACTGTTGAGTCATTCTTGCAGCATGATATTACAAGTGCTTTAGTTTAATTTATGTACAACTTGTTCAATGGTAATGATTTTTCTTGCATTTTTCTCACGTCTATAAATAAAAGCAATATTCTTTCAGCTTCATAGCACTGTGAAAACATTGATTCTGACAACTCTCCTCTGTGATATTCTTATCCCCACCTTACAGATGGGCAAACTGAGGAACAGAAGGCAACATAGCAAGTAAACGTCAGCTGGGATCAGCATGGAGCTGTGACAAATGTCTTTTAGCAATGTCTGTTTAAGACAGACAAAATGTTATATTCTCTTCCTCAAACCACTCCATTTCTAAAGTTAACTGAAAAGATTCCTGTAATACGAAAGTTATTTTAAGATCCTGAACTTATAGCTTTAATGTCTTATTCAAGCGCAAAAAGCCACCTGCTGCAGTAGCAGTTAAATGTGAACTTCAGAATAGATACAAGTAAAAAATACATCCGCTACATTTCAATCTAAAAATGCTTTGTATTTTCTCAAGTCAGAGAAAGTGCCACAGGCTTGTCCAGTATCCCAAAGGTGGCGGAAAAAAAGTCTTGTGTATTTAGTTGTCGACTAACTTCCAAACAAATGATTATTATGATCTGAAGTCTCTAGTCTGAGAGAGTGAGTTTAAAATGTAATAAAACTACAATATCTTGATCATTTTACAGGCTGGTCAATGATAGAAACATGGAAACCATCACTGAACATTGTGTTGGAGATCACATTTTAATTGTCTGGCAATCCTCCGCTTATGGCAATAGCTGAATGAAATGTTGCTACTGAAGTAACAATTTTCTCTTAGACAACTAAAAAAAGACTTAATGGGTGAGCTATTAAAAAAAATTATGGGCAAGTCAATATTTAGAGATAAGACAACCACAGGAGTGAAACAACTGCTGTAGATGTAATTAGGAAAGTCAGTAGAGATGGATGGGACGAAAATCCTGTGCTTGAGTCGCGTTGCTATTAGTAATGTTCTACAGCTCAGGATTCCTTAACCCCTGCATCTGCTGCACCTTGACAAGGATACAGGAACCCCACCTGATCCCCTCTGCAACAGTGAAGGAGTCCTTTCAAAGCAACACTTAGCACCACACAGGCCCAAAAGCCTTCTGTCCAGGTTTCTTGCATCCACCATAGTGGAACTGCATTGGTTCCATAGCATTTGGAGCCTTTTATGCCAATGGTGGGGAAATAGGGTTTGTCTTATCTTTAATAGATTCATAAAATATTCTTGTAGGACATTGATTAGCAAGAGAACTGAATCATCTCTCAAACCTCCTTTTCAAACATTTGTTTTATACAGCAATGGTATTAGTAATGTACGTTTTGTGCACGGTTACTTCCTCATACCCCCACTGAAAAGTGAGTCGGCCTGTCAAAATAAGAGAATGTAAATTAGAGATCCACTATACTGCGCTTCAGGTAGACAGCATTCCAGTTCAGATGATAGCAGGATTACATTAGACTGTTTCTCTATGCATGTAACATTGCAGGCAGGGCCTGTCGTTCACTGCAAGCATCCAGGAAACTAGAGCTATTACTGAAATGTTACAAAACCTTCAAGTGATATTTAGCTCTCTCTTCCACTCTTGCTCATTCCCTTGGAGACTCTTTAACAAACACTTTCCTATGAATAAATGGAGAACATAAGAAGGGGAAATAGAAGAGAAAAAAGGAAAGCAAGGATAAAGCAGTCTCCCATGGAGCTGTGGGTTATAGTCAGGCTAGATGATCACAATGGTATCTTCTGGCCTTGGAATCTAGGAAATGAACGTTGGTGAAGTCTTGAGCCAGCTATGCTACCTTAGATAAACTTGTGGGAGCACAAGCAGGTAGTTTAGCCTGTTTTGCTGATGCAAGAACACACATCACTGCAAAAAAGTGCTTCTAGACCTGCCCCATATAGGCAGTACACTGTGATCCACAAATTCCCCTGTACGTGCTACCAAAACACAGATGCTGGAGAGGAGGAAAAGCAATAAATCTTTTCATGTTTTATTTCAAAAGAAAGCCATATATATTAATAGAAGATGGATGTGATGCTCATAGTATATGAAAAAACATTGCACTGCTGTGTAGTAAGAGTCATAATGGCAGAAGCTGTAAGTTCTCACAGTGGTAATGGGTTCTAACTTACAGGTTAGAATGATGATCAGATTCAGCCCAGGCCACTAATTAAGAAAACCTACCTGTTCTACTGAAATTAAAGACCCTTGTCTCCAGTGTTCGTTTCTTTAGCAATGAACTTTAGCAATGAACTTTAGCAGATACTGCATGCAGGATGAGTTGAAGAAGTGGAGCTGTTTTAAACCCTGTGCATGACTCTGTCCATCAGTTGTTTCCAACCTAACTCCCTTTGTTTCCTGTTCTGGTAGTGTCCTGTCCACAACAGTCTCTCCGGAAACATGGCCCTTCCAACTCCAGTTCCATTGATCATGATATAGCCTCCCTATTTTACAAACGTTTTAATATAAACATTAAAAATAAATGATTGACATCCAAAGTTCCCCTACAGGTTGCTAGCACATAGCAAGTGGGAGTTTCAATCTTTACCATAGAATTGGAGATAGTTTGGTCTTGTCAACAGGAGACCACACTGGAAGTGACCTACCTCTGTCTCGGAGTCTGGCAAATTCTCTCTCTGTGAAATATCCTCTCTCCCTGTAGAGTTGGCCTCCAGATGGTTCTGTGTCTCTCTCCGATCTGTGAGGATCTCCGTAAGCTTTTGTTGGGTGTTGTTTCTACTGGGTCATAAGCATCTCCTGTTTCTTTTGTACGAGTCTCCAGTGAAAAACCTCTGTCACACCATAGTTTTGTTCTGCTTCAAGAAGCAATAGGTCCCCAGGGTCCCTAGGACTGCTGAGAGACTTGAGGCAGTGTTGAGCTTCTTAGTAGTGAAGAGCTCTCTGCTTTTCTCCCCAATAAGATCAAATAATAGTTTTACTTTCCTGCAGTTCTCATCCTCCTGCATGGTCATGTCTGTGAACAGCTCACAGTCCTCCCTCTGGGTCTATATTGCTGGGCTAGATTTGAGTCTGCAAAATCCAGAGCTCTGAAAGGGGGTTGGGCGTCAGAGTGAGTTCAATGGCTCAGAGCTGTTGAACATCAGAAGACTCAAAGCTCAGATGCTGCCCCCATGTTTCATTCTGAAAAAGGATGCTGAATGCAGATTAAGTTGAAAAAGTGAACTTCTCTTCCCATATGGCTAAGCTGCTTCCAGCCTAACTTCTCACATTACCTGTTCCACTAGTGACCCATCAATAACAGTCCCTCAGGGCATAGGCACCAACTCCATGGGTGCTCAGAGGCTGGAGTACCCACATGAAAAAAAGAGTGGGTGCTTAGCACACACAGGCAGTCAGCTCTCACCAGCAGTGCCTCCCACTCACCAGCAGTCCCACTGATTAAGTCCTCTCCCTTCCTACCTCCCAGCACCTCCCACCATAAGCTATTCCAAACTATCTCCAATCATTCTAATCTGCTGGAGGTGCTGAGAGGTGGGGGAGTGGGAGGAACAGGGACAGGGCACACTCAGAGGAGGGGCAGAGCTGGGAAGGAAAAGATGGGGTGAGGGCAGAGCAGGGGCAGGAAGAGGCAGGATGGGGGTGGGGCCTTGGGGGAAGGGATGGAGTGGGGACAGTAGGATGACTAGATATCCCTTTTTTAAAGGGACAGTCCCATTTTTGGGACTTTTTCCTATATAGGCACCTATTACCCCCCACAACCTGTCCCATTTTTTCCACAGTTGCTATCTGGTCACCCTAGGGCAGGGCCTGAAGTGGAGCCAGGGTTGAGCATCCCTAGGGAAAGGAGGAAGCAGGTGCCTGTACCTGGTCACAGGACAGTCTCTCAGCTACCCAGCAGACCACTCTGTCTGGCCCATTTCTGCCACCTCATGGTCAGAAACACATCCAGGCTGTTTTCCTATCACCATTTTTATCTTTTACTTCTCTGCACTTCTTCACACACACACACACACACACGAGCATCTTGTAATGGCAGTTTTCAACAGCCTCCCACTTCAACACTACTGACCTTCTGAGCTCCCCACCTTGTGTCTTGTTCCTCCTACTTATAGCCTCCCAATTACATCATTAGTTCAACAATTGCCACTCAGGTGCTCATAATCCCTCAACAAAAAATCCTACTAGCTGGGCCTGAAGCCTTCTTCATGCTGGAGTAACGTCAGTGATCATGGTCCTGCTGCTAGTACTCTGTCATGGGCCCTCTGACTCCAGTTCCATTCATCATGACACAGTGCTGATGGCCTCATATGCTGGGAGGTACTTACAGGAGTTAATATAAGCTAAGTGCTTCATCCCAAACAACGGTGGAAGTGGCTCAGATAGTCAACACTTACTGCTTCTGGATGTAGTGTAACTTTCCAGATGAAGCCTTTCACTACGTCTGACACATTCAAAGTGAGCAACACATGCTGGCGTTCTTCTGCAACCAGTGCCAGTACTTGACAGATAAAGAGGAACTGACCACAAAACTTAAAAGTTACTGGTTCCTTAGATGCAAATGATCAAAAATTGATTATATTTGTTATGTGCAATCGGAATAGAGTCCCAACAAGTAATATATGTTCTTGGTTCTTTAAAAGGGCCAATTTCACAAAGCTGGAAACAGCTATGAGCCAGTTTAAACAAAAACATGTGACTAATAATCAGGAATTGTTCAAGAACATTATATTAGATCCCTCGAAAGCCACAACTGACAGAGGAGGCTACTCTGATCTAAAAAACAAACAAACAAAACAGCTCTGAGGGAAAGTGAAAGTAGCAATAGAAATAATTTTAAAATATTGGGTGGGGGAAAGAGAAGTTGATAGCAACGAATATAATCAAAAGCAAAAGGAGATAAGGAGAGCAAAGTGGCCAGCAGAGTTAAAGATAAGAAGAAGCAGATTTTGAGTATACAAGGAGCACTAAAAATTGTATTGGTCAATTACTAGACTGAAATGGTAAAATAATCAATACTGTAGAAAAGGCAGAAGTGTCCAATAAATATTTCTGTTCTTTATGTGGGAAAAAGCCAGATGATATATTCATCATGTATGATAATTAAATGCTTTACATTCTAACAGTGACTGAGAAAGATATTAAACTGCAAGCACTGAAGTTAGACATTTGTAAATAAGCAGGTTCAAGTAACGTGTATCTAAGATAGGGGTGGGCAAACTTTTTGGCCCAAGAGTCACATTTGGATGGAGAAATTGTATGCAGGGCCAAGGCCAGAGGTTGGGTGCGGGAGGGATTGTGGGAAGGAGGTGCGGTGTGCAAGAAGGGGCTCAAGGCAAGAGATTGGGGCAGAAGAGGGGTGTTGGATATATACTGGGGCTCAGGGGAGGGGACTGGGATGCAGGAGGGGTGCGAGATGCAGCAGGGGGATCAGCAGGGGGTTGGGTGCAGAGGGGTGTGGCAGGGCCTCAGGGCAGGAAGTTGAGGTGCAGGGTGCAGCAGGGCACTCAGGGTAGAGAGTTGGGGTGCAAGGTGGAGGAAGGGTGCGGCTAGGGGCTCAGAGTGAGGGTTGGGGTGCAGAGTGGGTATGGGGTGCAGCATGGGGCTCAGAGCAGGGGGTGGGATTGGATAAGGGGCAAGGGGTCATGGAGGGCAATCAGTTCCTGGCCAATGGGAGATGTGGGGGAGGGGGTGCCTGGAGGAGATGGCCAATGCACAGAACCCTCTGCCCCCCTCACCCTCGGGGTCCACAGGGACATGGTGCCAGCCAATTCCAGGAGTGGTACAGGGCTTGCGGCAGGGGGCAATCCTGCAGGCTGGATCCGAGGTCCTAAGGGGCCAGATCCGGCCTGTGGGCCACAGTTTGCCCATGCCTAATCTAAGAGCTGGCCAAGGTGTTTTCAGACAGCTAATGTTTATTTTCAGTAATTGTCATAACACTGGGGAAATTCCAGAGGATTGGAAGGAAGATAAAGTGATGATAATATTTAAAAAGGGTAAACAGAATAACCTGGGTAACTGTAGGACTGCCAGCCTGACACCAATTAGAGGAAAAATAATATATGGAGATATGCCTATCTCATAGAACTGAAAAGACCTTGAAGGTCACTGAGTCCACTCCTTTGCCTTCACTAGCAGGACCAATTACTGTCCCTGAGAGATTTTTTGCCCCAGATCCCTAAATGGCCCCCTCAAGGATTGAGCTCACAACCCTGGGTATGAGCAGGCCAATGCTCAAATCACTGAGCTACCCTTCCCAGTACTGAATCTGCTGATATATGACTCAAAGGGTACATCTACTTGGCAATTCCCCCAACTTTGGCACCAAGTCTCAGAATTGGGGTCAACTGACTCAAGCTCACGGGGCCTGTGGTATGGGGCTAAGTATAGTCATGAAGATATTTGGGTTTGGACTGGACCCTGTGCTCTGAAATACACAGCAAGCCCATGCCCAAACATCTACATGGTTACTCCTAGCCTTGTACCATGAGTCCAAGTCTCATCTGGACTCAGACTCACTGATGTGGGCTTTTTTTTTTTTTTTTTTGTGCTGTGCAGATGTACCCAAAGAGGGTAATATAATGTCAATCTATATGGACCAGATCAAAAACATGGAAAACAGATCTTGTAAAACTAATCTCGTCAAAAATGATATCAAGTTATACATTTGGTGGATAAAGGAAATTAATTATTATTATTATTGTAACCCTTCTGCCAGGCCAAGTTGATAGCAGCAAGGGTTGGATTCAGTACCTAGGGGTTCCCTCTCAACAACACAATGCAAAACTGGCTCAAGCCCCCACCCAGTGACCCTGGAAAATCTTATACACACCCCTGGGCACCTCAAAGAGGCAATACTTCCCCTCTCGCAATCACAGAGTCTCAGTGTAGCAGAAAATCTTTAATAACATGAGGTAAACATCAGCATTAAATTGGGAAAACACCACAACTAGGGTTCATAAACCAAACCATGAGCAAAAACCCACCCCAGCAAATTGGGCCGTGTCCTTTCCCTTTGGTTTTTGAGTCCAGCAACCCCAAAATCACCCAAAGTCCCAAAAGTCCAACACCCAAAAGTCTCTGTCCCTGGTCAGTGCAGCCCCAGAGTTCAAAAGTTTAACTGCAGTTATACCTCTCAGCCTGGGTGGTCCAAGGACAACTGCCCCGCCTCTCCGTGGGGTTCTGCTGCAGCCTGCACTGCAAGCTGCTCCGCTCTGCTCCACCAGCCATCCCACGAGCCGCTCTGCTCCATCAGCTGTCCTGCAAGCCTCTCCAGCCGTTCCGCGAACTGCTCCACTCCGCACACCATTCTGCTCCACTCCACTCCTCCAGCCGTCCCACAAACTGCTCCGCTCCACCAGCTGCGCCACAATATATCTTCAGACCCCCCCCCCACTACTTAACACAGCAGTCAGTGATTTCAGCTCTTAGTAATTTTAGCTCTTTAGTGATTTCAGCTTGTAGTAGGGGAGCCTCAGTGCTGGTGCACCATTGGCCCAAAGTGAATTCACTTCAGCAGCCTGTAGACTCCTACTGGAATCAAAATCAGCTCTTATATTCCATAGTGGAGAAAGAAGGAGGAGGTGCACTTGGTGTTTCAGGCTTTCAAAACATGCCCACACTCCTAAGTACAAATACCAATCCCCAGTCTCTTTCAATTCACTGGGTTTTGGAACCCGAGTCCCTTGCCTAGCAAGTGCTACTTAGTTGATAGCGAGTCCCTCTGTCATAAAACAATTCCACTGCCCTTGATTTACATAATCAGGGTAGCAACACAACACAAAAACACAATGCCTCTCTAATCTATTAGAAGTCTTTGAGAAGGTCAACATATATGTGGATTTGGTGGATACAGTGTACTTAGCTTTTCAGAAAGTCTTTGACAAGGTCTCATGCCAACATTTCTTAAGCAAAGTAAGCAGTCATGGGATAAGAGGGAAGGTCCTCTCATGAATCAGCACCTGGTTAAAAGACAGGAATAAATGGTCAGTTTTCACAGTGAAGAGAAGTAAATAGTGGAGTCTCCCAAGGATTTGTACTGGGACTAGTGCTGTTAAATTTATTCATAAATGATCTGGAAAAAAGGAGTAAAAAGTGAGGTGACACTGTTTGCAGATTAAACTAAATTACTTAAAATAGGTCCAAGGCAGACAGAGCAGAGTTATAAAAGGGATCTCACAACACTGGGTGACTGGGCAACAAAATGGCAGATGAAATTTAATATTGATAAATGCAAAGTAATGCACATTGGAAAACATAAGATCAACAGTACATACAAAATTATGGGGTCTTAGTTAGCTATTACACTGAAGAAAGAGATCTTGGATTCATTGTGAACAATTCTCTGAAAACATCTGTTGAATGTGCTGCAGCAGTCACAAAGATAACAGAATGTTATGAGCAATTAGGAAAGGGATAGATAATAAGACAGTAAATATCATAATGCCACTATAAAAAATCCCTGGTATGCCCATACCTGGAATACTGCATGAAGTTCTGGATACCTCATCTCAAAAAATATTTATTATAGTTGGAAAAGTTACAAAGAAAGACAACAAAAATGAGTAGGGGTATAGAATAGCTTTCATATGAGGAGAGATTTAAAAGATTTGGACTGTTCATATTGAAAAAGAGACAATTGAAGGAAGAGATGATAGAGGTCTATAAAATTATCAATGGTGTGGAGAACATGAATACGAAGTGTTATTTACCCTTTCACAAACCAGGGGTCATCAAATGACGTTAATAGGCAGAAGATTTAAAACAAACAAAAGGTATCAGAGGGGTAGCCGTGTTAGTCTGGAATTGCAGAAGTGACAAAGAGTCCTGTGGCACCTTAAAGACTAACTAAAGTATTAGAGCATAAGCTTTCATGGGCTAATACCCACTTCATCGGATGCATCCACTGCATGCATCCAACCAAGTGGGTATTAGCCCACGAAAGCTTATGCTCTAATACTTTAGTTAAACAAAAGGAAGTAGTTCTTTGCACAGTCAACCTGTGCAACTCATTGCTAGGGGATGTTGTGAAGATGAAAATTATAACTGGATTTTAAAAAGAATTAGGTAAATTTACGGAAGACAGTTCCATCAATGGCTATTAGCCAAGACAGTCGAGGATGCAACTCCATGCTGTTTGTGTCCCTAAACATCTAACTGCCAGATGCTGGGTTTGGACAACAGCGAATGGATCACTTGATAATTGCCCTGTTCTGTTCATTCCTTTTGAATCATCTGGTATTGGCCACTACCAGAAGACAGCATACTGGGCTAAATGAACCATTGGTTTGACCCAGTTATGGCCATTTATATGTTCTTATGGATTGCCTTTTGCCATGACCCTTTGCTATTTAACATTTTTATCAACAATCTGAAAGAAAATGTAAAATTGTTTCTGATAAAGTTTGCAGATGACACAGTTTTGGGGAATGGTAAATAATGAAGGGGGTAGATCACTGACACAGAGTGAACTGGATTTCTTGGTAAACTGGGTGCAAGCAAACATAGTGTGTTTTAAGATGGACAAATGCATGTCTATCTACAAACAAAGAATGCAGGCCCTACTTACAGTTTGGGGGACTCTATCCTGGAAAGCAGTGACTCTGAAAAAGACATGGGTGTCATAGTAGATAGTCAGCTGAACATGAGCTCCAAGTGCGATGCTGTAGCTAAAGGGCTAACGGGATCCCGGGGTGCCTAAACAGGGGAATATTGAGTAGGAGCAGAGAGGTTATGTTACCTCTGCATTTGGCACTAATACAACTGCTACTGGAATTTACTGTGCATTCTTGGTGATCATGCGACACATTGGGCTTCACCCAGGCCAGTAAGAGGTTCAGTCATCAACTGCTTTGCAGCTCTAGGTACTTAGAATGCTATGCTGCTGTGGCTTACAGTCCTGACAGCAATAGCAGCCTGCAAGCCTCAAGCTCTCATCAAGGCTTCCACCACCCAGTGTCTCCTTGTAGAGGGATCTCAACAACCCTTCCACCCCTGAGTTCTCCCCAGGAATGTTTCTGCAGTGTTCAGCCTCTCTTACTATAGAACTCGCAAAACCTTATCAAGTTTGCTGCCGCTTTCAAGACTCAGTACCCAGCAGTTTATTAACTTAACTGGGGATAACACACCCTCCCATTCTGGTTTACTTGATAGCTTTGTCTACTGTGTCTTTAAACATAATTTCATTGTCTCTCCTTGCTCAATTTACATCGGAGCCACATGGAACCACATTCCTTTGTCTAGGATAGAGTGACTTAAGCACCTTTGAAGAACATATTTCCAGCGCATATTTATTATTCTTTCTTTAACATCCATACATACGCCACAATAATATAAGATCACTATGTTACCAGTCTGCATATGATACTTTATATGACACCTTTTAGATACATATAATAACAATAGTTGAGTTGCATTGCACTGAGGTGATCAAGCCATCTAAGACTCACTGCTAGATACCAGGGAGCCTCTTGTCTTCTGGAGTTGGGGTGTTCCCAGGGTCACAGACAACAATACAAGAAAGTTGATAAATTGCAGAGAGTGCAGAGAAAAGCCACAGAATGATTAAATCACTGGAAAACATGCTGTAGAGTAGAGACTCAAGGAGCTCCATCTATTTAGTTTAACAAAGAGAAGGTTAAGGGGTGACTTGATCTCAGTTTTATAAGGGATCAGTGACCTACACAGAGGAATATAAAATTGATAACAGAGGTTCTTCAGTCTAGTAGACAAAGGTATAACAAGATCCAATGGCTAGATGCTGAAGCTAGAAAAATGTTGACTAGAAACAAGGCACAAATTGTTAACAGTGTAGGTAATTAATCATCGGAACAATTTATCAAGCATTGTGATGAATTTTCTATTGCTGGAAATTTTTAAAACAAGATTGGATTTTTTTTCTCTAGAAGATATGATTTAGCTCAATTAGGTATTGTGACGGAGTCAGTCCAGAAGGGTATAAGAAAGAGAGTGTTGGAAGGCAGGTATACAGCCTCAGGATGTGCAGGTCCCTGTTCCCTGGATAGCCAAACAAAGGCTACTCCAGGCCAATCAGGAAGCTTCTAGAAAGTAGCAGAAATAGTTAGCCTGATTGAGACACCTGAAGCCAATCAGGGGCTGGCTGAAACCAGTTAAAAACCCTCCCAGTTAGTCAGGTGGGTGTGGATGTCAGGAGCTGTGGGAAGAAGTTGTGCTGTTGGTGAGACTGAGTGGTAGGCATATCATACGCAAGGAGGGAGGCCCTGAGGAAAGGGTGAAGTGGAGTTTGAAGAAGTGGGGACTGCTGTGGGGAAGTAGCCCAGGGAATTGTATTGTGTTTTGTGGCTAAAAGGTCAGCCATCTTAGCTGATACTATTAGGGTCCCTGGGCTGGAGTCCGGAGTAGAGGGCGAGCCCGGGCTCCCCCATTTTTGTCTCCCCTAATTAGTTACTGAGAAAGGGAGCTCACTCTGGGGCCTAGATGAGTTTCTGAGGCCCCTAAATCTGCCAGGAAGTGCAAGACCCACAAATACAGACTCGGAACTTTGTCACAGTATCAGTATAGTAAAGTTCTATGGTCGGTGTTATACATAAGATTAGCCCAATGAAATGATCACAATGGCCCTTTCTGGCACTAAAAATCTATGAATGAAATCTGAATTAATTTAAATTTAAAAAATAAAAATATTTGTATTAGCATTCAGATTTCAGTCATGAATATATTTCACATATTCAGCTGTTATGGTTCAGCATGGTGCTCGCTGTTGCATTATAAGAGTGTATAGTTTTAGCTACGTGTCAGGGAATCCTACCTAAAGATCCCTCAGTGTCATCATGAAATTGAGCATGCAAATTCTAACAGGGAATTTTTTAGAAGTTTACCTAACTTTGAGTCCTTTGCCTTGGAGCTTGAGGCTAATTTCCAGTGATACAGATGGAAGGAACTAATGCCAGAAGAACCTGCACTACCTAGGACAGCCGGTTGCACAATCCCTGTGGAAAATAGCATAAGGGAATCTATAACCAAGGTGCAAAATCAATGAACAAACTTCCCTGAAAGGAGATAGTTGTTATGAACAGGCTAGAAGAAGGTGTAAGGGTGGACTGAGAGGCTATTTGAGTCTGCTCAAACTGCTGGGTATATTTTAGAGTTAGAGAAGAGCCACTAAATCATTATTTATAATTAGTAGTGGTGTTTCAGAGTTTGTTCTGAATATTAAAAAAAAACAATGAAACAATCATAGAAGGTATTTCCCTTCCAAATTTTGTGCACATATGTGTTGTGTTCACTTATGCACTTTTGATAGTAATAAAATAATATTTTTTAATTCCCCATCACCTTGTGACTGATTACTAATAACTATAAAAAGTAGGCCATCTCATTAGTGAGCCGATGTTGATAATGTGTAACTATTGCATCTAATATAGAATAAGCAGTGAGTACCTTTTGCTTTCTGTAATTTTACACAGACAAAGTAGTAGTTTGGCAGCAACATTAAAAATAAAGCTTTCTTGAGACGAAGTTCTGTCATGTAAGGCTGGTTTTAGCTAGTAGGGGGCTGACAGTGACATGGATATACATAGTGAAACTACTTTTAAGCAGCTGTGAATGGTGCCATATGCTGATGGCAGAGCTAGTAGAGAGAGCAGAAGTACAACAGCTAATAGTCCATTGTGCTGACAGATTTATTTTATGTTTATTTTATTTTTATTAATAAAGGTCACTGACCATGCCTCAGATGAGATGATTGTGTTATTTGACAAGGTAGTTTGATCTGTCCATGCTGATGCTGTCCAAGATTCATCAACATGGATCTAGTAACACAGGTGATGGTTCCCAAACTACCATATAAGCAGTGATCCATCAATGGCTCATAGAAGAGCAAAACTCCAGTGTTTCAGTATATGGTACAACAATATCCACTTCTAAAATTGCTGTTACATCACTGGGGCTAGGACCCAGAGACCAAGATCACTAATTCTTGCCGGGGGTGGGGGGGGGTGTCTGTTTTTTCCTCCTTAGCAGGAATTTTATCTGTTTTTTGTTTTGTTTTGTGTTACAGAATAATGATGTAAAGTACTTTGTGTATCCATAGTAGATAAATATGTGAAGACAATCTCCTGACACTTGAGCAAATAGCTTTTTTCTTTACAATTTCTATGCAACATAAAAAGAAAGCCGTTTGTTGAAATGTTGGATCTGCTTCTCTCTTCCTCATTTAACTGGCTGCAGTACATAAATTACTTTGTATATTGTTTCTTTTTTATGCTCTGTAGTCAGCTATAAATTTTGAACTGAGTTATTCAATAACACACTTTTTACTGTTCAAGGGAAGAATGGAGCCTGAGGCTTGATTCTCACTCCAGGTATGGTACACAAGTATATATCGTCACATGCTTTGCCAGATCCCCTACTGCATGTGTATACACATGCATAACAGCTGATCTGACAAGAAATGCACCCATTCACCAGAGGATAAAAATAAGGCCTCTTATTTTAAAACTGCTCTTTGTCTCCATGTCTTTGAATCACCTATTTCCATTGTAAACTGTGGATCAACAACTTTTTTTTTCACAGTATTCATCCTTATGGGTAATTAGCATATTAGGAATATACCGTAATTATTTTTAAAAAAATCAAATCTGATATGGTCTGTAAACAATGAGGATCTTGTATTAAAAATTTGCCTCTTGTGGACAGGTTGGCTGTGTTTACTAGCACATTTTGGCCTAGATTTATTTATTCATTTTTGCTAGAATGAACTGCCCCTTTCAATATGCAAGTTTTCAACACCTCCTGCAGCACAGTGTATGCTCTTAATCATTGTTGACGTTTCCAAGAGGATCAGTGCTACACCTTGTAAGTCAGCAAAAAAAGGAAGGTATTTATTTTGCCACTTTAAAAGTTACCATCCTTTCTGTTTTTGGTTTGTATTTGCTTGCTGAATATTCAAAAGAGATAAAGAGCAGGTTGACCTAGAAAAGAGAATCTATGCAAAACTCTCTTTTGGTCTTTCATAAGATTTATGACCTTATCCAAAATCCACTGATGTCAATTAAAAGAGGCTCCCATTGACTTCAGTGGTCTTCTGGATCATATCCTTAGAGAGTCCCCTTATGCAAAATACCAAAGCAGATGCTTACGACAACTGAAAAAGTTAGACAAGAAACTCCTCTGCCTCCCTTCTCCCAAAAAACAAGAAACTCCTCTACCTCCTCTATCTCCCTTCCCCCAAATAACAATCTTTGATTTTCTGTTGATAAAGCAGCAATACACCTTTTTGCCTAATATTTTAAAATCCAAAAGAAATTCCAGTTTCCAGATGCATGGTGTTTTCTGTCTGCAGTGGTAGAAAATTCTTGAATAAGATTCTCCTCCCTTAAGGAAAAGCAAAGGTGTGTACTTCCCCAAGGCAAAGTAGGAAAGTATAAGTTTCCTCACATCCCTGGATGGGAATGGGATCTGAGATTGGGTTGTGGAAGGGCACCAAAAGGAAAACAAGTTCTAGGGAAATTCCTCGCAATAGCACACTTTTAAAGGGGGCAGCTGTTATTCAGGGAAAACTTAGCACCTTCCTGGAGGAAAAGTTCTATTGGGATGCAGCTACCAAGAAGAAGTCTCCAGATGGAGACTATAAGTAGACGAACAACGAATTGCAGGGCCTGATCTAGATAGGGAAACTGCAGATGGGAATCTCTCTGCAAGTTAGTTTCCAAACAGAGTAGATCCATAGGATAATGCCCTAAAGATATAAAGCTACTTGGAAGCTACCCTTGAAATAGTTCTATAACAGATACCATCCCCAAATTAATTTACTTAGTAGAAGGAGGGACATGATTTATATTCTTGAAGCATGTTATCTTCAGAATTATTAAGAGGTTATGATAATCTAAATATATTCTCACTGGGCATATAATATCAATTATTCGGCATTATTGTTTCCAGGTATTATGGCCTAGTGTAATGCAACACTGAAAAACAATGTCCATGTTATATTGGTTGAGAAAATATAACAACACACTACTACCTAATAATAAGAGAGCTCCCTTCTTACAAGAATCACCAAGGACTTTACAAAGGTGGTCTAAGTACTGATATCCTAGTTTCTATGGATAAGAAGACTGAAGCCAAGACAAATTAAGTGACTTGTCCAATGACATGCAGTAACTCAGAGTACAGTCAGAGCTATAACTCAGGGCTTTTGGTCCTCAGTCTCCTGCCTTAACCACCAGACACAGTCTCACTAACAAATAAATAAAGCAGAACTTAGGAATTGTGAAAAATTGACAAGGGAAGCCAAGGGACACAAGGAGAAATCTATGGCCAGCAGAGATAAGCACCATAGGGAGCTTTTTAAAAATATATTTGGAATAAAAAGAATTCTGACAATGGTATTAGATAGAAATGGTCGAATTATCAATAATGATGCAGAAAAGGCAGAAATGTTCAATAAATATTTCTGATCTGTGTTTGGGGAAGAAACAGATTATATAGTCTCAACATATGGTGACGAGATCACTCTGTCCCAGTAGTATTTTTGAATGATGTTAAACATCAGCTACTAAGGTGAGACATTTTAAAATCAACATGCCCAGGTAACTAGCATCCAAAAGTTTTAAGAGTTGGCTGAGAAACTTGCTGAACTGTTAATGTTGACTTTCAATAAGTGTAAGAGTACTGGGGAAGTTCCAGAAGACTGGAAGAAAGCTAATGTTATATCCATTTTTTAAAAGGATAAATGGGATGACCTGGGTAATTATGGGCCTGTGAGCCTGACATCAATCCTGGGCAAGATAATATAGCGGCTGGTACAGAACTTGATTTTTAAAGAAACAAAGGAAGGCAATATAATCAATGCAAATCAACGTAAGTTTATAGAAAATAGATCCTATCAAACTAACTTGATATCTTTTTTGAAAGATTAAATGTTTGCCTGATAAAGATAACAATGTTGATGTAATATACTTATATTTCTGTAAGGCATATGACTTAGTGCAATAGAACATTTTGATTGGAAAACTAGAACAATACAAAATTAATATTGCACACACTAAAATATTCAAAACCTGGCTAACTGATTCATATCAAAATTAAATTGTCAGTTGGGAATCATCATTAAGCGGGTGTGTTTCCAATGATGTTCCGCAGGGATCAGTTCTTGGCCATGCTATTTAACATACAAAACATAAAATTGTCACTGATAAAGTTTGCAGATGACACACAAATTGGGGGAGTAGTACATAATTAAGAATAGAGATCACTGGTTCAGAGCAATCTGGATCTATGGTAAAATGGGCATAAGCAAATGTATTTTAATACAGTTACATGTAAATGTATACATCCGGAACAAAAAACAGGCCATATTTACCGGACGGGGATGGAGGTGCGTCTATTCTGGAAAACTAACTCTGAAAAAGATTTACAAGTTATGGTGCATAAGCAGCTGAATATGTGGGCTCATGTGGCCAAAACAGTTAGTGTGATCCTGGGATGCATAAACGAGAATCTCAAAAGGAGTAGAGAGGTTATTTTACCTCTGGATTTGGCCCTGGTGCACCTGCTGCCAGAGTACTATGTCCAGTTCTCATGCCCGCAATTCAAGAAGGATGTTGATAAAGAGGGTTCAGAGAAGACCCACAAGAATGATGAAAGGATTAGAAAACATGCCATATAGTGATAGACTCAAAGAGTTCAATCTATTTAGATTAACCAAGAGAAAGTTAATGTGTGACTTGATTACAGTCTATAAGTATGTATATGGGGAACGAATATTTAATAATGGGTTCTTCAATTTAGCAGCGAGAGAGATTACATGATCCAGTGAGTGGAAGTTGAAGCTAGACAAATTCTGGGATTTCTCTGGGTTT
>ML677333.1:11693858-11717666 GCA_007922305.1 Dermatemys mawii | reverse complement strand
CACCCCTCCTCTTCCTGTCCCTGTTCTGCCCCCTCCCCACCAGCACCTCCCACACACTACTAAACCGCTGATTGCGACAGGTGGGAGGTCCTAGGTGGGAGGGAGAGAAGCTGGTCATCAGAGTCCTGGCGTGGGGGGAGGCACTGGGGGCGGGGGGGGGAAAGGGGGAGGAACTGATCCACGGGACTGCTGATGGATGCTGAGCATCTGCTATTTTTTCCCCGTAAGTGTGCCAGTCCTAGCGCACCCATGGAGATGGCATCTATGCAAGACGGGACATTTTTCTACAAGATACACTCCAGGAATTATTTTGAGGAAGTTCTATGGCCCTGTGCTATATGAGAGGTCAGACTAGATGATCACAATGATCCCTTCTGGCCGTGGAAGCTATAAACACCACAGCTGTACTGCTAGAGAGGCAACACTATCAACCCATGGTTAGAGTAGAGAAATAAGCCAGGTGAGCTGAATTGTGCTGTAGACTCTTCCCTTTACTTGCTCTCCAGCATTGGATAAAACTGTCACAGGGTAGCTGGCCCTGTAAAAGAAGTTGAGCCCAGCTTAACCTGTGACAGATCAACTACCTTCCAGCTAAGATTGATCGGCTTGGGACCATGTAATCATAAAAGCCAGCAAGTAGGCCAGTGTGTGGTAGAAAGCTATGAGAGATTCCTGTAGGAGACCCTAGGGGCAAGCTACTAGACCCAGGTTGGTCTCTGTGGTATGGGGCCCCATACAGACAGTCCATAAGAGGATTGGGGAAGAATGCCTGGTAATGGGGTGGGGGAACCACTGACAAGGAAGCCCATGGGTCAGGGGAAGGGTAGCTATGATATTTATGCTGATCTCTTATTTTGGGGTTTGCTACAGATTGTTGGTGCAGCCAATAGATGTGGTCTGGAAGAAAGGGTGTTAATGGACTTTGAGTGTGATATTTAATCCTTCCTGGACTGGGGAAACAGATGAGCAGCTTACGAAGACTTTGAGTCTTCTATCAATTCCACCAAGTTTTACACTGATGTTACTCAATGGAGTAACTTTCATGTGACTAGAGATTGAAAAGATTTGATTTCTTATTTTAGAAAAGAGAAAAATAATAGGAGACATGGTAAAAAAAAGCATTTAAAAATGGCCCAGAGGGAAAGTAGGTAGAGAGGTTCAGTTCTCTCACTTTCATTACATAAGAATTAGGGGACATTTGAAAGATGGCAAATTCAAAACTGATTAAAGGAAATGAGACTATGGAACTCACTGTCACAAGGTATCATTGATGCCAAGAATTTTAAATACTTAAAGAGATTAGTTTCAGAGTGGTAGCTGTGTTAGTCTGTATCAGCAAATAAACACAATGAATTGTTAATCCCTAAGGTGCCACAAGGACTCCTTGTTGTTTTTGTTAAAGAAATTTGGCATCCATATGGCCAACACAGCTATTCAGAATTATCAATGTTAATCCTACGTTTTTTGAAGGACTATAAAATATCATGCTTCTGAATGTAAAACAATCTCTAATTACTAGGAACTAGACTCTTCAGAGGCAGAGCATACCACATCTACCTGCTGGAAGATTTCTTACACCTTCTTCTGAAGCTTCTGCTGCTGGTCACTCTCAAACACAGCACAGTGGACTAGATAGATCACAGGTCTGATCCAGTATAGTTATTTTTATGTTCCTGTTATCCTCTTGAGGCAACTTCTTTAGGTCACGGTTGATCTGTCAGACTGTCTTGGCTTGACTTGCAGTGGTGCTCCTCGCTTCCGCATTTCCTCTGTTCATAGAGGGTACCACTACTAGGCTGTGAATTCAGTACCTTTCCTGAATGGCAAATGAACTTTCAGATAATTTTTTATTTACAATAGACCATCTCCCCTCTCCCCAAGGTGCCTGGAGCACCAAACAATATTAAACACATAATACAGGTTGCTATCATTAAATCTGCAGAAGAGAAGAACAAATTGTCTAAGATCTAACAATGGAACATGGAGGCATTGAGAACTTGTACTAGTAGTGGTTCTAAACTGTGCTTGGTATTTCCGTAGAAATGAGAGGTGAACTTCACAAATTGTTACAAATTATTGCCTATACTCTTCCTCCCCCCTTAGCCCCCAACAAAAGAATTGACATTTACAAAGGGTTAAGCCCTGCAGTTTCCTCAGTCCTGATTCCCCTGTATTTTGGGCCGAAGTTAGGCATATTCATTTTCAATATTATCTATTATTTTTAGTACATTAACAGGGGATAGCTGTGGCTCAGAGCTTTTCTGGGATAATACAAGGCCCAAAACACCCTGGGAAGGAATAAGTGAAGCGGAAGGGGTACTGGTTTAGAAAGAGCTCTTGCTAAAGTGTTTTCCAAATGTCTCTTTCCCCTGCAAATGCCAACATCTCCCCATGGATTCATTACAGCCTATGTGCTGCATTCATTAAAATGTATTTCTTGTGTGCAAAAGAAAGATAAATTCTCCTGTAGGGGGGTTATTTCATGTTTGTTAGAATACCCCATGTTTTTGCCCAGAGCTGTGTCACACAGACACAAAGGTCATTGCCCCAAACAGAGGACACTATCTCCCAGATAATACCCATCCCACAGCTAATCTGTCACAACAGAATACCCATCAGGATTTGAGCAGTGTATGGCCAGTTTGCATTGCCCTGCATTGGATCACCTCCTTGCTGAACGACAAAACCATTTCCATTTTCTATTGCATCCTGCTGCCATTCATGCCTGGATTGCACTCTTCTGCTGTTAACACTGCTCCCTTTGCTGGCTCCAGAACTGACAGGAAGCCAAACTCGAGGGAGAAAACATTGGGCCTGGGGAGCTATTCATTAAACTTTACATACATCCAAAATCAGTTGTAAAAACAGAAGCGTTTTAACAAGGAAAAGGAAACCTACTTGTGCTTAGAGGACTCATTCATAGGTTCCTTTATGTAATACAAATGAGTTTGCTCTCTCTACTTTCCCCTTCCCCCCTGCAACACCTTTTAGGTTTGGAATGGTGATTAAACTAGCCCTGGAGTGAGGGTAACTCCTCCTACTTAATTACACGGGGAAGTCACGGCTGGTGCTTGCTTCAATGGTTTAAGACCCACGTTGATTGGAAAAACTGATTTCTTCATTGAGGAAAAAAACCCCAACCCTTGGGCTCTCATCTAACACACACAGCATTCATGTTTGCAAGGGGAAAAAAGTGTTGGATTCTTATTTTAGGAGAGTTTATTCCGTTTTAATTAAGGACAAAATCTATTTAAAAGAAGGTTAAAAAACTATCCCCAACCGCAAGGTTCACACAGTTTCCAACCAGACTATACCAGATCCCAGGCAAATAAAACCAACGGAAAGCAGAGGTCAGTGAAACTCGACATGCACAGATCCAAGCATTGACTCAGCCAGCTCCAGTGACTCGTCAGCAGCAGCTACAAAGCGCTCACAAAGCTCCTATTTCACAGCCTGGGCTGCGGAAGGATATTTCACCTTGTTTACCCTGAAACCGGCTCATTCAGTGAGTGGAGGTGGGGAGGGAAGAGACGGGGGGGCAGGGTTGGCAGCTCGCTCTGTGATTGATGGTGCCTTGGCTCAATGAGGAGGCGGCTCGGTGTGGGGTGGGCTTCTCCTCCGAGCCAGTCTGTTGTGCGGCGGTGGGGACTGTGCAGTCAGCCTTTGCACTGGGGCACGGTGTAAATGTGCTGCTGCGGCTGCTGACATTGAGTAGTGAGGCATAGAGCGAGCTAGAGAGAGAATCCCAGCCACGTAAGTAGCTATTAATACATGGTGGAGGGATGATGTCTTGCTGAAAGGGATCGGCCCGGCCATCCCTTTCTTCCCCCTTCTCCTGCCTCTAGGAAATAGATCAGATCCCTGCAGTATTTTTGTGAGGGTGTTTGCAATTTCTCTTCCCCCCTCCCCACGCCGCGCTGCACGTTCCCCGACCCTAGAGAAAAGAACCCATCAGGATTTTTTTCCCTGCAGTTTGTTTTGTTTTTCTTTTGTGCGTGAATTCTATTAAAGCGCCTGGAGGCCCTGCGGGAAAACACACGGGGAAAAAAACCCTCGTGCAATGGATATCTAAGACTCTTGATCGTGTCCTTGATTGCACTTTTTCTTTGATTAAAACAACAACAAAAATCTTGCATTGCATAACTGTGGATATTTTGGCACCTTTGTTTTTGAAGTTTATTCTGTTAGGGCAAAAAAATTCCAAAGAAATCGAAGTATTGGTGCAGGTTTTTTTATAGCTGTACTGTCTCTTTTGTCGGCTCTGCTGCCGCTGACCGCTCTTCTAAGTTAAATGCTCCCTGTATTTTTTGTTGAATTTCTGAATAGCCCTTGCAGTCAGAGGAAAGGTTCAGACGCCATCTACAGTTAAAACGTAGGCAACTTTTCCCCTCTTTTGCCTTGTATTAAAAAGAGAGAAAGAGAAAGGACAATCCAGTCCTTTATGCAGCACGTTACTTAACCTTTTTGGGGTTGAACGTATTAACAATTTTGGTGGGCGTTCAGGGCACCAGAGACTGATACCGAATCAGCCTCCCCCTTTCTTTCCCCGGCTCCTTGCTCTGTTTATATTGCCGCCTCCTTGCGAGGCTGTGTTCGAAAACCGAACGTTGCAGCTCTTCACGTTCTCAAATTAGTTACTTTGTTGCTCTCTGAAAAGGACAAAACCCAACAGTCAAACGAGTCGGTTGCCGTACAAGAAACAAAAGGACCTGCGGCTAAATCCTCCTTCTCTGATTGCCCGACTCTCAGCACGCTGCTCTGAAGCTGATCCGCTTGCAAAACAATCGCTTTGATATTATTGTGGGTTATTATTTTTGGTACTATTAATCCGCGTAATCCACCCTCTTTAATAACTACAATACAAAGGCAGCTGAACTGGCAAGTGCCTGATCTTAATTCAGGGGTTTGGTGCATAACTTTGGTTGGTTCTTTCAATACCGATGAACATACAAAGGTCAACCCCTATCACAATAGCGCGATATGGGAGACCTCGGAATAAAAACCAGGATTTTGAAGAACTCTCGTCTATAAGATCTACCGAGCCAAGCCAGAGTTTTAGTCCGAACCTAGGCTCTCCGAGCCCGCCAGAGACTCCTAACTTGTCGCATTGCGTTTCTTGCATCGGGAAATACTTATTGTTGGAGCCTCTTGAGGGAGACCACGTTTTCCGAGCCGTGCATCTGCACAGTGGAGAGGAGCTGGTTTGCAAGGTAACACCTTTCTCCATTATTATCTTTTTAACCAGACCGTGTTTTGATTTATATGTGACCGGGGAACCAACTAATATCGACTAGCTCGATTGTTGGATGGATTTAAAACCAAACCCCAAACGAACAGAATTAAACAGGCACCGTGTAACTTTCCCCCTCACTCTAGACAATGGCCACGTTATAACGGTGGCCTAGAGCCAAGCTGCCTTCTACCCAAGATGAACTGTACTAGGAAGAACCATCTTTAAAAGATGTTTAAATGTTAGTTTGATCATGCTATATAACCTGATCCTTCCCCACTCCCTCTTCAAAATGGAGCCCCCCACCCCCGCTAATTTGAAGATTCAGTATTGTGGCTTATTCCTTTAGTTTGAAACCCTTGCAGGTTGTAGACAGCTTTGTCTGAAAAGTGATTAAAAATCCTCCTTGAATCAATCCTGCTGAGCTCTGAGCCCTCCTTATTGAAGAGGTTGGTTGCAAATAGCATCCTCCTCCGTTGTACAACTCAGCAAGAATAAAAGCTGTACGCCTACGTTTTTTAGAAGAGCAGACAAAATACCTAAGCCACTCTTTGCAGACTGCCTGCTTTTCAACACCCCCTCCTCCATTTTCTTTTAACATTCAAAGGTGACCCATGGGGAAAGGAAACCCACATGCCTGAACCTCTGTCAAGCAATGGATTTCCCTTTCAGTCTGAAGGAATATTTCCCCCCCTTTGTTCCTAAACTGCACTGGCTACATTTTTCATTGTCTCTGGTGCATTAGACTTAAGCTCATTCACGTAAGCAATAGCAGTGTGACTATATAGCAAATTGCAACCCTCCAGCATGCACTTTGATGCTTGCATTGTTCCCAATATATATAGTTATGCCATTTAGCAATCTTTTGTAAATTTCTGGTGTTAAGTAGTGTGTAATGAACAGTAGACAGACACTCATTGATTGGTCATAACACTGTTGGTTATTGCATACTTCAAAATTTGATTCACGAGAAGTTATGGACTAGCATATATTGCAAAGGGGGGGTGCTAATTTACTGCTTGCATCTATTTGCAAAAGATTTTGATTCAGAGGATAATATAAATGGACTCCCCAATTATGAGTCATAAACCCTGATTTTAATGAAAATTCAGTTTACACTTGATTATTAGGAAAAAATAAAGAAGTCTTTTGTCCATGGAAGCTGAGTGATATTACATGTTGTACAAATGCATGCATTATGTTGCCAAAATAAATACAAGTTGAAATAGAACTTCTAGAATGAAAGCCCCATTTCCTTACAGTAGAATATGGAGTTTCATTGTCTTATGAAGTAAGGGTATCCTGCTGCTTCTCTGCATGAAAATATACAAAAACTTGCATGGCCAGTAGTAACTTCATTGCTGTGCATTATTTTTAGCAAGTTTTTTTCTCCCTTAGCTGCAAGTGTTGCAGTGTTTCAGGATATTTTTACGGCAGACTGCAGCAAAATTTCAGTTCCTCAGAGGGTGAATTTGTTTTGTTTTCCCATTGAGATGCTTGTTTTTTAAAAAACCTTAACACCATTCAATTTTCTTCAAAAGTGTGAGCCTCTGCTTGTCATCCGTATCCTGAAAATATCTACCTTGCCTTGAATCTCTAGTTTAACTGAATGATCACATTCCTAAATTTACCTCAATTAATGCATACTTTAAAACACTCCATAGTAGCATGCCTCCTATTTGACAAATATCCTCCCTGTTCACAAAGCTAACAAGTTTTACTGTCTGGTATCCTAATGAGACAGTCTTAACTAATTGCTTGTGTGGGCATATGGTGAGATAGCACACACATCTTCATACTGGGTGCAACCAAATGGATCTGAACATCAACTGTACAGATGCCATTAGTTGCTTCTAGGTTCAGTGGCATTTGAACAATGGTGTCTGCTCACTTCCTCTTGCTACCCAGAACTAAATCAAACTGCTGTTTATTGAACTGTGTGTTGAACTGAGTCCAGGGATATTTCATAGGTTGACTACAAAAAAGCCCTTTATTTAAAAAAAAAAACCTACCACGTCTGGATAGTGACAGTATGATAGTACTTTAAAGAAACAAAACACATATGGGCTGTTGCCTTACATTAGGGACCTACTTGATCAATGTTCCCGCAGAATGGAAGTGTATACCATAGGTGATGGTTGGTGGGTTTTATTTTTAAAGGACACTACAGTTGAATAAGAATTGTGGAAATGGTATTTCAAATGAAGACAGTTAGAATACTGGGAGGGTATGGAAGTCCTTTTTCAGTGTTATGGCAGCTACTTTTTAACACTTCTAATGTGTTAGTTATTAAATTTTTGAGACCTCAGCACAGATCCAAGTGTCAGTGAGTTTCTCTCTGGAATGAATTATGCAGTGGGGTTTTAGTAACAAACCCTGAGTGTTGCCTTTGTGGTTTATCATGTCACCAGAACCCCTTGATGCTAATCTTCCCTCATAAAATGAGTTGGGGTTGTTGGGCATCTGCCTGTCTGAATGACTGTTGTCTGTGATGGAGTAGAGCAGCACAGGTAAGGTGGGTTTTTTTTTTTTTGGTCGCATTTTGTCAAGCGTTCTACCATCTTGGAATCTCTTCTGGAGAAGGAATTTGTCAAAGCTGTGCTCTGAAGCCTTAAAAACCTTAGTTTGTTTTAGAAGCTTTTTATAAATCGCTGTTGAACTATGTTAGAAGATTTTAGTCTTACAAGCTTTTAAAGCTTCAGAGGAAATGACAGTGATTGCCCCCCAAGGAGGCAGGCTAGGGTATGAAAAACAATCATATTAATGGGCGTTTGGTTTAAGGACATACCAGCTTCTCTCAGTGTTGCTAACTAAAACAATACAAAGAGTAGCCAGTTACATCTCTAGTGGGACCAGATTACTTTCTTGAAATCTGGGTCAGCCAGAGTGTGTTAGACAGTAATAGTGTTTCTCTGGTGCTGGAAAAACTCACCCTTTGTACCCTACAATGCATCTGGGGCAGTATAATAGTATAATATAATACACTCTTTGTCATCTGTTGCTCTGCAGTAAGAAAGTGTAAGCATTCCATTATTCTCTATGGAATCTTTTTACTGCTTTAAATTTTTAATTGACTCAAATACTGATTCATTCATAATCGCTAGACTATAGTAACATTTATATTTGGATTTCCCAGGATCCTTTATGCATTTTATAGCCCATTCACAAGATCACTGATAACCTGCTTACTGTTAGAGCAACAGTCAACTTTTAAAGGGATACTCCATTATATTTGCCCCAAAATTTAATTGCTTTTTAAAAGAAAGCTTGTATAAAGTCTAAAACCAGTATTTCCATAATGTGTTTCTGACCTTTGAAACACAGCCATTGCAAAACTCAGAATGTGAAAGTGAAACTAACTTCTCTGATTTTCTTGTCAGTCATGAACATAAGTGAGAGGAAGTAAACAATATTACTGGTGACAAATTTGATTTTAAACATGGAAAAAATGTTAAGGCTTTAAGGAGTTAGTAAAATAGGTAAAGAGATTTATTGGCTTTAGTTTGACAAGATCTCTTTAAGCACAAGTATCCACAGGTTACTCATGGTCTCTGAGGTCTTAGTTGGATTTCTTCAAACAGAAGGTTAATTTGATTACTTTTGAGGCCTGACATCTTTACATATAACCATGGCCCTCAAACCATAATGTAGATTACAATTTGGGTTTAATCACATAGTGTGAATGGCTTGAAGACTCAATATTACTTCTGGAGTAAACCCACTACTTAGCTTAGTATTCCCTTCCATGTAAGGAGATATAGTCTCTGGGCTGTTTTTTTCCCCAACACCGTGCACAAATGCACATCTGACAATTCCACACACAGCAAGCGGAGTTGTAAAAGCAATGTACATACACAACAAAATATTTCTGTACAGTGCTGAGTACCAGATATAACTATCACTTTGTACCTTTACACTGTCTTTAACCCTTGTTTTACTCTCATTGTTTTGTAGGTATTTGACATTGGTTGCTACCAAGAGTCATTAGCGCCATGTTTTTGTCTACCTGCACACAACAGTATCAACCAAATTACTGAAATAATTCTTGGGGAGACAAAAGCATACGTGTTCTTTGAAAGAGGCTATGGGGACATGCATTCTTTTGTTCGTACCTGCAAGAAGCTTAAAGAAGAGGAGGCAGCCAAACTGTTCTACCAAATAGCTTCTGCTGTTGCACACTGTCATGATGGTGGACTGGTATTGCGGGATCTCAAACTGCGAAAATTTATCTTTAAGGATGAAGAACGGTAAGAATCTTTTGCATGTTGGACTTGAGATGGATGTTTGAGTGGGTTAGTTTCTCTTCTTGCTCTTCTACAGCCAGCAAATTCTAGATTCAGGTTAATATTGCACTGTGTTTGTTACTGTAACCCTATTTCTCTATGGCTGATGAGGAAAAAACCCTGCAGATCCGTGCAGGGAAGCCTGGTAAGGAAATGTTTTGCTTGGGACAGTTTCTCTCCTTTCCTCAGGCGCTTTTACTGTTCCGTCCTTGGAGTTGGGGAGCCATATTTGAAGTGGGTATGCTTGTCCTGTACCAACTATGTGAGGATTTGGGAGCCAAGTAGTATGGACATTTAGTATTGTTTCCAGAACCTCCACCTGTCTCCACTGTGGAATCCCTATTGTCCTGATTAGGGATTGGCTTCTGGAGGAAGAGGCTGGCTGCACAGAGTCAGGTTGTGTACATGGAGGAGAGAATGCAGAGGCCCTGTGGCAGATCCCCAAGATCTGTAGGATTTGGAGACTAAAGTAGCTGTCCATTCCTAAGAGGAGAGGAGGGAAGAATTGGCTTAGTGGTTAAGGCACTGCACTGGGAGGTCTGTTTTCTCCTGTTCGGCACAAACTTTCCTGCGTGGCCTGCATTTACATAAAAAGTCCGTGGTGGTTGGGTGTGTCAACTTGTGAGTGCTCAACTTAGAGATTCAAGAGGCCTGATTTTTCAAAGCTGCTAAGCAGCGAGAGTTTCCACTGACTTCACTTACAGCTCAGGGCCCTGAGCTCCACATCGGATTTGGCCTTAGGAGATCCACCAGGAGGGGGATTGAAGCTGACAAGAGCCCTGACTCTTTGAGAACTCTGTGTTGTTAATGCCGTTTATGACCAGAGGGGGCAAGGAGAGTGCAGTGATAGTATTGTGTCATGTGACAGCAACAAAGTTAGACTCGGGCGCTGTTTGGTGGGTGGCCCGCGTAAGGAGCAGAGTTGTTGTAGTGCTGGTTTTGGAGGACCGACTTGTTTGTTTGTTTTTGTTTTGTTTTGTTTTTGTTTTTGTTTCTTCGTATCTCCTTGCTTTTGTGATGAGATGGTTCTGAATATAAGTAGCTGAAGGGGATATCGTAGCAGACTTCAGGCCCTTGAAGGTTCGAATCCTTTCCCTATGTCTGCCAGTTCCCATTAATTGTGTTCCATCATGCATTTCAGTAGTGGCTTCTCACACCTCACTGAGCCCTTCGGGAGCAGTGTAGAACATGGGAGAAATATTAAACTTGAAGGTGACCTTAAAAGGGTTTAAAGGAAAAGGGAATGGAGAGAGGTGGAGCTTTGTGCTTTTCTTTCCTTTTTTATGATGTGTATTGTTTTGGGGTTCCCCCTCCCCTTTTTCTTTCACGCAGAGGATTTATGCCTACTTAGCTGTAGGCTGATCCAAGAGATGGAGGGGCCACACCAAAAGCATAGAGGCAACAGTCTGCTCAGAAGTGCACTATTGATCCCCCAGCTTCTGGAAAGAGGTTGGGAGGGTGTTATTCCCAGTAATCTGTCCTTAACCCTGTTTAGGGGGCTGCTTCTTTCAAATCAGTGCTGACTGATAGACTTCTGATTAGTTTGAAGCCTTTTAGTCGGCTCCTGGGAGAGTTCTCTTTCTCCACACCAGAGTCACTTCTTAGTTTTCTGTTTCTCTAACCTTCCAGTCCCGCGATTCTGTTGTGTCTGCCTGTTCTTCTAGTCAAGCTGTAGTAGAGTGAAATTGGTATTTTCACTGCTGTGCACAGGATTTTGAATTGTTTTAATGGAATAGGTCAGTATCTTGTCAGTTTCATGTTTGTGGCTGTTCAGGAAAGCTATGAGTAGCAGGAGAGGCACTTGGGAGATCCATCTGCAGGCTGAGGAACACAGTGCTGTATCTATTCAGATTTGGAAGTTTCTTCTCAACCATGAAGAATAGAAACTTTTTCTCTTTTTCTATTTAGAGTTTTATGGGTATGGTCAACTTAAAACTCGAATTTAAATTTTGTAAAAACAGGCTTTTGATAAAACCTAAGAAAAACTGAAATATTTTCCTATTTAATTCCCATATAAACAGTTATTTAGAAACAAATAGTTGTTCCCCATTTTTCCCCACCACTGCAATACATAAGACCTACAAGCTCCATCACCGGGAACTTAAGGGAAAGGGGCACTAGTGATTAACATTGTGTCCAGTCTGAGATAAGTGCAAAGTGGGAACAATTGGGTTTTTGTTTTGGGTCACTATTTTATTATTAATAAGTATTATATAATCATAGTACATAGAGGCTTAGTTTAGAAGTATAGTAAGAAAGCTTACATATAGTATTTTATATTGGCAATGTCATTTTTACTCTATATTAATAAAAAAAAATTTGCACAGAGAATATAATGTGCTCACAACATCTGTGGTTATATATGGTAGTCAGTCGGGTGTTGATCAATGGGAGCAGAGTTACTATGGAACTTTGCCTTTTGGAAATCCTGCACTAAATGCTTCCCAGGATTTGCCTCCTAAGCCACCAGACTAAAGCCTAGGTGTGTGCTACAATAAAACGGCTTTGTTTTTTGACTCTCCACTTAATGTTAACAATAATCAATTATTAACTAAAAGAGAATCTCTTCTGATTTTTAAAATACCATATGCTTAGAGGTTAAAAGGCTGTTGCTAGTTATTTTTATGCCAGTAATAAGAAAATTAATTTTCATCCAAGTGTCTGAGTGATTTAAAAACATTAAATGTATTCTAACCATTTCTCATCTGAATAAATTGAGACACAGTCAGGTGAAACAGATAGTGAAAGGCAGAAGTAGAAGAACTAGATTCTATTTTTATTTTTCTTCACATGCACCAAACCATCAGAAAGCAATCAATCATCACTTTCAGTCTGCTGCTGCTGTATTTACTCTCTTTAAAATCTTCTTGCAACTTCCTCATTCACTGAAGATGTTGCAGAGTGCGTCATTCCTTGACATCCAGAATACCAGGCATTTCAACAAGGCTGCTGGTGCTTGTGATGTTGCATTCTGAGAAACATCACAGAAACCAGCAGCCTTCTTGAAATGCATGGTATTTTGAGTGTCGCAGATAGCTGCTGTGTGTGACATTTCTAATGAACCAGGAAGTAAGAGGAGGCAAATTGGAGGAAAAAAAGTGTAAAATTGTATGTTTGCTAAATAACTTGGGCTTCTCTTCTCCTCTCTCTCCCTCCCCAACATGTTTAATTGGGGTCTTCTGCACAGATTTCTGTTCCTGTTTTCATGTTTGTTTTTGCAATTCATCTTACACTCACTCACTCTTACTTTTCCAAAGCATATAGCCAGTACTTAAAAAAAAAAAAAAAAAATCAATTTCAGAGATACTTTTGCCCACTCTCTTCTTTGGGCCAAAGGACGTCTAGGAATACACCAAGTCCTAACATTTGAAGTTATATTACAAACATGCCCAGCTGGAACCTTAGTTTCACAAAGGGTAAGGATCTAACAGCTATACATTAGAAAGATGTAGGGTTTCAATCCAACAAGGTGTACTGAGTACCTTGACTCCCACTGACCTCAGTGGCAGTTGTAGGTGCTCAGCACCACATAGGATTGAGCCCTACTTCCATTAATGACAATCTGGTGATATCCTAAAGCAAAGCTAGAATGTGATGGTGCATTAAGTTTCACACACTCTCTAGTATGCACACGTTGTGCTTAGGATTCAGTTTAAAGACCTCATAATCTAAAATTACGGTTGCACAGTTAAAATTAAACAAAAAATGGGAAGAGTGTTAGATTTATTTTTCCCCAGTGGTTATTACATCCGTCAACTTCATTTGAAGTTTTGGGGGCTTAGCACTTCTGCAAATCCGGCCCTAGGGTCTTACAGCTGTGTTAATTTATCCAGCTTTGAGCGCCTAGGTATTTGAGCATTGTTAATTGAATTCTATGAAATATACAGATATGCACAGTAAGGTTTAATGTTACAGTAGAGTACAATAGTACATTTGCGTTTCTTGATTTAAACTATGCAATCTAACTTTTATTTAATTTTGCATTTAATTTACCCTTTTCAAATACAAATTGTCAGGGTGAATGGACTGAGTTTAATGTTGGGATTTCAAAGTTAGACTTTTAAATTCATACCTCATCTCTGAAGAAGTAAAGACATTTAAGATGCTGTTGTGTGGGTGGAAACACTTAGTAAGGTTGGGTTAGAGAGCAGCTGCACATCTGTTTACGTAGTGATAGCTGTGACTTTGTGATACAAAATTCAGGGTTGACTTTCAGAACAGCTCAGCTTCCATGTAGGAGCTGACCAACTTTTTATTTTTGTAATTGGGAGCTCTGTTGGGTGCCGTGCACATTTTAAAATCTTGTTCTTACATTTTAATTTTTAAAATGGACTGCTGTAGAATATCACAAAAATAATTGAAACACACTAACAGCACAAGATGTGAAATATCACTTCTCCCTCTTACTCACAGAGAGAGGGGGAGAGACACACAGACAGGCAGGTGGTTTTTATAGGTTTGTGAAGCTTTATGTATGCTCATGTCATGAGATATTTTTTTCTCCTATAAACTGACCTAGCAGCATACTCTGTGTCTATAGGCAGAGAAAATGTGCAGTTCTCCCAGCTGTTTCTCCCGCAAATGTTGTCAGAGTGGTAGCGTCATCATTGGACTGTGTGTGCTAGCTGTGTGCCCAGTATTGCTGTATATGTATTAAAGCAATTCCTCAGTTTTATATAAAACATAATTGTTCCAGGAGGAGCCACATTAAAGATTTAAGATTCAAATCAGTCTGTGTACGTAGCATGCTCTTTGCATTGGCTTTCCTAACACAAGTAACACTTCTGTCAGGGAATTGTTAATTGCTTTATAGCATTTTAAACACTTTAATTATATTAAAATATTAGCTGTCATCATGTTTGAAGCATAAGGATCTTGCACATTAATCATTGTTATTGATAGGGAAAACGAAAATAATGTTGGTATTCCAGATATTGTAATTTTTCCTTATTTTTCTAGTAAATATGGGAAATTGCATGCAGGTGAGAGTTAATCAAAATAAATATAACTTGACACTTCATCCTATGCCAAGGCAACACATCCAGCACAATCCACTAATTTAGAAAGCCTGTGCTAGTGTAGTATGTATTTATTTGGTACACTGAGCAGTTTTCTTTTGTTTTCTGGAACTGCTCAGTTCCTTGGGGCTAGTGTATGCTGCTTTAAGGTAACCTAATTCTGTTCTTTGGCATCCTAGCTCAGCAAAACTGATCCCACAGAAAGTTGGAGCAGAGAGATAATTTGCTATATACTTACTGGTTATTAAGGCCAGGGCTACACTACAAATGTATATTTGGCATAACTATGCCACTGTAACCCTCATCCCCGAGGAACGCGGTTCTACTAGCCTCTGGGGTAGACAGCGCTATGTTAACGGAAGGGTTTCTCCTGTCAACATAGCTACCACTCTCGTGGAGGTGGATTAACTGTGCTGATTGGAGTAGCTCTCCCATTAGCATAGTAGCCTCTTCACTGAAGCACTACAACAGCATAGCTGTCCCACTGCAGTATTTTAAGTGTAGACTTGCCCTAAGTGTAGATCTTCTCTTATTTTGGGCAGTGCTATTTCTTCCCCATTCTACCTACCGTGCTTCCTCCACACACACCCCTGTCAAATTGTATTGCAGTCAGCTGGTTGAATTCTGGTGTTAACAACTTTTAACCTTGCGTAGAACACACAGTGAACAAACAAGCTTTCTAGAAGTTAGGGAAACTGTTTAAAGAGCTTTCAGTTTTAGCAATGGAAGTTGTGTAAACACAGCTTTCCTAAAATAAAGACGCTGAAACAAAAGTAGGTTTCTTTTGTAGGCTGCTCTGTTGTCCCCCGTTAAACCTTTCCTCTCAGTTTAGGTGTAGCATTAAATAGTGTAACTTAGGTCAAATTTCAACCCAGAAACTGAGGCTCTTTCTAATTATTTTGCCTTTGACAGTGTATGGAAAGGCTGTAAATCTCATTCATCAAACTTCAAATGAAAAACAGAACAGTTAAGTAACTTCTGTCAGCAGCCAGGTTCATGATCCCTTTGCTCTTTGTGGCGTTTGATTGCTATGCCTCCTTTTTGGTCCAGATGTTTATACAGTGCCTCTTTGCTAAAGCCCATGAACCAATGAACTAGTCTTAAGCCTCAAAATGTCCTTGTGAGGTAGGTAAATATCTTTCTCATTTTATAGAGGTGAATGTGATGATTGTGGTTAAGTGATATGGCCCAGGTTATAAACGAGGGAGTAACAGAAGCTGGGAATAGAAGCCAGCAGTCCCCTCGGCTGTTTTAATCACAGTACTGAAGCACTGGTTTCTGGGAGAGCATGAGAGCTCCAAATTGACCGGACAGTGATTAGAAAAGATTGGGTCCTCCAACAGGAGTTGATTATGCCTTGTGGAATACCTGTGCCACCCCTACCTGGAAGGCGTTTTCCCCCCTTTCTCCCTCCCACTTCCTGAGACCATCTTCCATCATTCCCACCTCCACAGCTATTTACCCATTTCTCTGAGGGGGTTTGTTACTCTTCAGTGCCTAGGTGCCTCCACGCTCTGCTGTGTTTGAAGCACGTAGACTGAATGAAGCGTCATTTACGGGCACTCTCCGGCGATTGGCACTCTTCTCTTCGGGTGTTTCAGATAAGTCAGCAAGTGACGTGAACCATATTCTCCCTCACCTTGTGCTGAGGTGATAACATTGCATCAGCAGATTCCTGAATGAACTGTTTAATTTTGACCGTTGCTCAGCATTTTGTTTTGAATCCAAGTCAGTCACGTTCTCGTTACATTGCTGACTTTCTGCTGGGTTTTTGTTGACGATAGTAACTAATTTCTCCCCTCCCCCTCTTGCAAGTTTTGATTACTGGACATTTGTTCCACTTCCCAAAATAAATATTTGGCTAATATGCATGGCCTACATTTTCAGAAGTGTCTAGTGTTTGGTTGCCAGCTTGAGACACCTGAAAGGCACTTGATTTTCAGGCTGTCCGCAGCGCCCAGCGTTTTGTGAAAAACAGCCTCTTGCAAAGCGTCTCAACTTGAGCACCCAAAATCCAGCTGTTTTTCAAAACTCAGACTGTTTTACATAGATCCAGTTTTGCACAATGTAAGCGCTGGATGCTCGGCACCTCTGAAAATCAGGCTGTTTATTTAGTGTCTCCCGAGGCAGTAAACTCAAGGTTAGTTCTTCGTTCCTTGTGGACAGCTATCTAAACTAAGCCTGCCTTTGTTCCTTCCTGCCACTGCTGGTGTAAAAGGCTCTGGAGAACATGGTGGATACAGGTGCATAGAGTTGCAAGTGGAGTCTTTTAAAACTACTGACCTCTAATGCAATCTAAGGAAGATAAAAGTGAGTTTAGGTAACCACCTTATCCCCAGATGCTTATCAAATAATGGAATTCTTGTGGTTTTGTAACAAAGTCTTATCCCTCCCTGAAAAAAACTGAGATCCTCTTCAGTTTGAAAAGTACAGAACTGGAACTGCATTCCCTTTAGTGAAGGTCTTGTGTCCTGAATCTATAAGGACACAGACAGATGGATTATAAGGTACTCCTACTGCAGCATGCATTTACAGACAGTACCATTGAATGGAATTCTGTTCAGATGCTGTACAAACAAGATAGTGGGGCCACGTCATCCCTCCTGTGGGTTTATCCTGCGTGCAGGGCAATTTGGGCCGTATTCTTGGCTGATGTGAGCTCAGTTGAAGTTAGTGGAGCTATGTCGCTTTACACCAGCTAAGGGTCTGGCCCTAAATTCCTAAGCCATGCTCATCACCCTGGAGTCTGAGCAACTGGGTTGAAGTTTGCACTTGCAGAGGCATTCTTCTGGGGATGGTGGGGGACTCTGCACAGTGCCCATCACTGCATGATAGTGGGGGTGGTGGGAGAATCTTTCCATTCCTTTGGTAACCAGTATCCTCCAAAGCTGCATGGTCTGAGCCCCCTCCCCCTTGGAAACACATGGGGACATTGTGCCAAGGATGAAAGCGGGTATGTTCATTCTGACAGCATCAATGAGAGTTTACTTGCCGCAGTCTGTGGGATTGGTGTGGGGTCAGGCCAGTGGGCCTGAGAGCTGCCAGCCTGTGCCTTCACTGTGAAGCCTAATCCCTACTGAAAGGCCTCTGTGACATGGGGAAGAAGGAGGATTAATACTGAGAATGCAACACTTCCCCTTCTGCACTCCATTGCAGAGTTGTTGCAGGGAGAGGGAAGAGGTTATCAAGCTCCTTGGTGCAGAGATGAATTTTGAACTAAATTACGGTATGCTCACTTTACCAGACATCGGGATTTAATAGTGTGTGTATCTAAAGTAGACATTCACTTCAAACTGCTGGCCTGGTTTGTTTAGAAGAGATTCTTTTCTCTTATTTACGGTAGTCAGTTAGCTACAGAGAATAGTGAGCAGTGCCAGCATTTTCTCACAGATCTGGTGGCACAGTCAGTTCGTGCTCAATTTTTACCTTTTATAGTGAGCTGCTACTGAATTACCCTGATTGGACTTGATTATTGGCTAGGTGGGAGCAATTCTAGATCCTGCCTGAGTAGTCACTGTCCCTGGAGTGGGGAAAGAGTGTGGCTCAACAACAGTGTCTCTGTCCAGCGAGAGCCAGGTCTGTGGGGGCCAAAGGAAATGCCTTTCTGTCCTCAGCCAGAATGATGTTGCCTGTGACGTGGTCATGTGGATGTCTTGTCTGTGTGGTCTGACCTAGGACCAAGTCTTCGGATGGAAGAGGTAATCTTTTGACATTGGTTTGCTCTCTAGTGCATAACTCTACAGTGTGAACAGATGACAATAGAAATTGCTTTCTGATTTCTTGGAGCACAGAGCTACTGGCTAAATTAGTGTCATTCCTGAACACCCACTCCCAACAATGTTGGATTAGCAAGTGGACAATGTACCTACCAAGTCAGAAGTGAGAGTAGTTTCTTGCCCCATTCTTGGAAGCAGCCGGTAGTGGCTACTGGTGGACTACTGGCCTGGTGCAGTATTGCAGTCCCTATGTTCCTAAAATGTTAGTGCTAGGATCAGCTGCTGCAGCCAAGAAGTCAGGGTCCGTATACACTGTGTTGGAGAAATGTAAGAAACAGATGCTGTACTAATCACCCCTTCACACATGGCCTTCCTGACTATCGGGCACCTCAGAGATGCTCTTTCATTCGCAGTGTGTCTGAATGTTCAGTTTTTTTCTTTAATGGTGGAAATGAATTTTGAGGCCTCTGAATAATTCCACTGCTTCTAGTTCTGGAAATTCTGTTTGCTTTTTGGAGAACATGAGTGAAGCTGGAGTGTGATTGCAGAGTTTTTGTGGCTCTGGCTTCTGTGTTAAAAGGCAGTGTAGTGATTTGTCAGAAATCCCCAAACTCTGCAGGGAGGAATAATGTGAATCACTGTGAAAAAGTGTAGGCTGTATGATAACAAAGCTGTCTGCCAGGAACGGATGCCAACTCAGGAGGTTACATTGAAGAATCTTCTAGAAGAGGTTTAATTGATCAGGTTTTGTTACATTACTGAAGAGCAAAGTCTGAATGCAGTCAAGTAATGAATGGCATATTGATAAGAAATTCAGAGTGGTATTGTTTTTCATGGGTTTCCCTGACGGTTTCTATGGGGACAAAGACGCATTTCCCGTCTGAGTACCACTGCTGCCCTCTGATTGCACTTCTGTGGTTTCATTCACCAGTAATGGGAAAGCATTCATAGGCAGAATAGCTTCCCCTTTTTAAATAGCCTTGATTCAGGGTTGTATTTTTTTAATACATTAGGCTTATGCATTGTTTTATTAATGATCTGATGGATACATAATGTTCTTCTTCCAAGTGCTTATTCAGTCTCTGCATTAAAACTTGAAATTATGTACTGTAATTATGCAGGCCTTCACAAAAGTCTTTGTTGCACTACACTGCAGTATATGTAGAAATGACAAAGAGTCATGCATCCGACGAAGTGGGTATTAGCCCACGAAAGCTTATGCTCGAATACCTTAGTTAGTCTTTAAGGTGCCACAGGACTCTTTGTCACTTCTGCAATTCCAGACTAACATGGCTACCCCCTGATGTATGTAGAAAGTGACTCTCATCCATCTTTGGCAGTTGTGTGTATATATGAATTTTAGGGATTAATTTTTCATCAGCCATTCCTATAGTTCTACTTCTATCATTAGTGGATTTATTGGGAAAAGGAAGGATTTCAACTGCAAATTATTTTTTTTTTAATTTTCTTTTATTCCAAATTGGTAACAGCACGATGTGAAGAGTTTCAAAACTGATAATGAATTCATTTTAAAATACTTACTTTGAGTGTGTCTCTGGCTTGCTAAGCAATCAAATTTAGGCTTGTCTGTTTGCTCTGAAACTGGATGACTTTCTGATCCTTTATGCAGAAACCTAAGTTTTCAGGAATGACTGGACACCTCAAATTGCTTAAAAGGACGAGTATTCATGGCTTCTGAAAATCAAGTCCCCTTTTAAAATGTTTTAAATTACATATTCCAAAATGAGGGTGTCCAAAATCACTTGCCACTTCTGAAAATGTAGGCCACCATATTTTTCTCCATTGCTTTAAGTACTAAGGCGGTCGGGTTTCTCTCTTTTCTCCACTGAATTCACTGAATGTGGGTCTTGGCTTCTAAAGCATTGCACATGTTGTGTTTCTGAGTGAGACAGCTTTATCACAGGATTAAACATTAAAAATAAAACCAATGTTTTTAATAGGTGAAAAATTGTCATTGTTGTACATTTACTAGTCTTGGTGATCTTTCACAAAAGCAGCCTAGCCAAATAAAATGTTCAAGCAGTTAATGGAGTAGGAGTAGGTACTAATTTACATTCAGTACGCCTGATGTGTAAGAGCTTAAGAAAGCAAGCTACTAGTTTTTATACAGTGAAATGCAAATATATTAGCTTGCATGTTTAGTGATCACCTTCACTGAAACACTGCCTTTAGCAAAGCCGCCGTTTCCTTGCTTTAATCATAAATAAAAGAGAGAGAGTGTGTAAAATATATATTAAAAAGATTGAGGATGGTCTGTTTGTGTTTCCTCAAGTCCACGCTGTTCAGAAGGATGAAAATAGGGCTGTTTGCTTAATTTAGTCACAGATTACGGTGAAGCAAACAAAAAATGGCCAGCTGCTCTTCAGTTTACTGGCTTAAACCAACCCTGCAAAAGCATGCATATAGGTCTTGATCCTGTAATGCAGATAGGGTGCCCAGATGTCCCGATTTTTACAGGGCTTTGGGGGCTGCTTCTTCTATAGGCTCCTATTATCCCCCCATACTCTGTCCTGATTTTTCACACTTGCTGTCTGGTCACCCTAAATGCAGGGCACCTTGCATAGGGCTCAAGATCATAGTAAGGTTTTCCATTTCCAGCGTGTGTGTGCGTTGCTTGCTTTTACAACAAAGGAAGCCTCTTCTTTCATTGGATTCCTTAGGAATCATATATTTTTGAAGGGAGAGCAGCAGTCTTTCTGGTCCCACAGTGTCAGTTTTGTACGGCACCACTCAGTCACAAGAATATAAAGGCTTGAGAATTCAAATAACTTGTTTTTTAAATTAAAAAAAACCCACGAAAAATACTCACTAGTCTGTCTCTCTCTTTAATCCATAGCTCTATTGGAAATGTAAAGTATGATAAGGGAATAAATACCATCTGCGTGTCAACAGTACAGGGAAATGTATAGGGGTGTGTGTGTTGGATTCCCTCCCACAAGTTGTTTATAAATAGAATACTCCTCTCCAATGTGTGTGTGTATTTTACTCTCTCAGTTAACAAAGATGAACGGATGGCTTTGCTGCTTGGCAGTTTAGTGTCTGAAGTGCACATCAGAATAACTCTGCTCTATATCTTGGTGGAAAATGTGACGTGCTCCAGTATTGAGACCACTACTTGTGTGTCTGCCTTCAGTTTCAGTCCTACTTTGCCCTCTGCTTTTCACTCCTCTCCTTTGTCCTTTTCTCTCTCCTCGCTCATCTTCCCTCCTGTATCTACACAAGAGACTAGAAAAGGAACAAGTGTATATTTAGGATTGCAGAGGGAATCCTAGCAGCATGCTCAGTCAGCTTCCCTCTTCAGCCCTTTTGTGCATAAAGAACTTCTGAACTTGACACAGAAGAAAATTGACCATAATCTTGTAACTTTTCCTGTGTGAAATATAATTGCAGTAGATTATTGTTTGGAGTGCTAAAGGTTGGTTGCCTGTCCATTGCCACTAGAGGTTGCCAGTAAGCTGGCAATGGGTGGTTAATCTGGAAGCTGATGCATGGCACACATCCCACCACTATGCAGTAAGGGAGAAGACACTGGCTTATTGAATCATAGAGTGAGCTGCCTTTATATACTGTATTTGTGAGCCAGGAATTCTGAATTAGATATTTACAACTTCTATATTCAAGGCACATTGCCAAAAGGGCTTTGACCTCAACTAGTAAATGTCTCTAGATGTTGAAATGATCTGAGGGTGGTTAAAGAGTTTATAGAGCAGTCTGCTATATAGCCCCGGTTGGTTTTACATCAGGGGTGGGCAAACTACGGCCCGCAGGACCGTCCTGCCTGGCCCACCTGAGCTCCCAGCCAGGGAGGCTCCCCCTGTCCCCACTCCTGCTGTCGCTCCTCCCCTGCCTCCCCCCTCTCCTGGAGCCTCAGCGTGCTGTATCCAGGAGTGGCTCTGCACAGCGCTGCGGCAGCGTGGCTCCGGCAGGGCCTGAACTCCTGCCACTCAGAGCAGCATGGTAAGGGAGTGGGGCTGCAAGCTCCAGCGGGCCACGCAGCCTTCAGAAATGCTGCTCGAGTGGCATGGTAAGGGTGCCAGGGCCGAGGGGGTTGGATAAGGGACAGGTAGTCTTAGGGATCAGTCAGGGGACAGGGAGCAGGAGAAGTTGGATGGGGCAGAGGTTCAAGGGGTGGGCATCAGGGGACGGGGAAACGGGGGTTGGATAGGGCATGTGCATCCTGCAGGTCTGTCAGGAGGCGGGGGGGCTCGGATGGATAGTGGTCGGGGCAGTCAGGGGACATGGGGCAGGGAGAGTTGGATAGGAGGTGGGGTTCTGGGGATGTGTGGTTAGGGGCAGGGGAGGCCTCAGGAGGGAACAGTCAGGGGACAAGGAGCAGGATGGGTCTGGAGATTCTGAGGGGGGCAGGAATTGGGAGGGGGTCGGATGGGGGTGGGGCCAGGCTGTTTGTGGGGACGGTCGGGGACAAGGAGCAGGATGGGTTCGGAGGTTCTGAGGGGGGGCAGGAATTGGGAGAGGGTCGGATGGGGGTGGGGCCAGGCTGTTTTGGGAGGCACAGCCTTCCCTACCCGGCCGTACATAGAATTTTGGAACTCCAGTGTGGCCCTTGGGCCAAAAAGTTTACCCACCCCTGTTCTACACGTATTGCCTGAACTGTCTTGGATCCAGTTCTAAAGTCAACCTGGGTCATGCTTGCCTTTACTACTCAAGCCTAAGCAAAGTTCTTCTCAGTAAACGTTTAAGAACTAGGATTCACCTTTTGTGTCTTAATACTTATTAAGCAAGGTGCTTTCTAATGAGGGGCTGTGGCCTGCAGTCTATTCACAGCCCCACCTGTGAATTTATGTTTATGGAATACTGACTTGTACAGGGCCTCTTCTGGGCCGGAGGCCTACCAGGGCACAGCACATAGATCAATGATGAAAAGAGACTAGGACCATATTAGCCAATGTTGGGTTATGATCCCTGATGTGAACACTCTGTCCCAAGAATGCAATGCTTCTGTTCCATTCAGAGAAGGAAGATTCCAGTGTGCTTGCATTACACTAGAACTGTTCCTGAAATACCTAACATTACTGGTGAATACAGTCTATAAACTAAAAGGTAACTAGTGTCAGTGTCCCCTCTGTAAAAGGGAATCTCAGCTTTAAATGCTATATATATATATATATATGTGTGTGTGTGTGTGTGTGTGTATGTATGTATATGAATAGTTTGTACTAATATAGTAATGTAACAAGGAAGCTTGGAGTCGTTTTTCACTTTAGTTTGAAATAAAAGAGAATTTGCCATTGCAGAGATGGTTCTTGCATTGTATTAACAAGTGCATGACACTTCAGACATGAAGAGCTTTCAGTCTAGATACACCATTTCTATGGTCATGCTGGAAATCATTTTTTTTTAACCTGTCACTCACAAAGAACTGGTGCCTTGTTTCTCTTGATTCCCCTAATCAAGATGATAGTCTTGTTTTAATCTGCAGAAGTGACAGAGTCCTGTGGCACCTTAAAGACTAACTAAAGGTATTAAAGCATAAGCTTTCGTGGGCTAATACCCACTTCATCGGATGCATCCGATGAAGT
>ML677333.1:11617649-11693458 GCA_007922305.1 Dermatemys mawii | reverse complement strand
TCTGCAATTCCAGACTAACACGGCTACCCCTCTGATTCTTGTTTTAATCTGTTAAATACCGTTTTAACATACGTAGCTAATCTGATGCCATTTAAAGGAATGGTTGGGAAGACTTCAATTTTATTTGAATAGCTCATTCTTCCTGTGTTGTGTGTGGGGGGTAGAGAGAAAAGATATTTTAGGGTGAGATTGTGACTTAATTACTCCAGTTGACTTCAGTGGGACTACTCATGTGAGTGACTGCTCACCAGTGTGAATAAGGGAGTTGTACTCTAGCACTTAGCTGGTGTGTACCTTTGTGGTCAGTGTAAGGAAAAGGCTGTGTTCTCCTGCAAGTAGATTATTACTGTTCCAGCTGCTCCTTGATTCTGAGCTTTAACCTCTGTCAGATGTCATTTCAAACTCCCCTTCCCCAAAGACAGACTGCAAATGCTTCATCTGGAAAGTGTAGTTAATTTGTAATAAAATAATTCTCTAGTTTTCATAAGCTAGAAGCTATCTCCTGACTTTCAGTGAACTGGGTAATTTCCCACTGGAAACAAAGAAACCACCCTAACTTGCATAATGAATCAATCAATGCCACAAGAACAATCTAAAATACGCCCCACTCGCTTTTCATTGCCAAGTTCACTAAGATTGTAACAAAGACTCCACCATACTCCTTTAGCAAGAGCTGTGGATTGACTTCTCATGCATGCCCTACTTTAGTTAACTGAAGTCGTTACCAGAAAGTGTATGCGTGTATGATGGGGGTTATATTTATTCTCTTAATAAAATCAAATGTCTGAGTGGGAGGGAAGAGACAATGCACACGTTACTATAAATAAAGGAAATCTTAGCCTAGAAATGGGGATTCCGAACTGATGTACCTTTTATTTATTATTCATTTTTCTGACTTATTATCATAATCATGCAATTGCAATAGTCTGGAATTCATCAGTGGGGATTAATGGTTGCCTCTATTTTCTTGCCCTACTACAGGACTAGAGTGAAATTGGAAAGTCTAGAAGATGCATATATTTTACGAGGGAATGACGATTCTCTTTCTGATAAGCATGGATGCCCAGCCTATGTGAGTCCAGAGATCTTGAACACAAATGGCAGCTACTCTGGCAAGGCAGCAGATGTATGGAGCCTAGGTGTCATGCTTTACACAATGTTAGTTGGACGCTATCCTTTCCATGACATTGAACCTAGTTCTCTATTCAGCAAGATCCGTCGTGGGCAATTTAACATTCCAGAGACTCTGTCCCCCAAGGCAAAATGCCTTATACGTAGCATACTGCGCCGGGAGCCATCGGAACGGCTGACTTCACAGGAAATTCTGGACCATCCCTGGTTTTCTACAGATTTTAATGTCTCTAATTCGGGATACGGTGCTAAGGAAGTATCAGATCAGCTGGTGCCTGATGTCAACATGGAAGAAGATTTGGACCCATTCTTTAACTGAGCACAAAGACTGGTGTTCAGAAAGTACAATGACCTAGAGATGGCCACATGAAGGAGTCCTTCGTGACCGTGTTAAATCACACCCTGCATCAGCCTAGCTTGGTAGCAAAAGACACTTGGAGTTCCTTGGTTTGAGAAGGAATCTCCACAAGGAGCTAATATAACAAATGTAGCATGGGGACAGATTTGGGGGGGAGGGGAGTCTTGCTATCAGGTTAGATTGATTTGGAGTGGAAGGGGAAAGGCAGCATGGAGCAATTGTAGCTTCCCACCTTTTGGAGCCAAGGAGATTGATTGCACATGTCAATTCCAGTGCAGCTGTATCACTCCTATTTCTGTTCCATTAAAATAGTTGCAGTTCACAACATGTAGAGAAACTTTTTGCCTCAACACGCATCTTGGCATCGCACTGTTAAATATTTAACTTCAGCCATTATTCAGGGAAAGTACAATTGGCTATTTTTTTTTTTTAAAAAAAAAATCTGTCTAATAGTTAACGGGATTCATTTAAGAAAAAAATTAGATGCACATAGACATGAAAAGTGGGTGCTAAAAAATAAACAAAAGTTCAGTTCATGTCTCTTGATAGCTATTTTCAACTCATATTTCTTCTAAATATACTACTTAATATTCTTGTCAGGAAATGACATTTTAATGCTTTGTTCCCTTAAGGGGAAGTTACTGTCATTTAACAAGCTGTTCTGTTTTGTGTCAAATGGTTTGTTGCAGGAAGCTATTATTACTTAAACTTCCAGATGCATTACTGCTATAATAGTAAAGAAGAAAAGAAAACCTATATTATTTTTAAAGGGTTTGAAATACTGGCTGCCATGTTTGCCATGCTGCACGTATGTGACTGTAGAGGGCAGAAAGCCCTTGTATCAGTTCTAGGTTCAGAACCAACCTTTTGTTTAACTGACTGGCCCACATGTAAATAGAGGGCTCTTTATTGAAGAAAAACATTAACATTTTTTTGTTTGAATTCCTCTTGAGAAGGCAACTGTTTTATTTCTTTGTTTTTTGGGAGTTATTTTGTTGTGCCCTGAATAAGAAATAAAAGGGTATTAATAAGCTGAACATTATTATAATATGGATACTTCTCCCGAAACATACGCAGTAATATGCACCTTTTGTATTGTCAAGACTTACTCTATTTATTGAAGAAAATGTCACAGCAGTGATGTATTAAGCCAGTACTTCAATTACGGGTTGACTTGGGATGACATGTTACATGCTGTAGTTAACACATTTCTTTTCGGTTCAGGTATTTCTGTCCCTGAATAACTATTTAGCTTTTTTTCTAGATAGCTTTATTTGATTTAGACTGGCAAATGTTTTTAATTACTGCTTTTATATTGCTGTATGATATTGAAATCTCTTGGCATAAATATTTGTGTTTCCAGTACCTCAGTTGTTCTGATATTACTGCCTGTATACGTTTTGTGAAGTGGTCATGTTTTTTGGGTAGGTACACGTGGACTCTGTAGTATGTAAATGTTACTTGAATTTGTGCTCAATTATAGTATGTGGCATGTGCGTACAGCTGCTTGGCATTTGACGTATGGATGCTATTTGCCTGCCCTGCAGGGAAGTTACGGTCCCACTCTCGAGGATGTTTCCTGGGCCTTTATCAAAAGATGAAGCTAGCTGCAGCTGACCTGCCTTGGTTCTATTTTGGTAACTAAGAATATAAAGGGAGTAATGTTTTTACACTCTGAAGATGGTGCTGTGTCAAGAAGGACTTTTTTTTTTAAATTTTAATTTTATAAGTACCTTGTAGGAGGAAAGATTGGTGATGTGCATGGTGGGGTTTTACTGCCTCTGGTGCTTTGTCATGTATTTGGTTTAATGTTTTTGTCCTAATCTCTTCAATAAATAAAATTGTGCATATTTAACTAAACCACAGTTGTGAAGGACTTTTTTATATGTTCCACACTGCTGCAGAAATCTTGCCCATTTCTCATCATTTAGCTTATATCATCTCCAAACTGCTGCTGTTAAGTGCTCATTAAACCTGTAAAGACAGGCCTCAGATAGCTTATCAAAGAACCCTTAAGTCTTCAGACTTAAATGTCACAGCGTTACTTCTGCGAATGAAATTAGTTTTCTTGAGGCCGGTTAGGATGTCAGGATAAGCCAGTTTCGTCTTGGTGCACCTGAATAGCTTCCCTTAATGAGAGGTGCACTTGTCCAGTGAAACAGTGTAATTTCCTTGCAGGATGAATGTACCATCTTGCTCCTCAAGTCCTGAGGAAATGCAGATGATTACCAAAGTCCTACATGTCATGTTACCTCTAAATTCCGTATCAGTGGAGCTAAAGTCATGGCTGAGGAAAGGACTGTCTTTGTTTTGGGTTTGAGTCTCATCCCCTTACTCCTGTTGATTAGTGCATCCTCAAATGCTTCAGTTGATCTCCGTGGAAGGTACATTTCAGGGTGTATGAGTAAGGGTGTTGGAGTCTGAGCTTTTATGTCAAAAATAGTTCAGGGTTCTGAAAAAAGCAGTATGCATTCTGTTCTGGGTATGTTTACTAGCGTGAAGAGCCACTACTAACCAGAATTCACGCTTAGAGTAACGCTTCAAAAAGATGGTACATTCAGTGAAAATCCATTCTTTGGTACATAATACAGCCATTAATATCATGTTGGCTAATTCTGTACCATGCTGGTTCATCCTAGTTTATTTTTTGGCACACAGCTAATACGCTGGGTGACTGTTGTTTGAGAAATACAAATTGATCTTCATAATGCCAACCTACAATGTCATTAATATGTGGAAACTCGTGGCAAAATTAGCTTTTAAATGACTTATGTGTCTGCAGCCAGAGTATAAATTACTTGAAACTCTTTCAAATCAAACTCCTACAATAAATGTGCTTTATAGGAAAAAGCAGATTGTGATCCCGCACCGAAAAGGAGATTATGGGAAGTGTGTGTGTGGGGGGGTGTCTCTTCCCTTCCTCCCACCCAACACTCATATACACACCCACCAACGGACCCTGAAACTTATACAAATAGCTTCTGTTTGGGTGGAAATTGTTGGATTTAATTTTACAACAACCTGTATGCTTTTTTCCCCCATGCCAATAATTGTATAAAAAAAAATTGTGGCTGACTAATGACTGCTCATTTGCAGTGATTTATATTAAACAGTAAAGTATGCTTGATGCTGCTGTGAAGGAAGCCTTTGGCACTGGAAGTCAGTTTCTTTACGCAGTGGTGATGGAATGCCTTATCCTTGTAGCCTGAGTGCTGAACTTTCAGGAACCCAGAGCTTAAACTTGGAGGGGCTGGTTTTCAGATAGTTGATCTTTGGCTTTTTTCAATTTAATCTTATTGGTGCATTTAGTGTTCCTGAAAGTAGTCATAGTTAGGGATCAGGAATTGTGGAATCTTCCCAATAGCTTTGCTAATACAGGTCAAGCCTGAGTTGGATGCTAACTTCTATCCCAGACTTGGTACACTACTGAGCAAAGACTGCCAACCTTGTTCAGTGAAGTGTTGGTTCGTTATATAGGCACATGTCTAACAAATGAGAATGAAAAGCCTTGCTCACAAATGAAATCATTCATCAGTCCACAACCCTACAGCAGGCTTTCAGAAACAAAAAGCTACCAGTATTGCAGTATTTACTGTGGTGGTTTTTAAGGGAGCACAACTTTTCTTGTGTCTTTCTCATCCCGAAGGACACAAACAACTTAGTCATTCATTCAGCACAGTTGCATCATGCATGCTGATCACACTGAAATATGGAGGTGCACCAACTTTGTGAATAAACTTATTTAATTATAGTCTCTGTGAAAAAAACAGTAAAACCTGTTACTTGTGCTTCCAAAAAAAAAAAAAATTTCTCTAAAAAAGATCCCACACTTTCCTGGCAGGCAGCAAAAGGAAGGGTATGTAGTGTGATGCCAAGGGAAAATTATTGGAAAGGGAAAAAAATACTGTTCCCCCTGAAATGATTATGTAGAAATTGGAAATGCATGAGTGAGCTTTGTGACTAATAACATAATGAATACCAAAAGAATTACTAATGATTGGTTCCTTACTCTTTTTTGCCTAAGCTTTCTATGGAAGAAACTTGCTAATTTAATAAATGTCAATATAGCCAACAACTTGAGTAACTTTTAACTGTTCTCTCCTTTCAGCAAAAGCAAATGTTAGAGGTTATTGCTAATATGATGAGGCAAATTCAGAAGCAAGTTCGTGAACCACAGTGTAAATCACCTGTATTGTGGTATAATTCTACCTGTAACACAAAAAGAATTTTACAAGAAGGAATAATAAATTATAGGTTAAAATCGACTACTCCCCATGTTAACTTGCATCCTTCTTAACATCCCCCTATTAGGTATTATTCCTGATACAGCCTTGTCTTCCAGATCCTTGACTTTTGAGTTAAACCAATATAGAATCGTTGGTTGAAATCCTGACTACTGAAGTCATTGAGAGTTTTTCTGTTGACTTCCATACAATCAGGATTTGGAAACTCAGTGGATCAAATTCAGGGGATGTGTAAGTTTGATTATTGTAGTAAATGGGTGTGAATCTAAGAGATGGATTCTGCTGTGAGCTATATCTGTATAAATCCTTAGTAATTCAAATTAAATGACTTACAACAGTGTAACAACACAGAAAGTCTAAAGTCTTAAGAGTCTAAATTAGTATACCTGACATGCAGAGTGAGCAGGAAGAAGTTGTTGGTTACACCAGCTTATACGTCTCTAAATTCATATAGACTTGCTTTTCAAGTTTGGCTTAGTGTGGCCTTAGTAGAGCAATGGACCACAACTTCCTGACACAAGTGTTTCCTTAGCACAACATATATCTTCTCCAGGGGAAAACATTGATCTTGTATAGCAACTTATGGAAAGTAGTAAGTTAATTGACAATCTTTCTGTTCATGATACTGTGTTTCTCTTCCACAAACAAATTGGTCCAGTAAAAGATATCTCCCTACCACCATTCTGGGGTGCAATCTGGACTAGTGAAGGGTTGTCACTGTCTGCTCTATAATCCTGGGTGCTTGAAATGAGGAAGAAACTGTGACCCCAAACACACCTATATTCACATTCTACATGCTAGTGTAATAACCTTTGAACAAAATATGCCTTGAGGTATCATTTGAAAAACTAATAACTCACTGATCATTAATATTCTTGTATGAGGTATGTACATGGTACGTGTTAAGAATTATGGATATGTGCTGTAATTATGACTAAAGTGTGTTTAAACCAGGGCTGTCAGAGGGATTTGTTAAACAAGTCTATCAAACAAAAGAATGTAGGTTTACCTTAATTTACATGTAAATAGGGCCATCAAACCAACAGAACAATTTGTTGTTTAGCAAACACCAGCAGGGGAAGAAAGAGTACAGAGCTTCCTTGATCACCAGATTCCAGGTTACCTTCCTCACAGCTTGAATTAACTTTACTTCGAGGAGCATCAGAGGTTTGCTGGTTTATAAAAGAAAGGGACAGAAAACCCCAAGTTTTCTCTTTCACCTAAGAAAACAGAGGAACCATCACTTTGGGCTTCTGGAGGAGATCCTGACAAGGGTGGAGGATCAGCCATTTTGCTGGAAGACTGGATGAGAAAAGCCATCATGAACAAAGTCTGTACCTTGTTAGATTGTTTTGTGTGTTTTACCTTTATTTGCTTGTAACAGCCTCTCATTTTGTATCTTTTACTTGGCATCACTTAACCTATTTCCTATGATTAATATATTTGTTTTATGTTTAGTGTGTGTATATATAATAAACACATATATGTTAGCAGGGAAGGGTGTATTTACCCTGGTTAAGTTAATAAGCTGTGCTGTGGTTTGTTTCTTTAAAAGAGCAAATGAACCTTATTTTTTTCCTCAAGTAGAGTACGCCACTCTAGCTATGCTTGTGTCTCCATGCTGCTGATCGGAGAACTTTGGTAGCATAGTCTGTTAGGCCCGCAGATGTTATGTCTCTCTAATCATCGCACTCAGGTTAACCCCCTAGGTTATTTCTCAACTGCCCCTGGATAGAGACAGAGCTATTTGCAGTCCATTAGGATCATTGTTCTCTATTTGCATTTCTGGAGTTAGCCTCTTAGTATAGCCTCTATAGTTGTAGTTTGTTCTTTACCCCTTTTTTCTCTTAAATAATAATTTTTTTAAAAAAAAAAATTCCCCCTTTCTTCTTACCTCTTTTTTCTCTTAAAAAATTTCTTCTTCCACTTTTTTTCCTTTCTCGCTGGGGACTCTTCCTCCAGTGTAGTATGCCTGGTTCACCGAGCTTCAAGAAGTACCTCGCTTCCAAGGAGGCAATCATGATTACAGACAAGCATTACAGAGCTGTCCTTTGGGTAGGGCAAATCGGGGTGACTACTCCAGGTCCTCTGCTTTGTGGGGGGCCCTCCAGGCCAGTGCGATTGGGTGGTATAGTCAGTACTGGGAGAGATGAATCCATCACTTCCACTCCGGACCCCACACTTTTTGGGGACTCTGTGAGCTGGTGTGAATGGTTGGTGTGGTCGATCCCAGAAAAGATGAATCTGCCGCTTCTTCCTCGGGGCCTGCGCCCCACCCCCAGGGACGACCCTGGGACCCAGTACTGTTGATGTGGCAGCAGATCAGAAAGGCACAGGCACTGAGTCATTAGCACTGGAGGACAGGAGTAAGCATTCCATGAAAAAGATACTCCTGGTACGCAAGTCTACATGGGTACAGTCATTGACGCCTTACCTGGCACCAGAGCAACCAGTCTGGGTAAGATCCCCATCCACCCCAGCACCACTTTCACTACTGAGCTGGTCAGTACGGGCAGAATTCTGCCCCTTGAGGGACATACGCATATTGGAAGTTCCCACTTCTTGGTACCAGGACCTTCACACTGAGATTCTAGCTAGCTCGGGATTCATTCCATGTCACAATCACGCACTCCCACGCTTTCTAGCAAGAGTTTAGACAGTGAACCGGAGGAGATGGCTTCACAGTCTCAGGGACCATATGGTGCTCAGTATCCATATGGCCCTAAAGTATACCCTTAAATGCCTCCCTGCTGCCATTCTAGTTTGGCCACCTCTGGGCACCACCACCAGGCTCTACCAGACTAGAGAAACCTGTGTTGCTACCCACCAGGATCAAGAACTTATTATGCTGGTGGAAAGACCCAGCCAACGTCTACAAAGGAATCCCCTTCTTATATCCCCCTACATCATTGCTTTTCACCACTAATGCATCACTAAGAGGGTGGGGAGCACATCTAAACAGTCTTATGACCAGGGCAAATGATCACTCATGGAGATATCCCTTCACATCAACATCCTAGAGCTAAGAACAATCAGGAATGCCTATGCCTACTTCCTCCCGCTGATGGAAAGGATCACACACGAGAGTCCCGACAGACAATGTAGCCTGCATGTTCTATGTAAACTAAGGGGGAGCTTGGTCACTCTCCTTCTGCGTGGAAGTGATGAGACTGTGGAACTGTTGTATCTTCCACAATGTCGTACTGTCAGCAGCCTACCTAGTGGGCACATCGTTGATAGCAGACAGTCTCAGTCACAAATTCTCACATGACCATGAGTGGGAGCTAGATCCAGTAGTACCTCACAATTTGCTCAGGTGGTTAGCGACTCTGACCACAAACTTGTTCACCACTTACCTAAGTAAATTTCCATGCTATGGTTCCAGAGTAGAGATTGGACAGCAATCCCTGGGCAACGCTCTCCTTATCCCCTGGGCAGGGACCCTGTCTATGTCTTTCCTCCTTTTTCTCTACTGTCGAAAATCCTGTTGAAAATAAGAAAAAAGTAGCACATGTCATGCTGATCGCTCCTACTTGGCTAAGGCAGACCTGGTACTCTTACTTATCACATCTTGCAACATGCTAGACAATTTCTTTCCAATCCACTCCATACCTCCTCTTACAGAACAGAGGATACCTCTTACATCCCAACCTGGGGATTCTTCACCTTAAGGCCTGGCTCCTTCAGGCCTGCAATACCTTGAGACTCCTATTCAAAGGAGATACAAAAGTTATTGTTACACAGTAGGAAATCCTCGACATGCAGCAGTTGCCTGCAATAATGGTCCAGGTTCTATATTTGGTGTACCTCCCAACAGATCTCCCTGGCACCTATGGTTCTAGAGATCTTAGACTATGTACTGACCCCAAAAAGGTCGGGACTGTCTCTTAGGTCTCTGAGTCCACCTGGTGGCTATAACAGCCTCTCAAAAGCTAGTAGAGGGATACTCAGTGCTGTCACCCCTACCATTCAAAGATTCCTCACGGGGATAGTAAATCTTTTCCCACAACGCTGACTGCCTACCCCATCGTAGAACCTAAACCTGGTACTGAAAGATCTGAGCAGACCCCCCCCCCCCTTTGAACCTATGACCACCTGTTCACCTATATACCGCTCAATTTAAATAACCTTCCTGATAGCGATTAACTTGTCCAAGAGAAATAGCCACACAATACGGTATTCTTTTGGGACCAGGTTACGCTCAGGACGCATCCAGAATTCATCCTAAAAGTAACTCCCCATTTCACATGAACTGATTGATTCATCTTCCAATATTCTATCCTAAGCCTCACCAAGACAACAGGGAGGCTGCATAACACACTCTAACTATAAGAGACTCCTAGCCTTCTGCCTGGATAAGATGAAGAGTTTCAGGACATTGCCAAGACTTTTCCTCTCCATTGTGGAAAGATCCAAGGGCTCAGCAATATCAGCCCAAAGATTATCAAAATGTGTTTCCAACTGCCTCAGACGATGTTACCAAATTTGTAATATGACCCCCTCCAGATTCTATTTGTACACGCTCCACAAGGTTGATCTCATCATTCGTCACCTTCTAGAATGTCCCTGCCCCAGAGATCTGTAGAGTGGCGACATGTTCATCAGTCCTCACCTTCACAGAATGCTACGCCATCACTAGCGCCTCCACCGCTGATGCCATCTTTGACTCTGGAGTTGGGTCAGTTACAGATGACAGCACTGTGAAATCCCAGCACTCTGAGAGGGATACTGCTCGGGAATCACCTACAGCAGGGGTCTCCAAACTTTATGAGATGAGGGCCATATTAGATTTTTGATGGGGCTTCGCGGGCCGAAACAACTGAAAAAAATTAAATGTATGCAAATATATGCAAAATCATTAAAAAAAACAACACTACTATGTCAGTGTTGCATTAAATTCTAAATCAGGTATAAAAGTAGCTGTATAATCAATGCAGGTACTGTGAAATCACACAAAATACACTGCTCTACAGCCAAAATGCTTCTGAAATAAATGTAGTCAAACTTTACTAATTCTGGGTCACTGAGAACGAAAATGATGCTTAAAATTGTTGATTGGCTCTAGTTTTCAAGATATGCTATTGGGTCAGTATATACGACCCTTGACATGGGAATGGCGGAGGATAAGTGAGTTATAAAGGGAAGGGATCTCAATTTAAACCACAAATGACTAAAACACATCTTTGACTGGATCTATGAATAAATCTATGACTGGGTTTGGACAGTACTTGCTTTTTAGGCAAAACAATGAATGATGCAATCTGAAGCTGGTATTGCGTCCTACATGATATGAATTGCATCATGTTATTCCTAGACGTCATGGACGATGCAATCATAATGAAGCTTACATCGCTCTGCGGAACAAATTGCCCTATATCAGCTCTAGAAATCATACAGTGTCGTGCTCTCTTATTTGTCAGTGTCTGATTTTGCAAAGGGACACATTTCTGTTTAGCCAAAGTGAGCAGAGATGCCTCATACTTGTGTGAACAGTGCAGATAACTTCTGCTATGTTTGTAGTGAAGTGACTTTTGCATCACAAAAGCGCGGTATAACCACTATGGTTAAGAAAGCCTATCACCTTTATTTTGGCTGCAAAATTGGAGATCAGGACAAGAGGTGGGCCCCACACATATGCTACAACACTTGTGCAACAAATCTTCGCCAGTGGTTGAACAGGAAAAGGAAATCTATGCCTTTTGCAGAGCCAATGATTTGGAGAGAGCCAACAGATCATACCAGCAATTGTTACTTCTGCATGGTGCCTCCAGTTGGGAAAGGTGTGTCAAAGAAGAAAAAGTGGACTGTGCATTATCCAAACATTCCATCAGCTATACGCCCAATACCCCACGGAGAAGGACTGCCGGTTCCTGATGCACCAGAATCTTTCTCACTTGAGTCAGATGAGGAAGAGGATGAAACTTCTGGTCCTGAACCATCAATGTCACAGGACCCATATTTTGTCCCATCCTCCTCCTCTGAAACATACCTCATAACACAAGCTGAACTGAATGACCTTGTCAGGGATTTGGAACTACCCGAGAGTAAGGCAGAGCTGTTGGGCTCCAGACTACAGCAGTGGAATCTCCTGGCAGGTGATGTTAGGGTTTCCATATTCCGTGACCGTCAAAAGGATCTTGTCCCATTCTTCTTCATGGAAGGTGATCTTGTAGCCTGCAACAACATCGATGGTGGGAGGGCAGCCCTCAACATCGTTCACGATCCAGATGAGTGGAGACTCTTCATTGATTCATTGAAGATGAGTCTTAAAGCTGTTTTGCTGCATAATGGCAATGTTTTGCCATCAATTCCAGTTGGTCATGCAGTCCATATGAAGGAAACCTATGACAACATGAAACAACTTTTGAGGTGCATAAACTATGACCAACATCAGTGGCGGCTTTGTGGTGATTTGAAGGTTGTTGCTCTCTTGCTTGGTCTGCAGACTGGATACACAAAGTACTGCTGTTTTCTCTGCGAATGGGATAGTCGTGCAAGAGATTCCCACTACATCAAGAAAGATTGGCCACTCCGACAGTCATTGGAGCCTGGGAGGAAAAGTGTTCAGCATCCACCACTTGCTGAATCAAGGAAGATTTTGTTACCACCCTTACACATCAAGCTGGGTCTGATGAAGAACTTTGTCAAGGCCATTGACAAAACACAAGCAGCTTTCAAGTACCTCCGTGGAAAATTTCCAAGGTTAAATGAAGCTAAGATAAAGGAAGGTGTCTTTGTTGGTCCTCAGATTTGTGAACTTCTTCGAGATGATGAATTTGACCATGCACTGCGTGGCAAGGAAAAGACGGCATGGAAAGCCTTCCAGTCAGTGGCAATACATTTTCTCGGAAACAACAAGGCAGACAACTACAGGTTGTTGGTGGAAAACCTCCTCAAGGCATACAAAAGCCTTGGTTGCAACATGTCACTAAAGACACATTTTTTGCACTCTCATCTAGATTTTTTTCCACCGAACTGCGGAGCAGTGAGCGACGAGCACGGCGAGCGATTTCACCAGGACATTGCAACAATGGAGAAACGCTATCAGGGCAAATGGAGCCCATCAATGCTTACAGACTATTGCTGGACAGTGACAAGAGATGCTCCATTTAATGAATACAAGAGACAAGCCAAGAAGCGCCGAGTAGACACTGAATAGGACTAAACTATGTACATAATAGTTTTTTGCCCTTTGTTTCATAATACATTTTATTTATATAACCCTTTTGCTGATTTTTAAAGTGTTACATAAACAGGACAGGTGAAATATTATCATGTAAAGCAACCATAAACACATGAAAAGACCTAGGTTTACAATTTATGCTTAAAACTCTACTATCTACACAATATACACAAAATGTAAAAGCTTAAATATCTTAGAAACAGTAGCCAATCAGTTGTTTTAATTGTCATATTTGAATTCAGCACATCAAAATACATAATATCACATTTTATCTCTGAAGCAGATGACTTTTAAAAAATTGTAGACCAGTGATATTTGTCAATATATTAAAAATCATTCCACATTATTTTTTTATTTTATTTCTAAAAAGTCACACATTTGTATCATATAAAATACACGTATTCAAAAATAAATATTATTTTAGGATTAGTGAGAAGTGTGGTACTGATGTTTTTCTGGCTCGGACCACCGGCTGGCCCAACTCCAGCAGAGTTTCTGTTGGCAACTGAGACCCCCACTGATCACCTTACCTCACTGGATCAGTAAGTACCCTTGGAGTGGGGGAGAGTGGAAGTGGCCCAGGGCTAGTAGACCCCTGTTTGGCTGCAACACTGGCAGTGGATGAGTCAGTTTTTTGGGGCTTGGATCCCCACTGACACGGTGGCAGATCCCTCCACCACCCTTATGGCCCTGAGCCGGGACATTGGGGAGTGGGAGGGCCTGCGTCCCCCCTGTCATCCAAGCGATGGGTGGCAATCTCCTCCTTCCTCAGGCTAGCTGAAGGAAAGTCTGAGGTAACTGACTTAGTTTGCAGCCCCACCTGAGTGCAGGTTGGAGCTGAGAGACCTTTTTTGCTGCCTTAGGTAAGGAGCACTGTGGTCCAGGAGGCAGGGGGAGCCTGAACTGGTGGAGATAAAGTGACTGCAGCGGGGCAGGTAAGGGCAGGGGAAAAACCAACCAAAGGAGGGTGCTCCTGAGCTGGATGAGCTAGTTCCCAGGCTGAGCAGCAGGAGGCACCATGGTGGTGAGTGCCCTGCCCTGCTACAGTGCTCCACAACCCACTCCCTTCCCCTTCGTAGTTCCTGTCAATGACTTTGTGGTAGAGAAGGAACTAAAGGGGGTTAGCCTGTGCACGCCGACTACCCTCATGGCAGGGCACAAGGAGAGAGAGCAGAGAGAGTGTGCGGGTCTAATGGACGCGGCTATGGAAATTTTTTGATCGGTAGTGTAGGGGAGCAGACGCACCAACAACGGCGCCCCTATAGGGGGACACATCTCGAAGAACCACCATTACTGCACAAGGTGAGTAACTTCATTACTCTGAATGGAAATGACAGAACATTTCAGGGCACACTGTTTGGGGGAATTCAGGACTGGGAGTGCTGGGCTCACCTTGCTGGTTGTAACTCAGGCAGGTGGAAACCTGCATGGGGCTGTAGACCAGGCAGCTGGGGTCAGAGTGGCTAAAGCAGGGCTAGCTGCAGAGCACACAGACACAGAGTATGACATGCATGCTTGTTGCTGACTGTAAGTGTCCCAGGCAGAGAGCTGCAGTAGCAAAGCATTATGAGGCACTCGGGTAAGAGGTGACAACCTCTCACTGCTCTGGATTGCACCCCAAAGTCTTAACACTTCCCTAGCCTTCTCCCTCTGGTATCCTGGGACAAGCATGGCTCTAACACCACTGCAAACATTAAATGCATTTCTCAAGTAGGAGCTGGCAACATAGTAAGTGCAAAAATAAAACTTCAGCCAGACTTACAATACATCACAAGGTGTTTATCTTCATCTGATTAGGTTAGCAAAATACGTACGGCAGCGCGAGCATACAAAGAGGGAAATGCTATTTTGATCACCGCTTCACATTTTGGCATCCCAACAGAGCAGTCACTTATGGGAAAGCCGTGATACTTAGTGTGAGATACAGGGTTTTGCAAGATAGTGGAGTTACACTAGGAAGAAGGTTGTACCTACAGTATCTCCAAATATTACTTTAACATTTAGTTTTGACATATAAATGTTTGATTCTTCATGGCCTCTCTTCACAGGTTGTCATGCGATTTCGGTTTTGTCTTTTTCTAATTACTGAATCCAGGAAGAAAAAAAAAAAAGGCAGAAAATGGAGCCTGAAATCACCTGAATGTTATACCATGAAAACAGGGTATAAAGGCTACTCACTTTTGATTTTGCATGTTTATTCTAAAACGCGAGTAGTGTGGGGAAAAAATAATCTATGTGGGTCTTGGAAGGCAGCACATACACATACCACTATGGAAAGTGACTGGATTTCTTTCAAGACACTGCTATGATAAACTTGTCTTTAAGAGGTCACTTGCATCTGCACCTATTCATAGCTGTGCTATAAGAGACTTCAAGATGGCACATTTATATAGTTGTACTTTTCAAGGCTCTTCAACATGTCGTTTTCTGAAGATAATATCAAGTTGAAGACTTGCTTTTGTGGATGTGTGTTGCGGGGGAGTAAGCATCTTACTTTTTGCTCCTTATGGGCCTGATACAAAGCCTATTAAAATCAAAAGAAAGACCTCAGAAGTTTTGGATCAGGCCCTCTAACTGTGGAAACTTCAAAATAATAGCTTAGTATATCCCAACTCAATAAACATAGATTTAAGTGCTTTGCCGAATTAGAATGGACTTGTTTGTTCTTAAATGCTTTGCAAAATCAGATAAGGTAATTCATAGAATATCAGGGTTAGAAGGGACCTCAGCAGGTCATCTAGTCCAACCCCCTGCTCAAAGCAGGACCAATCCCGAACTAAATCATCCCAGCCAGGGCATTATCAAGCCTGATCTTAAAAACCTCTAAGGAAGGAGATTCCACCACCTCCCTAGGTAGCCCATTCCAGTGCTTCACCACCCTCCTAGTGAAAAAGTTTTTCCTAATATCCAGTCTAAACCTCCCCTATTGTAACTTGAGACTATTACTCCTTGTTCTGTGATCTGAGAACAGTTTAGATCCATCCTCTTTGGAACCTCCTTTCAAGTAGTTGAAAGCAGTTATCAAATTCCCCCCTCATTCTTTTCTTCTGCAGACTAAATAATCCCAACTCCCTCAGCCTCTCCTCGTAAGTCATGTGTTCCAGCCCCCTAATCTTTTTTTTTTCTCTCTCTGCTGGAATCTTTTCAATTTTTTCCATGTCCTTCTTGCAGTGTGGGGCCTAAAACTGGACACAATACTCCAGATGAGGCCTTACCAATGCCGAATAGAGGGGAATGATCATGCCCCTCAATCTGCCAGCAATGCTCCTACTTATACAGCCCAAAATACCATTAGCCTTCTTGGCAACAAGGGCACACTGTTGACTCGTATCCAGCTTCTCGTCCACTGTAACCCCATGGTCCTTTTCTGCAGAAGGACCTTTCAAGAAGTTCCTAATTTCAAGTACATGATCTCACCACCTATGCATGCTTGTAACTCCCATTGGATTAAATGGGAATTTTGCATGTGAAAAGGATTTCAAGATTCATACCCTAACTAGTTCTTACTTGACTGATGCATGCCATTTCAAATCTTTTGTTTTCTCCCAAAGTTTAGTTATGTTGAATTTTTCTTATAAGATATGATGGTTAAAATTTCCCTCTACATTCATGACCAGGTGTAAAATAGGGTAGAATCTGGCCCTATATTTCAGAAATCAGAATGTTGAACAGAAATTAGTGTCTTGAATGTAAGTGTTTTTTGTAAAGTACAATTTGATGTTTCATATTGTAAACATTAATTTTAAAAGTCCAACATGAGATCTGTCTAGTCTTAAGGAAGGAAAAGGAGAAAGAATATTTACTGGACTCCAGCTGACTAATCCATATGCCTGTATAAATGTGTTTCTTATACCTTACTCAGTCATGTGTGTAATCACAGTAACTGCAGATTATATCTAGATTTTCCACTGAGTTTGGTTAAATTGTTCATTAGTCATGTTGGCTTTTCAGCTTGTTCTGATGAAAGGTGCCTGAGACCTATCAGTTAGTAGATCCTTTTGTAATGGGGTATTATGAAAGGTGGAAAGTATATGCGGAGGAAGGGTTCAATTTCTTGGTGTCTAGTATATCTGCAGAGGTCAGGCTGTATTGGTTTATAGTTTAACATAACAAACAGCGTGTTATTAAAGTAACCATACACTTCAAAATACTAGATGCCTCAAGTACCTGCACTGCTTCAGTAATTGAAGGTCACTCAAATCAACATATCCAAGGTCACTTGCATGCTATGCCAGATGTTATTTCTTGCACATTATGTGACTTGATCAAAGGAAAACATCCTTATAGTACTATAGCATAGATTACAACTGGGATTTTACAGCAGAATAAAAATGCCATGAAATAGCTATTTAATTGACTAGGAATTAGTTGTCTTGCATAATGTGCTTTCACATCAGGAGAAACCTTTGAGGTTCAGTTGCCAAATACATAGAACTGGGCCTACCATTCTTGCAAGATGACTCTGGAAGCAGCCATTGTTTGCAGGGTAACTATTTCCATTGCTGTTGAATCTGGGACTTTGCTGAGCGACATTCGCATACTGGTTTGATGATGATGGTTGTGCCTTAACACATAACAGGGCAGGCCACAAGAACGTTGTCATCACCTGCCCCCTGTGATTCTGAGAGATCCACTGATCGCTTGGTACCATCTGCAGCTGATTAAACTGAAATTCTGAGATTCATATAAATTTTTGTACCCTCCAACTGACCATGCAATCAACACAACCATCCGACTTCTTTGTAGGATGAAAATTCACCTATGTGCAGAGAGCCAGCACAAGGACTCATCACCAGATAAGTCTTAAAAATAAAAAAGGCTTACTTGGAACTCAGTTGGTGCGAAGCCCTTGCTCTTGTCATGTGCACAGGGGTGAATTTCATTCTGTGTGAAATCTGTCTATTGCTGTTTAAATGAGTGACATTTTGGGATCCACACATGTATGTGTGAGTAAAACATCTGGAGACACAGGGAAAGCTAAATGTATAGGGAAAATCTACTGCAGTGTCCTTTCCCACAGTAAAGGATGATGCATGTGTAGCAGATCTCGTGTGTGTGTGGAAGTAAAATACAGGGGATTGAGACCCACGGTAGCCCTTCTTCTCTCTGGCATCCAAAATGGCTACAGTTGCTGAAATAAAGGTAAGGGAGGTATCCCACTAGGGACAAAACATTGCTGGGACATCTCAAAATGAGTCAGATGAGAAGCAGTGTGGCCTAGTGGACAGAATACTGGGCTGAGACTCAAGAGACCTGGATTCTATTCTAAGCTTTACCACTGGTCTGCTGGGTGACCTTGGGTAAGTCATGTCACCTCAGTTTCCCCATCTGTAAATTAAGATTAGTAACATCTACCTCGTATGTAAAGTGTTTTGAGAGATACTAATAAAGAGCTTGGTATTATAGAAGCAAGGGCTGAAATGTTCAAACTGAAGGGCCATAAAGGGGAACAAAGGTGATCGTGGGTCATTTAGGCTAATAACTATGTAGTTTTGAACAGAGATGCCTGAAAAAAGAGATGGTCTGTTACCTCAAAGGTTATGGGATAAACCTGTGTCAGATGGCCATATATTTTTTGTGAAAGATATTCTGTTTTTCCCATACAGCAAAAAAAAAAAATTAAAAATTAAATTGATATACCCAGACAGCTTGGGACTTGAACCATACTTGTTGCTGAGGATAAAGTTCAGAGACTACCTGCTGTAAAGGGAAGGGGCATTATGCCTCCTAGGGTGTTAATTTTGCTTAAGGCACTTTAACAATGGTTCGTTATTATCAATTTGTTTAACCAGTTTCATTATATGATTTTCCCTGTATTTTCTCTATTAGGCCAATAAACTTGCTTTTATATAAGACAGCCTTAAGTGTATGTGAAGCCTGTTACCCTGGGTCATACACTGTTGGGTCACAGCAGAGAGCGCTCAGATGCCATGGTGATGGGCACTGCATAAATATGAAGAGGAAGGTACCTAAATCCTGACAAATCTAATTTAGGAGGATCAGTCTCCACACAAGAGTACAATGTTTGCGTTCTCTTTTCAGAGGGGACATGGTGTTAAAACATCCTAAACATTTTTACTACGCCCATCCACTACCAGCCTGTTTCTAATACAGTAGCTGTTGCATACTCATCGCTCAAAGAAGGGAGTGAGAGAATGTAAATCATGTTTGCTTGCCTCTTACAATTACCTCCTACCTTTTGTATGGCTGCAGCCAATTTAATCGTAGATACCTAGCTAGATGGGTATAGTGCATTAGAGCCCAAGGTCAAAGCAACAGGATGTGTTGCTGGAATACATGTGAGATTGCAACAGTTATGCTGGATGCAGCACTTAAAGTGTGCTGGGTCACAGACTCCCTGAAATAAAATTTCTAAAAAGCAAGCTGGGTCCCTGAGGAGCACATGTTGTAAGTGATGCCTGGGGGAAAACTGGCTGCTTTTCCCACTTGCTCACCTCTTGAGGAAAAGCAGCCAGAGGTGTCTCTGCTTTCCCACAGGAGCCAACACCATTCTCTCAGGAAAGAAGTGGGGAGAAGGGGACAGAAAGACCAACAGGAAATTCTGGCTCTGCTCCCGCAACCTGTGAGTAACGGGACGTTGCCTCTACTCCTCCCTTCTCCCTCCATGTAACACCCAGCCTGGGAATGGAGAGAGGGGACCCCACTGCAGTTACCCCCAGGCCTGGAGACTGGGATGAAACAGGAGGAGCGGAAGTGAGGCTAGGTGGGGGACAAGTGGAACCCATGTGGGGACTACAATTGATGTGGGGAGTCGGGGACAGGATTAATCTGGGAGTTGGAAGCAAAATTAATTGCTAGGTCGGAGAACTGGCACGTGTTTCAGATTACTTTAAGCACTGGTTGGATGCAAATCTAATTTTGGCCCTGTCTTCGCTACAAAATTTTATCAAGTGATAACACAATGTGTTGACAGTTTTGCAGTTTGGTTATAGCCAGGTCTTTGCAGAGCGGCAGAAGGGCTCAAAATAGTTAAAATAAAGGGAGGCAGCATGTGTAGGTTTTAACTGACAGAATTCCTTATCAACTGTTATTTGTATTACAGTGGTAATAGTACTTATCCATCCAAACTTGTGTCAGAGTCTCCTTGTGCTAGGCACTGTGCATGTGCATAGCAGGAGACTGTTCCTGCCCAAAGAAGTTACAATCCAAATAGACAAGACAGATTAAAGTTGAGAGAAGAGAAGTATCCTTTGTCCATTTTACAGATGGGGAATGGAGACAGTGAGTTTAAATGACTTGCCCAAGGATACACGTGAGGTCTATAGCAGAGCTTGAAATTGAACCTGGGTCCCAATCTAGTGCCTTAATCACAAGGACAATCTTCCTCTCAATTTTAACTATGTAAACAGGATCTAGAGGTTACTATTGACCGGAAGGGACCTCAAAAGGTCATCTAATTCAGTCCTCTGCACTAAGTATTATCTAGACCATCCCTGCAGATATTTGTGTAGCCTGCTCTTAATTTCCAATGATGGGCAATTTATTCCAGTGCTGACAGAAAGTTTTTCCTAATGTCGAATCTAAACCTCCTTTGCTGCAATTTAAGAAAAAACAATTTTTCCCTCCTCCTTGCAGCAACCTTTTATATACTTGCAAACAGTTATCATGTTCCCTCTCATTCTCCTCTTCTCCAGAATAAACAAACCCATTTTTTTCAATCTTTCCTCATAAGTCATGTTTTCTAGCTCTTTAATCATTTTTGTTGCTCTCCTCTGGACTTTCTCCAATTTGTCCATATTTTTCCTGAAATGTGGCACCCAGAACTGGACACAATATTCCAGTTGCTAATACATCCCAGAATGAGGTCTGCTTTTTTTTTTTGCAACAGTGTTGCTCTGTTAACTCACATTTAGATTGTGATCCACTATGACCCCTCCTTCCCAGATCCCTTTCTGCGGTACTCCTTCCTAGGCAGTCATTTCCCATTTTGTATATGTGCAATTGATTGTTCCTTCCTAAGTGGAATTCTTGATATTTGTCTTTATTACATTTCATCCTATTTACTTCAAACCATTTCTCCAGTTTGTCAAGATCATTTTGAATTTTAACCCTATTCTGCAAAGTACTTGCAACCTCTCCCGGCTTGGTATCATCTGCAAACTATATGTGTACTCTCTGTGCCATTATCTAAATCATAGATGAAAATATTGAGCAGAACCAGACTTGGAACTGATCCCTGTGGAACCCCACTCAGTATACCCTTCCAGCTTGACTGTGAACAAAATAACTACTCTCTGGGAACAGTTTTCCAACCAGTTATGCACCCACCATCGAGCTTGTATTTCCTTAATTTGTTTGAATTAATGCAAGATGGTATCAAAAGCCGTACTAAAGTCAAGATATATCACATCTGCTGCTTCCCTCCATCAACAAGGCTTCTCCCCTATCCACCATGACCAAAGGTTTTCAAAAGGGATTGGTGATTTTGGGTGCCTGAATCTTTGGATGTCCAAACTGAGACACACTAAATGGTATGACTTGCTGAGGGAGTATATTCAGTGCTTCCTGAAAATCAAACCCCTTTAGTGTGTCAAGTTGACTGTTCAAAAACTCAAGCACCCAAAAATCACTAGTCACTTTTGAAAATCCTTGTTTATGATGATGAAAACATTAGATATGCCCAGATAGATAATCCATCCAGTGCTTGTTTAAATCCTTCCAGAAGATTCACTTTCTCTAAAGCCCACAAGGAATAAAATGTTTTAAAATACATGAACAGCCCAACTTCTTCACCATATGTTTTCTCTGTTTTCTCAGTCAGACTGTAAATTCCATGAGCAGGGGGCCTCTCTACCCCTGTTTTCTACAGTGCTAAGCATACTCTTAGTGTACAATTAACTACATTTAGATTTTATAGGACACCCAATAATAATAATACTCAATACAGAATTCCTAACCAGTTACATATTAGCTAAACAGCCTTATTAAAACTCCCAAGTCAACCCCATATCCAGCCTCATCAACCCATAATCTAAATTGGAGTTTAGCAGGGCATCAGGGTTAATACCCCTACTCTTGCAAAAAAAGTTTCATGGGACATTTATTGACTACAAGTGGTCAGGATCTTTATTTTCTGTCCCACCTGAAAGATGGCACTTACAGCAGAAAATAATCCCCTACCGCCATGCTGGAGAATTAATTTGACTTGGGGAGGGGTGGGGGAGAATCCCATTGCCCAAGTTACTTAATGTCACCCAGACTTAAGGGTTTGCTTCTGAGGTGTTCCATCCAGATAGGATCCTGCTCAGTCTGGGAATTCCAACTGCATTACGACCTGATGTCATGTGGCAATGCTAAATTTTTATTTTTTGCCAGAGTTTCTGGGCAACACAAATGCTTATGACAATTAGGGACTTAAAGGGCAGAGTGTAGAGGCTGACAGATTACACAGCCCTTATCTGCACTTTCACGTAGCTGCCACTGCACCTTAGTCTTGACCTGTAATGCCACCAGTGGCCTAGTTCTTTGCCTAACTCAAACAGGAATTAAGAAGCTGTGCTAAGCTGTGCAGTGGGCCAGTGTACTTACAAATGTGGTCAATGGTAAGAGGAAAGGTGGCCTGGTGGTAAAGGAGATGTGGATCCAGTTCCTCATTCTACAACAGACTTCCTGGGTGACCCCAAGGAAGCCACTTCGTCTCCCTGTGGATCAGATCACTGCTTGTTTAATGGAGATAACACTTCCCTACCTTGGGGATAAATTCATTAATATATATGAGGCAGTCACAGGCTCTGCTGATAGATTCTGTAGAAAAATCTACACTGATAGATAAGTTGCCATTATAACAGCCTAGGTTCAAAGCCTAAATCATGTTAATTATTCTTTCGAAAGGAGAAGAAAACAAAACCTGAAATCATTGACTGAATCATCCCAAGAGACAGCAGAGGGTGACATAATAATACAGTGTGGTCTAGTGGATTGAGCACCAGACTGGCAGTGAAGAGACCTGTGTTTTCTACCACTAACTTACTATCGGACCCTAGGCAAGTGATTTCAACTCTGTGCCTTTGTTTTGTCTTCTACCTGTTGTCTTGTCCACTCAGACTGTTCAGCTTTTTATGGCAGGGGCTCTATCTGACGGTGTACAGGTTTAAACTCCAGCAAGGGAAATTTAGAAATTAGAAACTGACAGAGAAATGAAACGGTTTAATGAGCTATTCCTGTTTCTTTGTTTTAATGTCCACCAGAGGAACATACAAGGTGTTCTCTTCTTGCAGAAGTAGCTGGTGGTCTGAGAGAGATTTTTAATGTGCCTCACAATTCTTTAGGCAATATACACACTACCTTAACCTACTTTCCTGTATCCTTTTTAAAAAATGATTCCTTGCATAACAAGTAACTTTATTTCAGAGATAAATTGGCATGCTCTCAAAAGAGAGAGAAATTCAAATCAGGCATACATAATACACATCCCATTTGCAAATCTATTTGCTTTTGTGCAACAGGGAGATGGGTTTTTACTAACTATTTTCTAAGTTCTCCTGGCAAGTGTGCTGCCTTGTGTTCAATGGTTGCTCACTAAGTAAAAATCCTATGGCAACCAACAGATGGAAGCCAAAAAATGTTGCAATATTATTATAGAGGATTCATCTGCTTATTTTTACAGTTAGCCTTGCACAACCTCTTGCTTTTGGACTCTGCCTTATGTAAAACATTTTTGTTCCATTTATTTCCATTGCAGACTGCACATTAGGATAACTCACTTACCCTTATAAGTGAGTCACAAATACTTTCCCTTTATGATGTTATCCTGCCCTCCTGTAACCCTTTTATATAATGTTTATTTGTTGCTACAGCATTGCAGAAGTTTTAACACTTTCCCTTAAGTAGTTTCATTTTTGTAATGCCAATAGTATTGCTACAGTATTTTGAAGACAATTTCCTTTGCTGGTATTCAAACATGTCAAAATTAATTTTGAAAAAATCAGTGTGGCTTTTGTTTGAGTCTCAGATTAAGTGCTTCTGTCATGAGTCACCACCTATTTATCTTCGAAATGTGTTATTTTCTTTCAGTCATTACCAGTGAAATGAAAATTTGTAAACAACCATGAAAAATCATAATTTCAAAGGGGGTATCCCAAAAATCCCACGTTGCAAAGAGTTCTGTTTCATGGCTCGCTCTCTCTTGCGGTACACCCATCATTGCTGCAACTAGGCTCTATGAAATACAAGAGTGATGGCTGAGACAGCCATGACTCAAAAATCCAGCCAAGACCGACACACTAGTGAAATATGTCTCCGACCCCACAAAATAGGACTTAAATCTGACAGCTTGTTCATCTTTAACCAACAGAACTGCAATATGCAAAGTTCCCAAAGTCAGTTGTATGAAGACTGTCTGTATCACGCCTGATGTTGCAATCCCATTACCCATGACAAATTATGCCTATAACTGTTGTGAAATTAAACTCAAAATAAATAAAATGCCTGGAAGTCTTTTTCTCTTTCTTGAACAAACAGAATCTTACATAAACTTGTAGATGGTGAGAGAGTGTGTGCTTGTTAGTTTTTCTAATTAAAATCTTGTGTTAGCCTTTGAGTATGTAAGCACATCACAGGAACTGCTCAGACCAAAACCAACAAAGAGTCTTGTAGCATCTTATAGTCTAACAGATTTTAGGGATCATGAGCTTTCATGGGCTCTGATGTTCATCTGATGAAGTGGGTCTTAGCCCACAAAAGCTCATGATCCCTAAAATGTTAGTCTATAAGGTGCTACAAGACTCTTTGTCGCTTTTGCAGATCCAGACTAACACGGCTACCCCTCTGATACTGCTCAGACCAAGCCTCTGATTCTGCAAACACCTATAGGCTGATCCAAAGCCCACTAAATCAATAGGCTTTGAAGCAGACCCTTCAACATGGATAACTTTACTCAGTTGAATAGCGTCATTTAAATCTTCACTTTGATTGTAAGCTCTTCAGATCAGAGACCATCTTTTTGTTCTGTGTTCGCACTGGACTTAGTACAAGGAGGCACTGATCTATGCCTGGGACTCTTAGCTGCTTCTGCAATACAAATGATAAATAATAAGTGCTTAAATATTTGAAGGATTGAAGCCCAAATTTGGCCTTAAATCTCTCTCATTTTATGATGCCAATTGCACCCTAATCTTCAGAGAACATTCCCTTCTACTAGAGTATTCTCTTGTCCATGCAGAGCAGATTTTATATTCGAACTTCATCAGGAACTGACCTAAAATGTTAAAAATCAATTTCTCACAGAATCTAAGCAGGATTTAACCCAGCTTTGAGGAAAATAAAATGTATTAATCTTCTTCAGCATCACAACAATTGCGCTAGGAGGATAATCTATTAAGCGTAAATGAAAATGATGCCCTGATTTTCTTCTTACGGCCTTAATCTGAAAAGGTCACCTAAAAATTCCACAAGCCTTGTTCTCATTTGTCGTGTTAGATGCTTTGAATATATCTTGAAGTAACAATGTGAAAAATGCCGTTCAGTGTGTTTTGTCATGCATTTTTTAAAACCTTTGCTTTTCAGTTTTATCCAACTGCAATACTCATTAGCAAGTTACCAGCCGTATGGGAGCTGAAAGTACAAAAACAAAGAGCAAGGAAGGATTTGCGGAGATCTTGTTTTAGTGCTGCTTCTAACTTTCAAGATTTAGAAAGAGACATGAGCAAACAGGTTTGTAAAAAAGAAACACATTTCTAGAACCAAATTCATTTTTTTTTAAGTTCTGAAATGTTTGGGTATAGTTGATTCCCCATTTCTGGCTAAGGATGTGCTAAAGTATTTTCAGTCATGAGACATGAGATTTCCAGTAAAAAGCCATGATCCAGAAACTGGATCCAGGTGGGTAGCAATGGAGTTTTCTGCTGGCAGAGTCGCCCTCCCACATAGACACAGCTGTTGCCTCAGGATCCAATTTTGCATACTCTAGAGGTTTGGATAAGCATCAGATACAAACCTTGTGATATTTTTCTCCATTACCATTTAGAAGCCAGCATTGTGGTTCTTGCTGTACTGCAGACACATCAGATCATACATGCCCTCTTACTATGTCCAGCAGAGTTATAAACTCTTATAAACCAACCCTACATACCTTAAGCAGAGTTGCTGATTCCACCTGTTAAATAATGTACTGTGCGATACATATGAACTGTTTAGAGCTGTGGGGTATTTTCCTGGGTTGTTTGCACTGTGACTGAGGAACCTTCATAAGGAAGCAGTTGATATGCATGTGAGCAGGTCTGGGAATAATTTAACAGTTTAAAAATAAACATTTTAATCTCAAATAAAAATGTGAAATTAGAGAACAATATTGCAGATTTGCTGGCATCAACATCTATTTTTTGTTCAATCACAGTAGGAAAACCCCAGAAAGTAGAGATTCATGTACATTCGTCTGATACTATTTAGGGAATCCATCAAGCTGAATTGCAATCCGTGGGCTTTAGACACCTTGGGTAATAGCTTTTCTGAAATAGCTAACTTCCAGCCATACATAGAGCATGTCACAGTAAATCTGATTCTCAGGCCTGTTCCTGTGGCCACCCTCACTGCTCTCTCTTCTCCATCCTGTTCTGTGTCACACAACCAGAGATTGTTCTAGCACTTCCAGTGTTGTTTTCAATCCCCTGAGTGGCCACAAGAGCCTAACTGGTTCAGATGGTCGCTCTCTCACTCATTCCCCTGTTACAGTACTGCTAGCCTGTCCTTCATCCCCATTACAGTTCTGCCATCCCGTCACCATTTTATCACACATTTTGCAATAGTTTGTGTGTTTTCTTAAAGTCTCTGCACCTGGAGTCAGGTGATTGTGAGAATCTCAGCTTTGATTGGGAAATAAAAGTTTCTGGTCCTTATGGTTGTGGAGAAAAGCTCAAAACCCAGATGCATTATTTTTTAAAAATCTCATGATTTGGGGGATGAGGTGGCTGGGCTCATTAGTTTTGTGTGCTTGAGGCTGGCCATACTGCAACTGCTGCATAATGCTTTGGGCTAGTGTTCTTGTACTATTCAATTGTAACCTAATCTCCCCCACAATTGCTGGCAACATTCTCGTTTCCCCCGCTTTGATTACTGCTGTATTCACCAAGGGATGGAAATGCAATCTTGACTGGTTCTTTCTCTTTGCAAGATCTCTGATATGGCATCACCATCATAGTCAGCAACCTTGCTGGCAGTCACAGAGGAAGGCTGAAAGAGTGGATGGGGTTGGAGACAGAACTTTTCTCTCAGTCCTAGCGCTCTGCAGGTAGGATCCGTTCAGAGCAGTGTTTACAACAAATGTTATATTAAAACAACAAAAATACAAAGTCATGCCTTGCAATTTCATTAAATCTTTGAAGTACTACCCTAAATGCTAGTCTAGAGCAGTGGTTCTCAACCTGTTTACTATTGTGAGCCACGTATGTGTGTTATGTGGGCCTGCAGTGGGCGGCTGCCCTACTCCAGTAGGAACTGGGTTAAAACAGCCCTGCAAAGGGTTGTGGCTAGGGAAAAGCAGCCCAGCAGAGAACTGCAACAGAAAGCAGCTGAGGGCGGAGCAGCCACAGGTGTGGCTGGGTCAATTAGGGCCTAGATGGCCCTGACAAAATGGCTTGCACAGAGATTGGTGCACAGAGAGAGTCTCCTCCTCTAGGTGTAGAGGCAGACAGGCTTGGCTGCTGGGGAAGTTTGAGAAGGTACTTGGAGTGGAGCAGGGCTGGGGGGGTGGGGTGGGGGGGGAGGCAGAGGCGGCCAGAGGAGCTGGGGAGCTCCAGGCTGGCAACTCCCCAAGCTGCAGGGCCTAGTGTGAGGCCTAGAAGGGGTACTGGGATTGCAGGGGGCAGCCCCCAGGTAGGCAGAGGCAGCAGGCCAAACCCTCCTTGCCTATGATGACTGGCTTATACAGACTGCAGTCGGCTCCAGTGAAAGGGGGCTCAATGGTGAATGGAAGTAACCCATAGGCTGAGGCAAGGTGGGGATAGTGGGTTTCCTTGGGAGGGGAGACTGGGGGCGTACTGGGGAGACTGGGGGCGTACTGCAGCGGTGCAGCAACCCAGGGAAGAGGGCACCAGGGTCTGGGAGGGACATGGGGCCAGTGGCAAGTGGGACATTGGCCTGCAGAGGGCGCTCCAGAGCTGGAAGAGCTAATTCCCCAGACGACCAGCAGAGGGTGCCGCAGGGTGAGTCGCTGCTCGATTACAGGGCCGTATCCAATACTACCTGTATGGCCCTGAGGATATGATATGAGCCACAACTCTGTGCTGATTGGGCCCCACGTGGCCATGAGCCACAGGTTGAGAACCACTACCCTAGAGTCACCATTAAAAGAGTGTCACAACCAAGTTGCTGTACATTGTGAGGCCAATGTGGGGACAGTCTGCATTACTGTTACTTGTTGTTGTATTTTTGTGGATAAACAACTAGAAGATTGTGATTTCTAGAACTCACTTCTTGCATGTGATGTTGTGTTGATAGATACGTTCAGATCCCGGACCAAGACTTTGGAACAACTTCTCCACAATAAAACATATACACCTCTCTAGTGACTCTCAGCTGGTTTGAGGAGCTCCCAGTTACTTGGGACATGATATTGAACAAGCACCAAAACACAAATTAAAAAAGGAAAGATGTGAGCTAAAGCCTGTTAGATGTCTTCACTGATATCCAGTCAGCTAGAAAGAAGCTGGTCTTACCTTAGGATGGATGGGTGCGTGAATATTTTACTGAGCATGCTCATTCTAGTTCCCTTCTACCTCATGGCCTTCATGTACAGCAGGCAGGGCAGAGCCATATACTTAACATATGGGAAAAGAGCAGGTATAAAATACTACTTTGCAGAGACCCCCGCTGAAAGGCTTCCCCTTCCACACACAACAGCTTCTATGGCTGGAGATCTCGGGAAACAAATGGAATTTGTTTGCTTCATAATAGAGGTTATTTTTTGGACGGACTGGCTGCAGCAAGTTATCAGAGAGGATTTCAGTCTATGGAGTCATATTATAGTTTACTGCTCTGAACTTCATCAAGTTACCCATCAGGATTTCAATATGCTATTTTCTTTAAAATATTTTCACTACTTAAATTTAATTCAGGCTTCCTTGGTCCTCAGTGAGATTCAGTGTGCGGGCAAGATTGGCCAAGTTCTACCAAAACAGGAATTTAGTTGTGGGTTGGGTGAGCGAAGTGTTGCTGTTTAATAGCAGTATTAGTGTGCACTGTATGCTATGCTCCAATGCAACAAAGAAAACAAATTTCTACCCAGTAGTCCAGTTTCTTTGGGCATGGGGGATTGAAGTAGATGGCCAGTTTTCATTAAATGTCTCAGTCAGATAGAATGAAACTCTAAAAGTTGCTAAATATTCTTAGCTCCCATTCAATGTGATGGGAATTGAAGGAACTCAGCAAGCTATTCAGTACCTTTGCATGGAGCCATTAATCACCATGGAATTTTAAGTGCAGGTCGACCGCTTGTCTAGCCACCAACAATTAATTTATTTATTTATTTTGCTTTGGTTGGTCTCAAGCTGCTGAACAATAGGACTTTTCGTAGGTTGCAAAGACTAGCATACTAACTTGAAGATAAAAAAAATTGTCCCAAACCACTTTTTGGAAGATCAAAACGCAATAAGGGTTTATTGTTTTTGCCATTTGTTACACACCTGTTTACTTTCTGTTTCTAGTCAGCAGTTGCAGCAGGAATTTCAAATACAAAACAAAAGGGTAGTCTTAGGGTGTTATCAACATGATCAGGAGTTGGGATTACTAGACGTTTTATAGATGACCCTGCTCTCATATTTCCTTTCCAGTTGTGTAGATTCCAAGTTGGGTTAAATGTGAACATCTTGCATGTTTAAACTGAACCCGTGAATATTTTGCCCATCTCAAGTTACAAGTCATCATTCAAAGAAAGCTTAAATGAGAGCTCATGTACAGGAGATACTTCACACATGATAGCTATGAATGCTGAACATAACCAGTGCTATCTTGCCTTTCTCAGCCTTTTGATCATCCCCTCTCTCCTCCCATGTTACTATACTGCTGTAGCAGAATACATTGTTTAAAAGAAAACAGAATTTTGGACTCAAGCTCTCTTTTAAACCATAAGACAAGTCCTGTCAGAATGGCACAGCTGTTCTGACTTAAAAATCAAACTTCATATTCTTTTCTAAAAAAAAAGAAAGAACAGGGAGTACTTGTGGCACCTTAGAGACTAACAAATTTATTTGTGCATAAGCTTCCGTGGGCTAAAACCCACTTCATCAGATGCTTATGCACAAATAAATTTGTTAGACTCTAAGGCACCACAAGTATTCCTCATTCTTTTTGTGAATACAGACTAACACGACTGCCTCTCCAAAATCTGTTCTTTTCTAGTTAGTCTTCTTCTAAACTCATTGTTCTGTAGCACATATTATGTACAATGCCATGATGCTACTAAAAAGCAACCTAAATTAAAATACCTGTAAAGGGCTGGACCCATGTGTTTAGGTGCTCATTTTCCTCACTCCAGCAAAGAAAATAACTTTACAGGAACTGAAATTTGCCTTGGTTTTCTGTATTAAGTTGGTATCCTCAGCTATTGGACAATGTAAGCAAAATGTCCTGTAGGTGGTACCTGGAATTTTGAGATGGTCTATGGTTGAAATTCTGGCACCTCCCAAGTTTATGGGAGATTTATAACACTTTAGTGGGGCCAGGATTTCAACCATAGATGTTTTATAAAACCCACAAAGTGACCTGGTTTCTTTCCCCTCCAAACTTCAAAACACAGTAGACACTTTAAGGCAGGGAAGGGCAAACTATGGCCCATGGGCCAGATCCAGCCTGCCCGCTGTTTTGGCCCTCAAGCTTCCACTGTGGTGGAGGGTCTTGGACTTGCCCCCCTCCGGCGCTACAGCTGGGGAGCAGAGTCCTTCGTGTAGGGGCAGCCAGGGGACTCTGCTCAGCAAACTGATCCCTCCTGAAGTGCTGCCCCTGAATCTCACAGCCAATGGGAGCTGCGGGGGTGGTGCCTGCGGACAGGGGAGTGTGCACAGCTGCCTGGCCACAGCTCCACTTGAAGCTGGAGAAGGGACATGCTGCTGCTGCTTTTAGGAGCCGCTTGAGGTAAGCGCCTCCCAGGGCCTGCTCCCCTGAGCCTCCTCCCTGCCTCCCGCACCCCTGTTTTTATCAGGCTTGTCCCCTTTAAGACTACTCATCTGGGTAAAGTTAGGCATGTGTTTAAGCATCCTGCTGTACTAGGACCTCCAAAGTAAGAAATGGTGCGGTTAGGGGAGTACAGGATGGAAGACAAGTGGCTATATAGAAAATGGTTAACATTATGAGACAGCTCCAATTTTAACATCTCTCAAACAATGTTGATCTTTCTGAAGCACATACAGTGAAGAAAAACTTCCTTTCTCTCTGTAGAGAAATGAGAACCTGTGAAAGACATCAGTATGATAAGATTTGACTATGCTGTAATTGTCAAAGGATCAGGAGGGATAAGAAATGTTTGGTTTTTTGAAGCCTGTCACTAAAACAGGATTTAAGGAAACAAAATGTTTCTTAGAGTAGCAATTATTTAGTAATTAGTAACACTTTATGACACTTATCAACCAAAATATTCTGGATATACAATAGAAAATATAACCCAACACAATAAAACAAGGAGGATTTGAGAGGTCAGTGGAGCTATGCCAGATTACAACAGTAGAGAATTTGACCCCTCCCCCCGCAACTTTTAATGACGTTTCCTCATCTTTTTCAACTGTGGTATTCCTCCCCCTTTTACATCTGGTAGAAGGAACTTAATACATATTTATTAATCGCTCTTTCAAAGTGAATGTTGATAATACCACATGCTGAGGTGATTAAAATTATCAAGCTATTTTTGCCTTTTTGAACAAAAAGTTTATAGAATACTCTTGGGAAAAATAAAACCTTATTCATCATTTCTGTAATGGAACATATGAATTATTTATACCCAAGACTGAATTATTCAAAAAAGAAAATCACAATTGCAAGCTTTTCAGTACCTTACTGGCTCTGTTCCTCTCCTAAGACCAGGCTTATTTGTATTTTTCCACAGTATAAGTGATAATTAAACACAAATAGAACACTTCTCAATGAATTCTTAACCCTGGAAGCTTTGAATGATAATCTTTCTTAATAAATGCACAGCTTTCCTCCTGTGCAAGCAGAATCAAAGTTTACTGAAGCAGAACATTCTTAGCAGTCAGCAGCAGCCTCAACATAGCAAAAGAATGATACAGGATTAATACAGACACCTCATTTAAAAATGTACAGCCTAGAGCCATGTTATAACTACTGTATCTACATAAATGTTTATTAAAAACACCGCACTCTTTATAGGATGGTCTCAGCTGAGCCATTCCTATAAGTTTTGAAAAAGGTATGCTGAAGCAGTGCCTAAGGCAGGCAACAGTTTTTGTGTCTCCCCCACGGTGTGTAGTCTCCTGAGACTCCAGATCAGTTCCCCTCCCTTCACGACGATTCCCCTTCTCCCAGTTCAAGTCAATTATCCTCCCTCATTTTCTTGCTGTAGAAAAGGCTCTGACACTACATTGCTCTGCCTTTTATACTGCTCCATGGGCTTCAACACCCTGCAGTCTCCTGTTTCTTTACTATCTCTGTTGGAGGTGAACTGCCCATTCCTAACAATGGAGGGGAATCTTATGGCACTATACCTGTTGTGGTGTTTCAAGGACTGGCTCTGTGTTTCCCACATCCCTTTGTGTGTGTGTGGGGGGGTCTTCTTCTGCTCCTAACTCCTCCTGGTCTGAGTCTAGGGGAGCAAAAATGTGCACCCTTTACAGTAGAGGGAACTTTCTCCTTACCTGCAGTGAGAATTTAAAATCCTGAGAGTTTCTTCTTGAGGGAAACCCACAAATTCATAGAATCATAGACTATCAGGGTTGGAAGGGTCCTCAGGAGATCTTCTAGTCCAACCCCCTGCTCAAAGCAGGACTAACCCCAACTAAATTATCCCAGCCAGGGCTTTCTCAAGCCTGACCTTAAAAACCTCTAAGGAAAGAGATTCTACCACCTCCCTAGGTAACCCATTCCAATCTGTGCTTTTGCTACCACTCTGTATGTACTCATGGAAAAAAAGTGGACTCAGTAAAGGACTCTACAGAAAGGCCCCAATGGTAACCTAGCCAGCTATTGATTTTCTTTAAAAGAAATGAGAGAAAATTTTAAAGGCTGTTATCAATGCATTGAGGGGGAAATTAATCTCCATTTTCCACAGCTGGGGAACATTCTGTAGGAAGAGAACCATTACAGCTCTGTTATGTCATGGTGCATGGGGAGGAGGGAGGGAAAAGAAGAGGGATCAGAAGATAGAGGGCTGAGGATTCATTGAAAGAACCTGACCATGGATATATCTACCTAGATCCTGGTATGAGTTTGCAGGGACTCTGGCCTGCATTTTCCTTTCATAGATAGCCAGGTTGGGGAGACCATCCAGTGTGAAAGGTGCCTGCTGGTAGAATCTCTCTGGAACCAGGTGGGAGAGCAACAGGAGGAGGTGGCTAGGCTGAGGTGCATCCATGCCATGAGGAATTTATAGAGAGTATTCATATGGAGACCTCCAAGTCTGAGGAAGCTATTCACCTAAAGAGGACTGCTGTCAAACCACCCAGGGAGATGAGTATGGCTCTGTTACAGGGAAGACACTGACTCCTGGTGGCAGGCAGTGCTCCATCTCTGCTCCCAACCCACTGCCCATAGTGATGAAAAACTATTATGCTGCCCAGGCAAGGAGGGATGAGGAATCACCCCAAAATTGGAGGAGGAGAAGCTCTGTACTTTCAAGGTTGGAATGATTGCAGCCACCACTGCCAAGAGGAAACATAGGGTAGTGCTAGTCAGTGACTCCCTTCTGAGGGGACATAGGCACCTGACAGCCTAACCTGGCATCCTGGGAGCTATACTACCTAGCAGAGGCCCATCTCAGATGTTAGAGGGATTGTAGAGGATTATCTGGCTCTCTGACTACTATCCCATGCTGCTCATCTATGTGGACAATAATGATAATGCAAGGTTTGACTAGGGATGTAAATACCATTTAAAAAGTTAACCATTTAAATTATTTAACATATTTTATTTACATGGTTAACCAATTAAGAGGCTGGAGCTGTTCCAGCCTGGGCCAGAACTGATTCCACCAAGTAGTTAACATTTTATATCCCAAGATCTGACCATTAGCAGATCAGACATGACTACAGGGCTCTGGGAATCAAAGTGAAGAAGCTTATGGTGCGGGTGGTGTTCTCTTAAATTCTTCTAGTCAAGGGTAGGGGCCCAGGCAGGGACAGATGCATCCTGGGGGTGAATGCCTGGCTGCACAGATGGTGCTGCCAGGAGGGCTTTGGTTTTCTTGATCACAGCATGATGCTCTGGGAAGAAGGACTTCTGAGTAGAGACGGGGTCCACCCAATGAGGAAGGGGAAGACTATCTTTGGATACAGACTAGCTAAGCTAGTGAGATGGGTGTTAAACTAGGTTTGATGGTGGAAGGAGACAAAAATCCACTGGTAAGTCAGGAGATCTAGGCCATTGTGTCAGGGACAAAGGAGAGACAAGATGGAGTATAGAAAGGAAATATAGAAATCATTATTTTAGATGTTTGTATACTAATGCAAGAAGTATGGGGAATAAACAGGAAGAACTAGAAATACTAGTTAATAAACACACCTATGACATAGTTCGCAACTATGACATAATTGGTATAATATACATGGACTGAAATATTGGTTTAGATGTGTATAGTTTGCTCAGGAAGGACAGACAGGGAAAAAAAGAGAAGTGGTTTTGCCTTGTATATCAAAGATATATACACACAGTCTGAGGTTGAGATGGAAATAGGAGACAGACTTGTTGAGAGTCTCTGGGTAAGCACAAAAGGAGTTTTAAAAAAGGGATATCATGGTAGGTGTCTACTACAGACCACCTAACAAGGAACAGGTGGATGAGTCTGTTTTTTTTAAAACTAACAATGTCATCCAAAGCACAACACTTGACGGTGATGGGGGACTCAACTACCCAGACATCCACTCAGAAAGTAATACAGCGGGGAACAGATTATACAATAAATTCTTGGAATGCATTGGAGACAAATTTTTATTTCAGAAGGTGAGGAAACCAGCTAGTGGAGAGACTGTTCTAGATTTGATGTTGACAAATAGGGAGGAACTGTTTGAGAATTTGAAAGTGGAAGGCAGCTTGCGTGAAAGTGATCATGGAATGATGAGTTCATGATTTTAAGGAATGGTAGGAGGGAAATCAGCAGAATAAAGATAAGGGATTATAAGAAGGCAGTCTTCAGCAAACTCAGGGAGTTGGTAGTAAGATCCCATGGGAAGCAAGTCTAAGGGGAAGAACAGGTCAAGAAAATGGAGTTTTTCAAAGAGACATTAAGGATGTAGGAGAAAATTATCCCCCTGCATAGCAAAGATAGAAAGTACGGCAAAAGACCATCTTGGCTTAACCAAATGATCTTCAACGATCTGAAATGCAAAAGAGTCCTACAAAAAGTGGAAACTAGGTCAAATTACAAAGGCTGAATATAAACACAAGCATATAGGGACAAAATTAGAAAGGCAAGGGACAAAATGAGATTAAACTAACTAGAGACATAAACCATTCCCAGAGAGTAGTTATTTGTGGCTCACAGTCATAATGAGTAGGATCCCTCAGGGATTGGTTCTGGGTCTGGTTCTGTTCGTCAATGATTTAGATAATGACATAGATAATATATTTATAAAGTATGCAGATGATACCAAGCTGGGAGGGATTGCAAGTGCTTTAGAGGATAAGATTAAAATTCAAAATGATCTCAACCTACTAGAGAAATGATCTGAAGTAAATAGGATGAAATTATATAAGGAAAAATGCAAAGTACTCCACTTAGGAAGTAACAATCAGTTGCACATATACAAAATGGGAAATTACTGCCTAGGAACGAGTACTGCGGAAAAGGATCTGGGGGTCATAGTGGATCAAAAGTAAATATGAGTCAGCAGTGCAACACTATTGCAAAATAAATAAATAAATAAAAAGCAAACATACTGGGATGTACCTGCAGGAGGCACAAGAAGTGATTCTTCCACTCTACTGTGCACTGATTAGGTCTCAACTAGAGTCTTGTGTCCAAATCTGGGTACTACATTTCAGAAAAAATGTGGACAAATTCTCAAATGCCAGAAGAGAGCAACAAAAATGATTGTCTAGAAAAAATGACTTTGTGGGAAGATTGAAAAAAAAAAGCATTGTTTAGTCTGGAGAAGAGAAGACTGAGAGGAGACATGATAACAGTTTTCAAGTATAGAAAAAGTTGTTACAAGAAAGAGGGTGAAAAATTGTTCTCAACTGTTCAAGATTTCCTAATGCCCAACCTAAACATCCCCTGCTGCAATTTAATGTCCTAGTGAAGCTTAAATTGCAGCAGAGGACGTTTAGGTTGGACATTAGGAAATCTTCCTAACTGTCAGTGCAGTTAAACACTGGAATGAATTATTTAGATAGGTTGTGGAATTTCCATCATTAGTGTTTTTTAGGAGCAAGTTACACAAACACCTGTCACAGATCATCACAGTTATTATTTGGTCTTGCCTTAAATGCAGGGGACTGGACTAGATGACCTATTGAGGTTCTTTCCACTCCTACACTTATGAGTCTATGCTTGCTACAAGAATGTAAAAGCCCTACATAGGTGTAAAAGGATGAAGGCCTTCTTTATAGCAACCTCCTCCCACTAGGACCAGGGCTGGCTCCAGGAACCAGCAGAGGATGCATATGCTTGGGATGGCACATTTTAAGGGGTTGCATTCCAGCCATTCTTGGGGCAGCACATTCTGGCCGCCCTTTCCTTTTTGGGGTGGGGGTGGAAGGGCAGTTGCGCTCTTCATGCTTGGGGCAGCAAAAAAGCTAGAGCCGGCCCTGACAAGGACAAGCTTTGCTCTTTCTGATTCAGCTCACTCCCTTGGTTAATTCTGTATTAGCATTCTCAAGAAAGCCAGAAAAGGCCAGGAAACCAGTTTCCAGCAGGGTTAGTTGTTTTATTTAAGCCTTCTTAAGAAAGAAATCAAAACCTTAGAGACTCTTTCATCAGACGTCTCTGCAGGGCAAGCACCCTCTGCCCCAACTCTGTCCCTAGTAACACTAATAACCAAAATCCCACCGAAGTTTCTGCTGCTCTCTTTTATAGGGGTCAGCTAATTAAGTTCCAACGCATTCTCATGTGGGCCAGTTAGCCAGGTTCAGGCCTCTGGCCAAGAGGAATGGTATTCCTTATACCTTCACAGTAGGCTATTCCTAGACAGGAGTAGCTCCATGGTACTGCTCTGCAATTGCAGAGTGGTCCTTAGGGAACAATTACTTCTTCACTTCTCATCACCCAGCTGCTCAAGTCAGGTATGCAGGGCTGGATTTGCCCCTAAATAGTTGTGTGCTACCTCCTGTCTTCGAAGGTGACCAGGAGCTATGAATAACATTTTAAGTTAAGGTTTTAAATAGAGCCAAACCTAGGGCCATATTGTGTAATACTTTCTGAAATGATCTGAAAAGAACTGAGGTCTCAGCTTGCACTTAAGTGAAGAGTTAGGCTGAAGTCCAGGAAGGTGAATGCATGGCAGAAGTGATCTATAATTTTTCTTGATGTCCTAGTGAAGCTGGCCTTAGGCACAGATTGAGAACTCTACTTATTAGAAAAGGCTGGGCTGGTAGAGCATAGATACATCTTCCCATCCTTGCCTAGCCCTGCTGGCCAACCCATTAGCCATGTATAGCAGTCACGATGGTGCTCATGTAACTGGTTGAGAGGAATCCATGTGCAATATCTCACATTCAATTTCCCTGGCTCCAGCTCTTTTCAGTGTTGGAATTCAGCTGCCTAAACTGGAATGTGATGGGGATTGGATAACGTTTTGTCCTGGACATTTTGGGCTTTATTGAAAGCACATTGAATTCAGTGGAAAGACACACAGGCACTTAGAGAAGAGTTGAGCAGAAGGACATGGAGCATGATTTAATGGGTTTACTGATAAGTATCTTCATAGATTATTTTGACAGTGTGAGTTTTCATTTTTGCGAAAGCACTTGGCACCACTGGATGGGCATCTGTTATTTGAATAAATAAGGTCCATTGACTTCAACTGGAGTTGTGAGTCCTCCCTTCCGAAAATTAGAAGTAAATAATATTAAAGTAGAATTGATTTGGAGATGAAATCACAAAAGCAAGGAAATTGAGTGAAGGCAGTTCAATCTGTTATGCCTAGGGGCACTGAAATGTAAGTGGGCCAGATTCTCAGCTGGAGTGAATTGGCCTGCTTCCACTGAAGTCAAGCAAGGCAGTCTACTTTACATTAGTTGGAAATCTGACCTGACGACTACTCTTGCATTGTACTCATCTGCTGCTCCATTCTGAGTGTTTGGATTAGACACTTAAGATTAAACTTCATCATGAAAAATGGGTAGATATATTTTTTGCCTATGTACTTTTATCAAAATATTACACTGAAACTCAAACTTTGACCTGCATCAGATGGATTTGTCATGTACTGATGGTAATGTCACTTTATCTCCTGATATATCAAGACAGCTACCTCACAATTTCTTTTTTGGGAGCAGTCCAGAAATGTATGCTGGCTTTCATGAGCCAACGATCCCTTGAGCTGACCTTTCTACACGCCTGGAGGAGGGTGAAGAACCTTCACAGATGAAGGAGAAACAGAGGTGCGCTGGGGGCTAAGGAGCAGATGTGAAGTGGATTGGGGCAGTATTAATTGTATCTGGGGAGAAACACAGAATTCATGTTGAGGTTGTGGGGGTTGATATAGCAGCTCATGGGCTAAAATGGCATCACTCCCTACAAAACTGTGAGAGTTGGCCACACTGACTTTCTCTCTCTCTTTCTCTCTCTGACACAGTAAATATGAAGACAGGCCTGTGAAGGGGTTTGCCCTCACACTGACAGAGGGGACTAATAAGTTCCTATGGGCCTATCCAACACCAATGAGGTGCACCTGCAAGGCTTGTGTCCCCTGGAGAGTAGAGAGCTTAAAATGAAAAACCTGCCACAGGCAGGGGTGATAAAGAGGGAGAAGGTTACCCTGTATCAGACAGGCCTGCCTAGAGGGAGACAAGAACAAGTCTCACTGCTCCTGAAGCTGTATGACCCAGCCTCAGAACAGCATGCCCTATGAGAAGTGGATGGAGGTGGATTCCATGTAGACTAAGCACAAAGAGCTGACCCAGGAAGTTGGCCAGAGTTCTAGGTCATTCTCGCTTCTTTTCAATTTTCTATGGACTCTCTCACTGGGAAGAAAGAGGAGAGAAGACTTTTCTTTTTGCTCCAAGAATCCCTTGAGTGTCTTTTTGGGGGGCAGAGACACTACAAAGACCTGAATTAGGATTTGGAGGAGATTTGAGGGGACCCCTGCTGCTCACAAGGCCAAAACTATTATGTAGTATATCAAAACCATCTCAAGATGTTCAGGCCAATCTCATGATACTGTAGACCAGGGATCAGCAACATTTGGCATGTGGCCCACTAGGGTAAGACCCCTGGCAGGCTGAGATGGTTTGTGTACCTGCTGCATCCACAAGTTTGGCCGACTGCAGCTCCCACTGGCCATGGTTCGCCGCTCCAGGCCAGTCGGAGCTGCAGGAAGCAGCATGGGCTGAGGAACATGCTGGCCGCACCTTTTTGCAGTCCCCATTGGCCTGGAGTGGTGAATCACAGCCAGTGGGAGCTGTGACTGGCCAAACCTGCAGATGTGGCAGGTAAACAAACCAGACTGGCCTGCCAGGGAGCTTACCCTGGCAGGCTGCAGACCAAAAGATGCTGATCTTGATTTTGATTTTTGAACTTTGGTGCTGGGAATGCAGCTGATGAGTTTCTCCGGCTAAAGGGCCTAGGAGGGATTTTGGACAAGATCCAGAAGGACTGCCAAAGGACTGGGGGGAAAATCACACTGAAGAAGAGGGGGTGTTTGGAGCTTAAAACCAGAGGCGATTTGGAGAGAACAGTAGCTGCTTAGGATTCTTCACTAGAGGCTGTGTAAGAAGCTCATTGGTTAAGGACTGCCTGTGAGCCCTTAGACCAATGGGCATGAACCCCTGCATTGTAGAGTAGAGGGTTTGGAAGTGTTGCTTACTTGGGAAAGGAGGAAAGGAGCTGGGCTGGAGGACTAAACTCTCGCACTGGAGAAAGAAAAACTGAAGCAGCATCCACACCTAGTGCTGGAGAGGTAAGCCACTGCTATTCCATTGAATAGCCCAAGGGCCATTCCCCTTGGAGGACTTTCCTGTTATTTAAAAGTAACTTCTTATTTGCACACACTTGCTAAAGGCAAGATCTGAGTCATGTTTTTTTTTTCCAGCATCAGTTTAGCACATTCAAATGAAAGAATGCTGCACATGTGTACAATACAAGGGAATTGCCGTGGCTTGTTTCTCTTTACTTTGAAGTTTGTAAAATCGCCATAATAGCTGTGGGCACAAAACCTTCAGAGCTGATTCTGCCACTCAAAATCTGGAATTCCATATGCTCTGACAATAAAAAAAAAGTCAGATCCCACATCTCATTCATTAACAAGGTTATCTGTGAAACAAAGGATTGGCTTAGAGAATCCACCATAACGGAATCATTACTTTGAACATCATTTATGTAATCTGATATCTGAGACTTTTCTTGTCTAGGCAAAATTCTGAGGATCTTATTCAGGCAAACTCCCTCAGCCAGGATCTTTGGAACGGGCCAATGTAAAAGCCCTGTAGAAGTTAATGGGAATGAAACCAATAGTGTACTATAGGAATCACTCAAAGCTTATAAAACTCATTTGAAAACTGTATCCCTGATACCGAATTCTATAGGCTGAATTTAAAATTCTGTGGAAGGGATGTCATTCTGTGCTAAATCCTGCAGGATTTTCCCCAAGGAGCACGGAGTTAGAACTCTCTGTTCTGTGTACATCCTCATTACATTTTAATGTTTGCCTAAATAGAGTGCATCATCCATGGGCACCATTATACTAATTTAAGCCCTGATCTTGCATTTAGATCTGCTAAGACCCCTGCCATTATACGCAGTGCCATTGATTGCCACTGTTCTCCATGCTTTGCGCCATCAATGGGACTGCATGGGGCCAAGGTCAGCACAAGCTGGTCCCGCTGCAGGACTGAGGCCATGATCAGAAGTGTCTTAAAAACTGCATGGTTTTGCTTAAATCCTGGAGTCTGCAGGCCCTGAAGTTCCATATTAAAATGTCAGTAGTATCTTTTTTTAGAGATGCAAGTAGGAATGTATACGTTAGGCATGAGTAATGCAAGATTTAGGTTCTGCATGTATAAAATATTTGGCTTTAATAGTGATACATTTTAGAAAATGTTTTCCCAGCTGAACCACTCTGTTTTATTTCACGAGCAATAAGTGAGGCTAGTGCATCTTCGCCTATTAGTGGTATTATGTTTCTTTTAAATTCTTGCATATTATTTAGTGTTGATTAAAAGTAACATACATTGGCACACACACACATCACACTCACAAAGAAATGAGGCATCATAGGAGGAACTGAGTGACTTTAAAACCTTTCAGCAGATTCTTGTATAAAACATACCTGAGGATGGAGAGCAGTTTTTGCATTACAATGTGGTTGTGTGGAATGCCATTTATAAATATTTATAAAATTCCTTCACATCACTGGCAGTGGGGAGAGGAAGCACATACAGGGCTAAATAATAGGACTACAAACACGTGCACAAAATTGGGGCATTCCACTCTATAGACCCATTAATCACTGGGGGCTGGAAACAGGAGATTTGCAGGAAAACTTGCTTTCCTTCTGCCACTCAACCCTCCATGAAGCCCCTGAAGAGCATAATTTCTAGGTCTGCATGTGTGCGTGCACAACCTCATGAAGAGGCTTAAAGGAATGCATGTCACAGAAGCAGCTTTCTCCACTTCTGCACCTTTATAGCCTGATGACCTTTAAGTGTGTATACAATGTATAGCCCAAACCATGGCCCCATTGATGTGCCTCAACTGAAATCTGAGGAGACTATCTAAGGGTGAGAAACTATTTCAGTCTCCGTGCCAATTTAGTCCTCGGATAGTCTGCTCAGACTGCTATCACTGACCGTGCATGAAGTTGCCTGTGCCATGTGGGCCATTGATATTTCAGAGCTTAACACACCAATTAGTGCCAAAGGTAGTGGCTTTTGTGGTGTGAACCCTTGTCAGTTGGGAATGGAACTGTGTTCAGAACAAGTGAAGAAATGGACCATCATTGTAGCCAGTCAGTGAAGGTTTGGCATGCAGCTGTGATGAAAAAAGCAAACGATGTTAGGTAGCATAAGAAATTGAATGGTGAATTATAGGGAGAATATTATGATGCCTTTATAAAATTAGTGACATGGCCTCATCTGGAATATTATATGCAATGCTGGTCACTTCTTCACAAACAGGATATTGCAGAACTAGAGGGAGTTCAGAGAAGAGCGATAGCAATGATAAATACCTTGGAAAATCTCTGTGAAAAGAGAGGAAATCCCAGCCTTTTCAATCTCTTGAAAAGGAATGAACAAGAGGGGATATGATGAAAGTATACAAAATAGTGAGTGCTCTATAGAAAAACTGGGAATGTCTGTTCTCCCTGTCAGAACATTAAACACCAGGAGATCTTCAATGAAATTGAAAGGTAGAAAATTCAACATTGATAAAACAGTTTTTCCACACAAGGCACAATTAGACTGCGGAACTCATTACCGCAGCAAGGCAAGGTCAAGAACTTAAGATTCAAAAAGGTATTGGAAACCTGTGGATAATTAATGATACACAAATTTTGCTTAAAGGAGATTAAACCTTATGCTTCAGGGTTTAAGCCAATCTCTAACTACTAAAGAACAGGATGAAACTGTGTGGGGGGGAGGGAGGGGTCAGATTACCACACATCTGCCTACCACAAGGTTCATTTTCCTCTGAAGCATCTTGTGTTGGCCATTGCTGGAGCCAGGATACTGGTTTAGATGGACCTCGAATCTGATCCAGTCTGTCAATATCTATGAGTCCACTCATTCCACAAAGGCAATCAAACAGCTACCAGATGACAATATATGTAATCTTTACTCACCTTGGCTACATTAAAGTTTGATCTAAAAATAGGAAAACTTTTATTATGTTTCAGCATTGAAAACTGCTTTTTTCCCCCCTGGAGGGACTATATTCTTCAGAAGGCAAAAAAGCACGCAAATGACACTCCTGAGAGGATAACAAAGGTGCTGTTATGGAATCAAGCTGAAGAGCCAATAAGGGGTGGGTGGTCTGTGTGTATGGAAGACTGATACAATAATGACTTACATTAATACTCATCAACATCAGCCAGGAACACCAGATGGTTACCAGCTGGGAGACAAAGCTCTTCATTTCTAAAAATGTGCATCTCTTGTAAAATATCTTAATCACTATGAGCCTCAGTAAACTCAATTTTAACAGTCTGCTGTGGTGACTGAGTATAACACCGTGTAGTGTACTGTGTATGGGAATTATAGATAGTGCTGCAAATCTAGCTATGGCATAACTGGCAGTCATATTTTAAGGTCAATCACATTTTGTTTATGACTAAAAAATCACAAGTGAAACTATGCACGGGGATAAAAGTTCACTGTAGTTCTATGCTCTAAGCACCCAAAGTATGAGGCAATTCTAGGTAGCATTTTGGAGTAGATAATTTTATCAGAGGGTTATTCTGTCCTTTCTTATCATGGAGGAAAAGCATAAAGGAAATATTAAATTAACTACATTGCAGTGGCTAACATGTTAGGGAAAACAAAGTAATCAGAAATTGGGTGGTGCATTCCCCAAAGTAAAATAAAGAGCCTACAATGGAATATTAGTAAACCATGTGATGGAAACTCTAAAGGTTATGAACGTTTTTGAAAACAGGAGGAAATTAGCTTAGCAAGACTTGTATTGTTGACACAAGATTAGAAAATACACTGATTGTGGAGGTTCAGGAGCAACCTGCTGATATAAATGTGACTGGCTGACTATACAACAGGCCAAATTCACTTCTGCTACAAGTCGGCCCAGCTTCATTAACTTTACTGAGATTTGCTCCAGTTCATGCCAGTGATGGTTTTGATCCATGAGATCCAAATATAAAAGCAGTTTACCTGGTAATCAGAATGTGAGTTTGTGCCTGAGCTGCTATGCATGAGCGCAGTGTTTCGCCCCCCATCCTTTTTATCCCTTTCCTGCTGATAGGCAGTGACACTGGTGATAACCATGAAGGTAGCAGCTTTCCCGTTTATAAAACTGAAGTTACAGCAATTGCAATCAACAAAAGATGGGAGGGAAAGGCGTAAAATACATAATTAAGAGCCAGATTACTTTTCCCAGATCTGTTTATGGAGGGTCTCAGCAAATGGATCTGTTCATACTCATGTGGAAAAGGAGGGTTCAGCTGGCCCCATCTCCTCCTCTGACTTCATGGAGAGCTCTCTGTGGGGTCTCAGAAATGGGACTGTGGGATGGTTGGGGCACACATTGTCCTTCTTTAAGCCCCATGGGGAATCTGCTCAGGAATTACTATCATCTGAGGAGGAATCTCTCCATACAATAGGGCCTCACTTTAAAGGAAGATTCCAGAGTCTGCTGCCTTCAGGAGAGGCTCTGTGCCCTAGTTGCCACAGGATTAATTCCACACTGGAACCATCTGACAGGAAGCCAGGGTCAGAGGGTCCAGGGAACCCATGAGCAGATGGGTCTTAATCGTGGAATACAATCTCAGGGTTGGAAGGAACCTGAGGAGGTCATCCAGTCCAACCCCTTGCTCAAAGCAGGACCAATCCCCAACTAAGTCATCCCAGCCAGAGCTTTATCAAGCCTGATCTTAAAAACTTCTTAGGAAGGAGATTCCATCACTGCCCTAGTTAACCCATGTATGGCGCCTGAGCTCAGCCTCCAGTGGATCCACTGAGATCTAGCCACATAAAGGGGAATCTAGCAAGTTTCTTGGTTGAACCCCCTGCTTTGGGCACTGTCAGGGGACAGGATACTGGGTTTGGTGGACCTTTGGGCTGACCCAATATGGCTGTTCTTATGTTCTTAGTTCACAGAGGGCAAATTTTGTTGCTTTCTTGGAAGCATTAAGAGAAAACACAGAGGGAATTTATCTAAGTTTTCCCTGTGGGATGGAGCAATTGGGATCCATTGAATAAGGTGTGAGAAGAGACCTACAGCACTCATTTAATATATTTGAATCTAGATTAGGTCAGATAGGGTGACCAGATGTCCCAATTTTATAGGGGCAGTCTCAATTTTGGGGTCTTTTTCTTATATAGGCTCCTATTACTCCCTAGCCCCTGTCCTGATTTTTCACACTTGCTGTCTGGTCACTCTACAGAATGAGTAGAGTTTAGGTATTTCAGTACAGTCAGCAGTAATTATGTAGTCATATCACAACTTAAACAGTCTAAACCAGGGGTTCCCAAACTTGTTCTGTGGCTTGGCCAGGGTAAGCCCCCAGCTGGCCGCAAGACGTTTTGTTTACCCGAGTGGCTGTAGGTTCGGCCACTCGCAGCTCCCACTGGCTGCGGTTCGCCATTCCCAGCCAATGGGAGCTGTAGGAAGCAGCACGGGCCAAGCCACTGCTTCCTACAGCTCCCATTGGCTGGGAAAGGCGAACCACAGCCAGTAGGAGCTGTGAGTGGCCAAACCTACGGCCACTCGGGTAAACAAAATGTCTTGTGGCCAGCCAGGGGCTTACCCTGGCCAAGCCACGGAGCAAGTTTGGGAACCCCTGGTCTAATACATCTCAGAACAAGTAGCAGTCCCTGCTTAGAAGATGTCTGGTAATAGGATGGAAAAAGGTATTACAGATCAGCATGGAGGTTTGTTGGTAAAACTGTGTGGGAAAAAATTAATATTTGCCATCACCAGCAATATATTTACCTTTTTTTGTGGGCAATGAGCTCCAGCTTGAAACCTATCTGTATGTCTCAAGGGTAAAAAGTGTTTATTAACAAAACAGAGTCAGACAGATAAGGCACAGCTTCTGTCTAGTCATGTCCTTGGAAAAATTGCCTTTCATTTATGACAATTATAAGTGAATGTTAGACTAGCATTTGTCTATCCATAATGATTTGAGCTGCAATCCTCTGTTATAAAGGACTGTTGCACTAATGTCCAGTAATGATCCAAAATGCTGCACCTTTGTTCCAAACAATTAGGTTTCCTCAGTTTTCACTCAGACCTTGCTCAGACAAATTCTAATTGACCTGAATGAGAATTCTGCCTGAGTATAGACCACAGGATCTTGCCCTTAATGTAAAATACTGCACCACTGTTTTTCCTAAAGGGCTGACTCACACTGCATTAGTTCTGTTTTTCATTTTCAGCTGTAAACTACAAATAATTCCCTTGACAAGTTTTTTGAAAGAAAATAGAGTGCACTTCCCTTCTCACCCCTTTTCTGTGTGTGTGTAAGACTCTTTCTGATTGTTCACTCCCCTTTTGCAACAAATCATTGTGCAACAGAAAATTAACATGTTCAGCAGTTTGACTTTGACATAGACGGGTTGGGAGTGGTATTTGTCTGAAAAAAATTACATCGATTTGCTTCTCCCTTGCCTATGGTGATTGCAAAAGATCTGCTCACTTGTGGCACTGAGTAACCCAGTCCCGTTAACGTCAATGCAAGCTGAAGATACTCAGCAACTTTCTGGACTGGCTCCTCAATTGGCCTAAAATTGTATTGACTAAGGTATGTGTTTTTTCCTCCCTTAACCAGTTACAGTCTTCACGCTCCGCCTAGGTTCTTAAGTATATAGTATCTTCAACTAAAATTAACCAAACAGCAGAACTAGAGAGAACAATGTTAAAGACGTTCTTTTCCTGACTTTTCCTATAAGGGTCGTATGGATGAGGGAATGTAAAGTGACTGCTAAGAATCTTGTCCTGGCCCCACCGATGGAAGTGGAAAATCCTTGTAATTTCACAGGCACAAATTGGGTCTCAGGTTCTGATCTGTGTAGTTCTAGTGATACATACCTCGAGTTGAAATCCTTGCCAACCAATCAGAGAGTTTCCTTAGTACAGAGTGCATTGTAAAAGATTGTAATCTCATGTGCTTTGCAAGGAGTAATGGAATCAACAATAAAATTAATTTCTTTCCAAGCTACTCAGTTTCATACCTACCAAACATTATTTTTTAAAATTCAATTGTAATACTCTAGTCCAAATCACATAGAATCCAGACAATGACCATGAACAGCAACTTACTAGTAGCATCATGGTGATGATGCCATATTTACAAAAAGCCTCTTGCTACTTAACCAGTCAATAAAGCCGAAGGGAATCCTGTAATCTGGCTGGCTCAAAGTTGACACAAGATGCAAAAGAATAGTTGAATAGTATTTTGAAACTTGGGCTTTCAAAGTGCTTCTTCCTCTACAGTCCCTATTCAACAGCATATGTCAGACAGATGTTGCATTAAATTTGATGAGTTTGCGTATGGTATTGATGCTCTGTAGGTCATCAGAAAATTCTTGGATTTAGTTAACCTGTTAGGTCCAACTAATGTCTCTGAATATTCAATAAATAATTAGACTTCTGCAGCATATGCAATTTGAACAATAATATTCTATTTTAGAGTCCAAGTTTCTAAAATATCAACAAATAATTACTTCATGTGTTCCATTAAAGCCTATTTTCAAAAACGTTTTTAGAAGAGAGAGTTGACAAAGCTGTTTAAAAATGGTCTTTTGTTCCTCCCCAAACAGCAGTAAAATGTAATAGCTATTACCACTGTTAGGTTTTGTCCATGGTGGAGTGTTTCTTTTTTTAATAAAAATGTGTCACTCATTTTTAAATTTTATTTTAGAAATGTGTAACCTAAGAATATGAAAATAATCCCTATTCCTGTGATATTCTGGCAGACATGGCAGTAACAATTAGAGCTGTAAGTGTACAGTAACAAATGTGTTTGTAGAAAATCTTTCGACATACTGGGTAGCTTCCTGTAGCATGTCTTTAAATGTGGATTGTGGAAGGTGGCATAAGGAAAAACAGCATAGTGGGTTAGTAATAGGTGGATTTGATTCACTTGTCACATGGAGCAACTCTTTCAAGCAGTCCAGGGTTGCCCCAATTTTGACTAAACACACAAATGTAAAACACTGTGAAAATGTGTGTGTGTAAATATAGCATGTGTATATAAATAAAATGTTATACAAAGGTCAGGGGGAAATGCCTGACTTTTAATCAACACTGTATTTTTCCAATATTTCATAATTTTTATGCAGTGGAATGCAAAATACAAGTCATCCATACTTGTTTTTCCTATTTTACTATGCTTGCCTGGACAGGGAAATTTTAAGGCATTATTTTGCAGCTCTAACTAAGGCAACACTCCTGTGGGACTTCTGGGAGCAGCAAGATTACAAATAAGGATGGATCCTGCCTGTCTAAGCTACTCTTATGGCCCTATCACAGGATCCACTCACTACTGGTAGTGCTGGGGTTAGCTTTGGCCAGGAATTACCCCCAGCTCTAGTGATGTCTCTCTTGGTGCTCTCTCATCCTGTAGTCCCTCTTACTCCAGGAATTGTACCTTCTTTTCATGACTCATTTCTCCAGCAGCGTCACCATACATGTTTCCCTCTTTCAGGGGATACTGGATCTAACTTCCACCACCCTCTTCCCAGAGAGTGACTGCATCTGTTCCCTGCTTATATAGGCCCCACCTGACCCTGCCCAGCTGAGCCTCATGTCTCAGGCTACATCCCTGCTCCTTTTCTCCTCCTTCACGTGCAGCCTGTGTAGTTAAGTGGGCCTAATTTACCCTCTCTGGGCCAGTACAGAGAGTACATCCCAACACAGACCTCTATTACCATTAAGTCTGAGGGTTAATCGGGGCCTAAGTGACCAAGTAACCTGCCTGCTTACACCTAGAGGATAAGCTGGAGCTAATTAGTAATAAAGCCCAGATACGGATGCTGGCCGAAGCCTGTTGAGAAGAAGTGGATAATTTCCTTCATCTGAGAAGTAGGCTGGAAGAAGACTGAGAAGGAGAGCAGAGCAGAGAAAAGCAGCTTCTTCTGGGTGAGCTGGAAGCCTGACTGAGGTAAGGACCCCTGGTAAACTGCTGTCTGCCTGAGGGCAGGAATGTGTTAGCCCTGGGCAGTGGGGTTTTTGGAGTGCCTGGAATGAGGCATTGTGGGGAGACCATAATAGCTGAGATGTCTGTAAGAGGTGGCTTATGGAGCCTGGTAGGGCTGAAGATTTGATATTTTGGTTGCACTGTGATAAAAGTCTGAGGCCCTGGAAGGGGCTGGAATGTATAAAGTGGTCTGGCCGGGAGGCTACTCTGGCTGGAATAGGCCAAATGATAGTGGGGGAAACTCAGGCAAAAAATTGCCACAGTGCCATAGCCAGCTAGAAAAAGGTGTGTTGGGGTGGCCACAACATCACAATATTAAATATACTTCTCACAGCTATTATTCCCATTTTAACGATAAGAAAGTGAGGTACAGAAGACTAAGTGACTCACCTAATGTGTCACACACAGGCCAATGGCAGAACAGGAATTGAATGCAAGTCTCTAGTTAGTTCCTGAACTACTGGACCATCCTTCTCCTTCCTTTTGCACACCACAGCACACAAAGATCCATGCTCAGGGCTAGCTATGCTGCTGTGTCCCTGTTCCAGAGAGTACGGCTGCCATCAGGGAGCAGATGATAGCTCCCCAGTTCCTGGCCTGGCCATGTGAGGGGTTTAGAGAACTGGGACTTTATATTATGCACCAGCTGTCAATGGTCTGTAAGGGAGTGTCCACCAGCTGCAGATTACAGGAATGCAATGCAGTCTGGCCACTTCCTTGCCATATTTTTGACACACCCTTTGCAGCATCTGACCAGCCTTCCTTAATCTCCCCTGTGCACCTGCTAGTGCCCAAAGGCCAGCTGTGTGTGACTGTGAGAGAGAACAACCAGCACTTCTTTACCCGAGGTAAAAAGTACTGCTGCTCAGAATGCTCAACAGACATTTTCCTTGACTCTAACTTATGTGGGGGTGGGGAGGGGAGAGCCTTTAGCTATCTTCATTCAACTATTCTGGCTTCACAAACTCTCTTAGAGGTATTAAAATGGAAAACAATGGAAAAAATTAAAATAGAAATGATTAGAGATGAGTGAATAATTCTCACGAGTAACACACTTAACAAAACTTTGTGTGCTCATGGAATGTCTTCAGGCTGATCGCAATTTTCTCACATTATTTATTCTCTGTATTTGCTTGATACATTCTTTTACCAGTTTTTTTCACTATGCCTTCTATAGCATGAAAACAAATTGCTATGAGTACTTGTATTCAAAATCAGAACCGTGATGGTTGATTGTGATTGGTCAGACTTAAGATACGTCTATACTACCCGCCCCTCTGGCAGATAGTCTTCGGTGTATCAGGAACAGATTTATCGCGTCTGGTCAGGATGCGATGAATCGATCCCTGAACGCGCTCCTGTCGACTCCAGAACTCCAGCTCCGCAAGAGCAGTAAGCGGAGTCGACGAGGGAGCCGCTGTGGCATTCGACTCACTGCATTCGACTTACCTGGCTGTCCACACAGCAAATAGCATACCTGAAGTTTTGTATCTTAGTTCGAACCCCCGCAGCTAGTGTAGCCCAGGCCTTAGTCCTGGGGGATTGCTTCATTGAGGATAACTTCTGCAAACAAGAAAAAAGTAGGGAGAAATCACTGAGGCATCAAATTTCTCAGGGTGGGATACCTGAGAATAAGAAGAAATTGATTTGAAAAAACCTTCAGACCTTTTATTTTCTAAGCAACATAGGCTTTGCCTGCAGCAGAATTCCTAGAAAAAGTAGGCTACTGCAAGATTTATTGGTGAGGTACAGCGTCTACACTCTAGACACATTCCCAGAAAGTAATTGCTTGTACATGTAGGACCCCTAACTGACTAGGTACAGTTGGATCCTCTTATAACTCTGCCTTTGTGCAGGGGTTTTTTGGAGCCCTATTCTACTGTGCCTAGAAGCAACCCATTCCATATAAAATATACAATTGCCAGTGCAAATACCTGTACTTAAAATTTGTTTTCCGTTAGCAGTTGTGCAAGTAAGACCCTAATGTTCATGTAAAACCAACATGTTTGCGTAAATGCATGCAAAACAAATACATTTTAAATTTTGTGTAAATACTTGCACAACACTTTTTTTGTGGTATTTGCTCAGCTCTGTTTTCCTTATTGGATGAACAGTTGGCTTGCATATTACTTTTGAGGCCAAATTATTTTTTGTCAATATGAATCTTTTATATGATTAAATTTTTTATTAGTCTAAATAAAAATATTTATGTTCCATTACATATTTATAATCCTATTCATGAAAAAATAATGGTCATCTCGAAGCAGTAATTCCTTGGGAATTATTAAAAAGGCTTCACTGCAGTTTGCTTCTTCCAGCCTCTTTCTTCGAATGGTGTATGCAGGGCAGTTGGTGAGCAATGCACGCACATTTGTCACCTCTGGCTACAACACAAGTGAATATAGTGATGGATTAATACATTCTGTTGCTCTGAGTGTGACCTATTTTTTTTCCTAGTCTTCACCAAAAGACAGGAAGTAAAGTTACCCACTGGTAGCCCGCTATGTCTATTGTTGCTGTGGCACTGGTGCTGTATTCTGCAACAGACAAATCTTCAAAAGTAGGCCATATTGCGTTGCATGTGGAGGCAACTCCATCCCTGCAGCAGTGTTATTGGAATCTTAGACCTTGAGTGAGCAAAGCATATAGGGAAGTGTTTAAGCTTTAATGTGAGTAGTCATGGGACTTTCATGGGACTCTGCATGCTTCAGCTTAAGTATATTCTTAGGTTCTTTGCTGGATAGGGCAATTTAATATACAGTACACTGATTCACAGAGTTTGCCTACACTGCAGAGAAAAGCCCATGGCCTTGTGTCTCTGAGTCCAGGTCAATTGCCTGGAGCTCAGAGGGCTAAAAATAACAGTGTAAACATTTGAAGCGGGAGAGAGGATCTCAGAGCTCAAGATCCAGTCTGAGCAGGAACATCTACACTATTCTTTTGAATGTTGACATGACGTGAGTCCATGTCAATTGAGCTGGGCTTTGCTGCATTTTTTTCTTTGCAATTTAGCCATAACCTTAGTGTTTTAAAAACCTGATCCAAGACTGTCATTAACTTTAGTGGCCTTTGAATCAGGCCCCAAATGATCTGGCAGCCAGCCAGGGGACCATAGCAAATAGATCAAGTAGAAATGCAAATGGCGTTAAAATAAATGAGGTGTCCTTTTCTCCCTCTCACTTGAGAGCTTTTGAAAATCCCACCCATAGTATTTTGACCTCCCGAGACAAATTCTGTTGAGTTATATCCATACAATCTCTATTAAGTTAATGCAATGGAACTCTCAACAGTAAGACCAAAGGCATCCTAGGCTGTGGAATGAACTCCCCCCGGAACTAAAGACTATCTCAAACCACACCACTTTCCACCCCAAGTGCAAGGCATATTTCTTTGACCTTGCCTTCTGTAGTATAAACACATAGACACAGATAGATTTATTAAAAAAAAAAACCCACCAACACAAGACACTCCACTGCATATGCTGTTCTCTGGGGAAAGGGGAGAGAACATACTACATGTGGCAGATGTGTAGTCATGTGGCTTATTGGAAAGCAGTCAGATATTACAGTGATGATCATGATATAAAAACCCACATAGAAGAGAATAGCTATGATTGCATGGATATCCGCCTAAGGACAGACTGTCTTACTGCCTGCTGCAGCTCCCTCTGAAATCAGCGGGAGTTTTAACAAGATTTTAGTGAACCACATTAGGAAACCTTTACTCACTCCTAATCACCAATGCAAATAGCCATACAGAAGTCACTGTGACTGACTGTGCATGAATAATTGCTCACTAATGTGAATAAAGACTTCACAGTCTGGCCAAATGAGAGCTGGATTATCTATTATGTGGGATTGGCTGGTTTTGTGATCTCCACAAACCATGATAGTCATGCTATATGTCATTCAAAAAGTCACTTACCCTACATTTGCAATTAGGCAATGGGCCAGATCCTTAGGTGATGTAAAGGGGCATAAACTCCATTGACTACAATTGACCACAAACTAAATGTTGTGTATTAATGATCTTCATGCAGGTAACATACAGGCAAACAGATGATGCATGGCTATTTTTTTATGGATACAAAGAAATTGAACTTACATATATAAACTCAGTTGGTGCAACTCTGTTTCCTAACTATAATTTATTTACACTGAATATATTAGAAGTGGTCAAAATAGTTCATTTTTATTTTGTGGTGGAAAAAGGGGGAAAGTAACTCTTTCCTCATCCACATTTTTTTCTTTTTCTATTAGTCTTAGAATGTACCTGTTCCTCAAATGAGTAGTTCCATGACTAGAATTTATAAAAATGAATTCAAGAAATGCACTTTGTCAAGCAAATTGTTTTCTGTTTCAAATTAAAGCTTCAGGATAGAAAGCAAGATAAGGTTGGGAGGGTGAGGGGAAGGGAAGGAGTGAAAAAGAAAGGTTGGAGTGATTTTTTTCTGTGACAAACTTCCCATATCTTTACTACAGCAGGTTTACAAAATGTTTCTTCCTAGTCTGATGTCTTTGCAAGCCATTGTGACACAATATAAATGTTATGTTAAGATAATAGCGAGAGAGAGACCATATGGACATATTTGTAGCTTTACAGCAATGCAGTCCTGAGCATGCATTGCTTGGATACCCTCTTAACTGGAGCCTTGGTGAATAAGCCCTCGACAATTCACTTAATCAGCCTGAAACTAGAATTATGTACACCATTCATATGAGAGACTTGTAATAAAAGTACAATCCTTTCTCTCTGCCTTCAGGAGACTGTCTCCAAGCTGCTTTTGTTCTGAACCTGCGCAGGAAGGTGAGTCATTATTGTTTAGGTCATGCCCTTGTGCTTTCAGAATCATGTGATTGTTTGTTTTTTTTATAGCATCTTAATGATACAGGAAAATGGGGTTTATGGTGATTCTTTTGTGACAGAACAGTTTATGTACACTAACTATGACATAAAGAGACCATAATTATGTGTAGAATGTCTCCAAGTAATTTATAATCCCAAAGCACCTCTGACTTTTGGAGTGCACCTTGTCTTCTACATGTTCATAAATGCTACAACACAAGGACTGTCTTTATATTTCTGTCCTTCACATTACCAAGCATATAGTCCTGTTTAATGAATATATAATAATGAGAATATAAAACTCTGAAGTCTTTTCCCAATTCTGGAAGTGACCCAAACTGATGGTTAACCCATCCTCCTTCCTGTGTCCAAAGTGGGAGAATTGCATGTGAGTAGAAGAAAAGGGAAATAGTGTTCAGCAGTAGGTCTGGATGTAAATTGTAAAAATGGCATTATGGGCTTCCATGTTTCCCTCAATCTCCATATTAAATGTGCTTAATTTATAAGTAAAGTGTTTTAAATTTTTTTCCCCTCCTAATTGCCAGCCCTACAATCTCACTGTGGGATCTGGAAGTAATAACTTCTACAACACTAGTATGTTTTTATTGGGGATTACTATGAATACACACACAGAATGGATTTACGTGCATACTGGGCCACCTCACAAAAGTAAATAGCTTTCTGAGTTAGGGCTTTAGGTCCTCATGCTGCAAAGATTTACTCATATATTTTACAGATGGTAAATAATCCCAATGAGATTAAAGAGACTATTCAGTGTGTAAAGTTAAGCAGATGCATAAATCTTTGCAGGATTGGGACCCCAGAGTGTAACATTACAGCTTATTACTGTGGACAGTATGATGTGATTCTTGGAAATACAGGATGCTTTCTCTTGAAGTGCGGTCTTTCAAATTTCAGTATGCACCAGGCACAAAATTCTGCACTAAAGTGTCAATTGTAGCAGCAGGGACTTTCACTGAAGAAGCAGAAGCTCTTATCAGTCCAGGATTCATGAGGCAATTTCCTTTAGAGACTATTATACGATAGGTGAAAAGTCAAGGGAAGCTGTAATAGCCTTCAAGGAAAGTATCTTTGGCATATTGCATACATATATGCTACTCCTAACCTTATGCTGAATATAAACCATGTGCATAAGAATCTGATCATCATAATCTTATGTGGAGAGAGATTTTAAAATTGCATTTATAAATCTCTGTGTGATAAACATGCATTTGAGGAAATTGCTATTACCATTTAAAAAATATCTTTTGAAAGACCCTCCCACCCCAAACTATTTTCCAAAGGGCAGTGTACAATAGCTGTCACAGTGTCACATGCTTTCTTTTGCTTTGTAAAATACAGGTGTTTTGAGGGCCATGTTCATCTAAAAAGAATATTAACTTGAATACAATAGACTGTAGTGTTTTGCCCTAGGGATTTTACTCAGTTTAGGGATATATAATTTTTATTTATTTATTTATGCAGTTTTCCCTAGAATATTTTACTCTTTTGCATAAGGTTTACATATATACCATGCTCAATGTTTAAAATGACTGCAGTGTTACTGTGAAGGAATGAGTATTAGCAAGGCAAGAAAGGTTGGCAGTGAGATGGGCACTCAGTGTAAAGTAAAGTAAAGAAGAAAACCTGTGAAAACCAACACACTGAAACCACAGGGTGAATGCAAAGAATATTCTAATTATTCGCTATAGGTTGGACTTTCTCAATGGGAGCTGCAGATTCTGAGCACTTTTGAAAATCTGGCCACTCCACTGAGGGTCCGTCTACCCTGCAGCAACCTCCCCTCCCCAAGTCTCAGAGACCAGGCCAGTTGACTTGCCCCTCATGGGGCTCAGGCAGTGGAGCTCAAAATTGCATTGTAGAGACTGGAGCTCTGAGCACTGCTGTGAGGGGTTTTCCCTCTTGGGTGTTTTTTCCTTTAAGATTCATCCATTAAAAAAAAAAGATACGAGTGACACTGAAACGCTTTCACCTCTTCACACATCTGAGCTGGCAGTGGGCAAATGGTTGATTTTTTTTTTCACATTCAATATAGATATGTAACAAAATGGGAGTGCTGCTGAGCAGCTAGGCATGAAATCCTGGCCCCATTGAGGTCAATGGCAAAACTCTCACTGACTGACTTAGGGCCAGGATTTCACCCTATAAATTGAAGATTATCTGAGTCCTGTGAGGCACTGAATACCTTCAACTCCTATTGAAATCAATGGGATATGAGACTGATGAGAGCCTTGCAGGACTGGACCCTATATTATGAGCCCTTCATCAGCACCCTAGGATATGATATTATACCATACACCTCAGATTTAGGGCTTGATCCACCACAGCATTTAAGCACATGTACAGTGTAGCCAGCTTATGTGATTTTTTTATTGTGAATCTTGCGATATTCAGTACATGCCTTAAAGCCCCAGCTCCTAGATTCATGTATTGATGTGAGAGTCTCCACTAAAAGTTAGTTTCTAGAGCTCATGGTTTTAGGGAAAATCTGGAAAACTTGATTCCCAAAGATTCAAACCCCAGAAGGCAAATAAAAAGAACCCCAAATGAATTTTCTAACAGCTCATGATTTAAGCCAATCTCATGATTTTTGATTGCTTGGCTTTGTCTGTAGTGTATTTGTTGTAACTGTAACCAAGGGGTAGTCCCATTAAAGCTTGTGTGGGTGCTGTGAGGAGGAGGTGTAGGAGACATTTATAATCGAGGAGTTGGTTTATACTTTCTGTGCTGCCTGATCAGGGGAAAGAGAGGGGAACAACACAGGAAATCTGCCTTTGTAAGAACAAAATCATAACCAGAACTAGTTTAGCCAACCAACTAGTCTAAACCTCTCTGAAACTGCTGATAGAGATGACTGAGCAAGAACGAAGATGTTAAAAGAAATGTTTCCTACTTGAAAACATAACTAATCTAATCTTTTGGATGAAACAGATAAATCCCAGTAATTTAGCTATCGTATGGGGTATATGATTATTGACATCAGACTTCATTACACAATTAGATCAGGACTTTGCTTCCTGCCTTATCTAGAATATTTGATAATGAGGCATGAGACAATTCATCTTTAACTTCTCCCTTTTCTACAATAGTCATGTAAATTAACTATTTGTATATATGGATTAACTGTTTTTATGGGGTATAGAAAAAATCAGCCCCTATCTGCTAGCATATCAGCAGGACTTTTGCATTTTCCTCTAATTATTTTTCTTCCAACATCTTGGTAACTTTTTGTTTTTGCTGTTTCCCTTCGTTAAGGGATATCATGATTTTTCCCAGTTGTGAGAAAGCAATAACCAAATAGTTGGCTCAGTGTGATAATCCAAAGACGGATAAAGCACTAACCATGTGTCAGTGTAAGAATGACAGAATATTTGTTGGCCACATTTTCAATGCTCAGGTTGATAATTATTTAGGCTGGGTCACATCAACATGTTTTGAAAGGAGCTAGATCTGGCCAGATGAAAATTTTTCTGGCATGGGGGAGCCAACACCTCCATGTGACCCCAGCACTGGGAGGCCTGTTGAGGTGGTGAGAAGGAGCAGTGAGACCATACTGAATCCCAGATATAGTCAATGGGCAGATGAGCCCTTATGAACTATCGCCAGCTTATGTGAGTTGGAGCAGCCCACAAGCTGCACAAAAGGCCCAGAACTCATCCAAGAACTTGGCCCTATTTGTATCTTCTGCCAGATCTCCATCTATAAATTCAGGCTACATATTGCAACATGGGGCATTTAGGAAAATACAGTACCTCTTTGCATTGCTAATAAATTCTTAGTAGCATTGGCCTTGGTCTTAGCCTGGACGTTGTCAACTTTATTTCTTGTGAACATTGTACCACAGTCATAGGAGGAAGTGGGCCCAATCTGGGACTTACACCCATGTACAGTGGAATCACTATGGGATCACCATGGCATTAGTTTAGTAGCCTGTGTGTGAGATTTTGGGATTGGTATGTAGGATTAGGTTGCAATTTATATAACCCTTGGTTAACTTCTGAGCAGGCGGTAACTCGCTGGTTGAAATTTCACTGATGCATAGTATACTTGCTCAGGCTTCATCATATGCATTTACTTCTTAGAGTAAATAATGAGAATTCATCTAAAAGGGAGACAAGGCACAGGACTAAGATTCAGTGAATGTGCCATTAGAATAATAACACTTGTGGGACCCTCAGCTTTGACCTGCTGGCTGCTCTTGGGAAAGTCCATTCTCCTTCCTGTCTGTACCTGAGTTTCTCTGTAAAACTGGGTGAATGACATTTACCTTCCTTGTAAAACACTTTGAGTTCAAAGGATGAAAAGTGTTAGTGTTAGATAAGAGCTTGGCAGTCTTGCTATTAAAAGCTGTGACCCAGCAGAGGGAAGGATAACACTCTGTGCATGTGAACTGGAACAGGACTAGATAATTATGAGGGATGGAACCATGCAGCAAAATTCAGATATAAATAGTGAACCTGCCCCTCCCCCAATTACCTTAAAATTCAGGGATGTTTGGATAAAGCACTGTGACTTCTAATTCCTAGAATGGGGAGCAAGTCATTCCTTGATTGGGGACTTTGGATGTTACCTTAATATAAAGGTTATGTGGCTCATTTTCATTAAAAAGGGAGGTAGAAACTAGAATCACCTACACAAGCATTACAACTCTCTGAATCGCCTTGTAGAAGCTACCAAACTTGTTTCTACCTCTTGTTGCTTATTCACAAACACATTTTGCTTGGTGCGTACAGTGGGCAATATTTTTTCCTCCGGGGAAAGCTTTGTGGTTAATTTGATCAATGCCTGAACATAGCATCAGTACCTAAATTAGTGCTTGCAAGTACTTATAAATATTTGTGCTTCTAAAACCTTTTACCAAATATACTGTATGTGAGGAAGTGTGATGCAGTAGCTGCAGATATGTCAAGGTAACACAATTATTATTGTAGCATCCATATATTTTATCACAGCCATTTGCTGATGTTTGAAGCAGGGAACTGAGTGAGCAGTAATTTAAGTGACCCATCCTTTGTAATTTAAAGCTTCCTGAGTAAGGAAGTGGGGGAGCATTACTGTCTCCAGATTTAGGCCTGCTGAACACTTTCAGATTGTCAATGCAGGAACCTGAGGGAGGGTAGAAAATTTGAGTAAGCACATTACCACTTCCTCTGGAGGAGTTACTGTTCCAGTGGTATTGCAGCCACTAAATGTCACAGCCATCTCTCTGGGTCCATCTCAGCATAACTCCGCAAGCTCATGTTTTTACAGTCTGTGACTCAGCTTTATGAGTAGCTTTTGTCTACCCCACCCCCCAGCCCTGCTTTGTTTAATGCAGTAGGAAACTCTGCTGTAAATGAAGGTGCTTTATAAATAAATAAGTGTCTTCTACAGCTAACACACCATTTATTTTTGTATAACGATTTACAGTTGTTTGCACGGTTGGGCTTTTAAAACAAACAAAACAACTAAATCAACAGTCACTGGAAGAATTAGACCTAGAAGCCATCTGTGAAAAGCAATTTTTTCCCTGGATAAGACATGATGTAAGTCTTTGATTTGTAACGTAGTGTTTTTGCCCATCACAAGCAAGCAGATCAGCTCATATATGTTGCAGTAACAGTTGTCACTAAGGATTAGTTTGGGCAGTAAGGATATTTTCTAGTTGCTGGTTCAAGCACCCATCTGATAGGCATTTTATTTTGGAAGGCTTCTTGCTATGTTTTCTTTCAGAAAAATTTGCGATTGCACAAGTTAGGTATGTTTTCTGATTCCTGTTCAGGATTTCACCCAGTCCTCAGCAATATGTTTGACCACATGTGTGTTCTTGCTGCCATGTTATCAGCTAATCCTGATGGTGTTTTCTTTGGTATATTTTATTTGCAAGACCCAAAGTAAGGGAGACACTGTCAGACACTGGAGAGAGAACTGGGGCATCCTGGGAGACATGGGGCAAAATCCTAGCCCCACTGAAGTCAATGGTAGAAGTCCCATTGACCTCAGTGGAGTAAGGATTTTACCCCAGGCTCTATTCTCAGCTTTTCTGTGTGGCCTTTGGCAAGTCATTTCATCTGTGCTTCAGTTTCCTTGCCAGTAAAATGGGAATAATTAGATTTGCCTTTTAAATACTTTTGATCTATAAATGAAAAACACCAAGCATTCTTAAGCAAAAACATAGTCTCTGACCTGCAAAAACACCCGTATTACTTAGTTCATAGTCCCTCCTGCATAGATTTCTACATAAATACCATGGTTGTCTCTTCAACTTATCAGAAAAACCCAAATAGACTTAAACAAGTATCAGAATCCCCACCCCCTTAGTCCCTCTACGTCTTTTACGTCTCTACAAATGATAGCTTAAAGGGTGGGACTTTGAACAATAAGCCAGAGATCCAGCTGCATGATTTCAAACCATATTGTGTTAGAGCAAGGAAACATTTTTTTCTTAGTTTATTTAAAATGTAGAGGTATTTAAAAATACTTCAGGAGTTACGGGAGGTTTGGAATGCTTAGTATAGAAAAGAGAACAACTGTCTTTTCTCTTTCTGCAGTTTTCTCTTATCCTCCTGCTACGAGTGTCTTGCTGGACTCAGAAATAGTCATTTTCTCGAGGATGTCAAATACATTAAAGGGGCGAGGGGTAATATATCTGTCTCTATCTCCCACTATTGGCTCCCTGCTGGTGCTAATAGTAATTCCAGGGAGCAGTCACGGCAAGTAATAGCATTACAGAATGAAGACAGTTTAGTTGGGTGGGTGTAATCTCTTTAGCTTTCTTCTAGTTTAAGAAAGTCTCATGTGCTTTGTACATCTCCCTGCTCTTCAAAATATACCAGGATAACCAGTTGCTCTTGACCTCTATAATGTGATTAAATCCTAGCAGGTTTTGCTGACTTAGTTTATTTGAATCTGTCTACACAATTGTATGGGACAGACAGGAAAGGAGCCGTACCAGTGAAATGATTTATATCATAGAAGTTGTAATAACTTTGACTTAATTCATCGAGAAAGTTATTTGCATAACCTAATGGGAAGTCTAGGACTAGCGGTGTTGAATGTGGGCCTTGCTCCAGGAAAGCATTTAAGCATGTGCATAACTGAAAGCAGGCGTGTAGTCCAACTGAAGGCAGTGAGTACTTATGAGCATCCCCATTGCCTTTAATGGGACTATTACCTACTTAGTTATGCATGTGCTTCAGTACTTTTCCTTTATAAGATGAATAGAGCATGAAATTGACTATGAACTGTGACTTTTCATTTTTGAACACATCAGCCGCTCCAGTTTCTCTTCTGAAACTATAGCAAACAGCAATTTTCATTTTTCACCTGACACTCTTTCCTTAGTCCCTGTGCAGTCTGTTTGGAGCTGTGAACACCTCCTTTTAACCTTACTTCCGTTTCAACTCAGCAGGCACCACGTTTTTTTCCTTGATTCTCAGTATCTCATCTTATCAGACACCATGCTTTTAAGCTGGCTCCCTGCATCTGTACTAGGTATTTCGTTAGGCTATCAGGGAGAACTAAAAGCTTCCAGCTTTCCTACTTGTCTGCCAAATTGGCTTTTCTGGAAGAAAAAAAAGGCGAAAAGCCCTTATGGTGAGTCATCTGTAACTTCAGTCCTTTCCATACTCCTATAGAAGTGTTACTTGCTATCTCTACTGTGTATGAAGATTTAACACTTCACCCTGCACTGAAAAAATTCCTAGACTCTTTGATAATGCCCTATGCTTGAATAGAAAGTGAGCTTTACTGATGAACTGCAGTCAGCTAAAGAATGTACACTGTCTTACCAGATTGGGTATATACAGCAGTTGTAGTTAAGACAAAAAATATACTGTAAGCAAACATCTGTAATATAACTTCCTGTTTCAGTCTGGTGATCTAGTAATACAAGGAAATGGTCAAAAATTAGTTACATTTATGTTGCACCTTTCACTACTGTATGTTTAGTGACAATTATTACCTATAACAATAATGGCCCAGAACCAAGTTACTTGAACACTTTACTGGATTCTAAATTGAATGGAAAATGCAGGAATAATAATAATGCCAAGGTCTTACAAAGTGCTTTTCATTCATCAATCACAAATCAGTTCAATATTGTTATCTCTATTTTACAGATGGGGAAGCTGACGTACAAGAAGAGAAGTGACTTGCTTGAAGTCATACAGCGAAGTAGGGTTAGTACTAGGAATTGAAGCCAGGTTTCTTGTAGTCTAGTTCATGACCCTGCCCACTAGGATATATCTTCATCCTGCATTAAAAAAGAAAAAGATCTAGGTATTACCATGCAATCTGTTAAGACCTATGCTGAATGTGCAGCCGTGATGAAAAAAACAACCAAGATGCATAAGGAGTGGAATAATACTGAAAATATGCCAACATATAAGTCACTGATATGACCTCACTGGACTATTGTCTTCAGTTCTGACTACCCTGTCTCAAAAAGGTTATAGCAAAAATATAGGGGGGTTCAGAAGGAGGCAACAAGAATGATTAAAGACATGGGAAAACATCAGTAAAAGACAGACTGAAAATGGAATTTACATTAGAGAGGAAATAAATAATATGGAGAGAGATGCAGAACAAGTAAAGATCCAGAGAAGGCAGATGGGGTGATTCTTTTCACCTTTTCTCTCAGTACAAGAATAAGGGGACATCCAAGGACATTGAAAGCAAATTTAAAACTAATAGAAGGAATTTCTTTTTTTACACTCTGCCCAAATAGCTTGCAGAACTCACTGCAACATGATATCATTAAGGTCAAGAGCACAGATGGATTAATAGAGGATTGGTCATATGTGGATAAAGAAGAGCAACCAGAGTTAAAATCATAAGCATGAAAGTCTTGAAAGTATTATCAGAACATTTCCTGTTGGTTGGTGACAATTCAAATCATTTAAATTAATGTTCATACTGCACATTATTAAAATATCCCACAAACCAATATAAACTAGATTTCAGCTAGTATATCTGAAAGCAGCTGAAAATAGTTAAAATACATATATTTGGCATTAAATACTAATTTATATTACTCATTTATTTGTTCAGGATTGTATGGTTCTACAATTCAATTTCAGTTTTATTAGCTTTGGCAGTTTGCTTTGAATTTTTTATTGTTTGTGCAAAAGATCAATTCTCTGTTTTCAAATGATTCCAAAGTCTTCAAAAAGAAATAGAAAACCTACGTTAGATAACTCCTTGAACCTTTTATTAGTTCTTAATTGTGGTTAAAAGTAAATAAGTCAAATTCTATCATGATTATGTGGTTGCATAATAATACAGAGTTATTCATCTAATTAAATCACACTGCAAGGTGTATAGTGTCTCATAAAACCACATACATTACCCCAAGAAAATAAACTATTTTATATTTTATTTCAGTTGGTCTTCATCTCTGTTTCTCTCCTGGTAAGATTATATTTAGCAGTTCGTCTCTCTTTTTTGCATCATTTTTGTTGTGTAAGCATAACTAAATTCTCATTCTATTTTTGTGTCTCTAACTGCTGAAGACTCCTGATCTTCCTTTACAAAAATTACAATATTTTATATCTGTTTTCTCCATTGTCTCCTCCTTAACATTACCTAGACTTCCATGCTCTGTGCCAAATTCTGTGCATTCATGCCCTAAGTGACCTTACTAAAGTCAGTATGTCTGATTCTTGACTCACTCACACTTACATGGATCTGGATTTACTCCAGTGGAGTCAGTAGATCTACACCAGATTAAGAAAATATAGATTCTGGTACCATGGGATTACACAGGATGTAATTTAGGCCAGGATTTGGCCGTCTGTCATAATATTTATAGTCTCTTAGCTTTAAACAGGCCAAGCCTACTTCAGCTTACCTATGATCTCCAAAATGTCCTTCTTTGTTTCTTCCTTTACCTATTTGCTGTTTCTTCATTTTTGCTGCTACAATCGTATCCCCCATGTTCCACTTTCTTCATGCTTGTCTGTATTTCTGTTTCATGCTTCATTTAAAGTGGCTAGCAGTACACAGGTATCAGAAGTGTTTAGCTAGTTAGCTTACTCATCATGCTGCAATGCAGGTTTCCAAAGACTGTCTAACCTGATTCTTCTTCTCATCTCTTCCCTTTGCACTGGGGAAGTAGACATAGTCCATAATTTTAAATTGTCTTTTTTTTATCCATTGCGATTCTCCCCAAGCCACATTTATATTCAACATGTTAGATTAGAGACTAATTAATAAATAGAATCATGCTATAATACCTTTCAGATAAAAGCATGTACCCATTAGCAATTAGTTTGAGAGCATCAACTCAAACACAGAGGTCATTAACATCCCTCAGATGTTTACAGCTTCCAGTCACTAACATTTCAAGGCCAGATGTGAACCAGGGGCCAAAGGTGAAATGCATCCCCATTCGCAGTTCCAGCATATCACTTCAGTCCCACATAAACCCTGTTTTGAATTTCACTCCTAGAGAAGGAGCCCATGACAAATCCCCATGAGTCATGTAATTCCCCACCTACAACAATGGAGGTAAGCAGCTACTCACATTGCAGCTATGATAAGTGCTGGATCTAGAACTCCCCTGCCCCGCCTAATTGTTCAGTTAGGGCTTTTTGTAATATTCACAAAGCTAAAGTGGAAATCCCCTGTCTTTAAGGAGGTTCCAAGCTAAACCACATTACACCTATTATAGGTTTGGCCTCAGTTGCGTTTCAACAGTTACTATAAATACATAAATCCTGCAATTTTAGTCTTTTAAAGATGCAACACATTGTTCATATGAATGGAGTGGGCGTGTTTCAACATGCAAAATGAACCCTCAGATGTCATCAGGTATTGCTCAGTGGAAAGCTAGAGCTTTAGTCAAAATATCTTCCAAAGCCCTAGAAAAAAATGTGCCTTTTTGGGGGGACAGGGGGCGGGGAATCCAGACGTTTGATTGCAATAACTCTTATCTCTCTCTTCTGTATGTGGGGCTTTTTATTAAATATCTCTTTTAAATAAATAGAAGTTAGCTGCTGCAGAATGTATGGATGGAGAACCAAATCTTAGCTCCACAGGAAGAAAAAATACAACATATGCAAATCAGAAGATTTTTTTTATTTTTAATAAACTAGGGGGGCTTCAAGCAATGGATTTTCAATAAACAATGTGGATTTTAAATTGTACCAGTTGAAGTCTGGAGCGTTAATATCATACTCATTTGTAAGATAATTTGTTTGTTCACTTTTGGAGGCTTACTCCAGATGACAATTACTGTGAAAGCCAGGCAGCTAGCAGCCTATTTCAAAACTGTGTTTCAACATTTTATCATTTAATTAAAATTAAACTTTCATTGCAACAAATAGAGAAAATATTTGCCACTAGCAATAATTTAGCATCAGGGAAACAGATTATTTTACCACAGATGTTTGCCTTTTGCTTATTTTTATTTAATGGCTAAACAAATTAGGCTGCATCATTAGAAAGACACAATAAATATTGTTTTGTCTTAACAAAAATTCCTTTAAAAATCTTCAACATTTTTCTCACTAATATTCTCTCTAACCTATCTCTGAAGTGATTATCCTTTCAGTCTCTGTGTCCTACATACCCATTTATTTATCTTTAAGCATATCCTTATCTGATTTCTCTCCTGTCTCCCAGATCACACTAACTCGCTCTCCTTCTTTCTCCTGAGATCTGGGCAGAGGGTCTTCCATGGGCAATCTGAGCCCCTCTGTGCAGAAGCTGAGTTGGTGAGGGTCAGGTATGGCTGCCTTTCTCTATAGCACCACTTTCTACCACCTCTGCCCCCAAGACCCTGCCAGGGACTCTCCATGAAGTGCAGGGTCCGTGCCAGGCTAAAGAATATCACGAGGACAGGATAGCAGTGAAGCTGGCTTGGGGAGGTGCACATCCTCCTCCCTCTCCAATTTGGATGAGTTTGCAAGTAGAGATGAATGTAGCCCCCAGCTCGAACTTTTCTGCAGGATATCACCTGTCCTCCTCAGGGAACTCTGGTCGGAGTGGGTCCCTGCCAGTGTGGCCTCAATGGAGCCGTGCAGGCAAGGAGCCAGGAGTGCTGGCAGGGGTAAAACTACCTCTGGGATAGATAACATTTATGCAGATGGCTCTGGAATTACATGAATTTTGGAGGATCTGCTAGGCTTTGGGGCAACTTTTCTGTGAATATAGAAAATTTCCTCCCTGCTCCTAGGACATCTTCATGAAGAACTCTGAGATCCTTCCCTTGTAAAATGGGTTATTCCATGGAAGGGGATGGTTTTGCTTTCTATCTCCAGGATTTTCTTCCCTCTGCCTTCTCTTCCCTTTCTCTTTCTCTGGATCCTTCTCTCTTCTTATCTATCACCGTCCCCATCGAAAGCTGCTGTAAGATAGGGCTATTTCTGAGGGAGGGATCTTTAATGAAGATGCAGGGAGGGCATCTTGATTTGAATAGGGTCTGGCTGGGATCAGGATTTGTAATGCAGGTCAGAAGCAAACAGGGATGCACATGGCGCATTGGAGAGGTAGACCGATGGTGGACTGCAAACTGCTGCATGCCTTACAAGTTGCATTCTTCTTCTCCAGGTGGCGTGAACTACAGTTGGATAGTCTGGAGGTGATAAGACGTGGTTCAAAATGGTAAATGACCATCCCTCAAAGAGAAAAAGGGACAGCCTCTTGATCAGGCAGATAGGGCAATATTCAATTCTCTCCCTTGTTGCCATTTGTGATCTTGAATCTTCTCTCATGTACACTGTTTTTCACACGTGTAATTGTTGGCTTTCATGGAGTTACTCCTGATTTACACTAGTGTGAATGAAAAGAGGATTAGACATTGGACATCTGAGTCATAAAGACTACTCTGACTTTGCAGAATATCAGGGTTGGAAGGGATCTCAGGAGGTCATCTAGTCCAACCCCCTGCTCAAAGCAGGAGCAATCCAACAATCCAATTAAATCATCCAACAGATTTTTGCCCCAGATCTCTAAATGGCCCCTCAAGGACTGAGCTCACAACCCTGCGTTTAGCAGACCAAGTCTCAAACCACTGACTTATCCCTCCCCCATGGCAATGGGTCTGAATGTCCTCAACTGGTGGCTGAGTTAACATTTTGGGAAGCTCCCTGCATGTATTTCACTCCTCCTCCTCCCACTACAGTACTTTGGAATTAAATTTGAGGCAGTTACTCTTCATCCATTTGCTTTTTCCCCTAAGGTATGCAGGGACTGATGGTTATGGAGGGTGCATTATTATTATTATTATTTGCAGAGTTGCATGTCATCTCTATATTAGATAGAGCTGGTAGGGAAGGTTTTGATGAAACTTTTTTTAGCTGGAAAATGTCAGTTCATCAAAACCAAAACTGTTCATGAGAGGGTCATTTCCAATGAAATGCTTGATTCGAAAAAAAATTGGGCAGAAAAAAGTTTTGAAATGATCAAAATGTCCCATATTTTTATGTTATTGGTTCATGAAAAATCTCAAAATTTTTCAGAGTTATTTTGGGATAGGAGAAACGTTAAACTAAAACTCTGATATTTCTTGTCCAGCTATAATATTAGATACACATTCTTCCTTAGAGGCAAGAGGCAAAACCTGCTTCCACTTTTGCTGGTACAAGGGGGCATGGTAAGGGTATGCACTCCTCTAGGGCACGGGGCTCAGCTCTTTGGGAGTGAGGTGGGGAGAACAAATAAATTAATGGATCTGCAACTAAGCAGCCCTTCTAGTTCTTCCTCCCCATGGAGACATGGGAACTACTTAGCTTGGGAATGGAAAATACTTCTACCCACTCTGTGGCCGAGATTTGCTGTGCCTAGCTGAGTTACAAGCTAGGTACTGAGGAAACTGGAATCACCCTTGATGAGTGATTTTTGACTACATCAGTATTTCTGTGCTGTGTATTCTCTTTGGCCTTTTCAAGGCCTACCGTATGTGACTGTACAATCATTTTCTGCTCTGCTTATCTGATTGGGTTCATTTTAAGCTATTTGTATGCAGCACAAAAAAAGACCAGATTAAAATCAATGTAGACAGTATGTTCCTACACATGCCCTGTATTTATAGGTATTAGAAATGGGAATGAGTCATCCAGCAATACCATTAAGTACTGACAAATGGTTGTCTAAGGCTCTGATAAGTAAAATCTTTCTGACTTATTGCATATTGTTTGTCTCCACATAGGGTTGGCAAAGACAAAGGGACTGTTTTACTCTCTGCTTCCCAAAGAACATGGCTGCAGTCCTTGCTCAGGCACACTTTCCACGGAAATCTAAGGGATCTGATGGGACAGGCGGAATAGGTTTCAGATCATGTCTTGGGGAGTGGGAGGAAATAAAGGTATCTTTCTTGCCCACACAAGTGTAAATGTTTGGGTGCCTTTGTTTTTTCTCTAGTTACAATGATATTTTTAAAACCCCGTTTCTGAAATCCCCAGTTTCTGAAAATGATAAGAGAAAGCTTCTTGAGATTTAAGTCTTTAGTGTTTTAGCTGCTCTAAAATTCAGAAAGTGTTTTATCTTCCAAATCATTCTAGGTTTACAAGATGTTAGCAGTTACAAATTGAACAATAAAACACAGAATAGCAACCATTATAGTGGAAATGTCACCTGAAGAAAACTGAATGTGCTATCTTTATTGTTGTTTATCTGAGACAAATTTCTAGGGAACTGTGGTTATGTACCCAGAGGGTCTCCGTTAAAATCATTTTCACAGTAGAGCAAGTGCAATTTATGGTGTGATAATAATAAAAACAGAAAAAAATAACATTTAAGTGAAACCAGTGCATGAGTTAATAGTAAATTGTTTTATTTTTGCAAAAACATACTTGAACAAGTCAAATTCTGAAGCTTGTTCCTGTTTAAGTTAATGGCCAAATTCTCATTGACTAAACTGGAGACAGACAGAATTGAGCTCTGTTATGACCTAACAACTTTGTGAGTAATGTTTCCCTCTAATGGTTGTCCCACAGAAAGGGTATGGGACCTGCATCTCCATTTTGCTATAGCAATCCACTTTTAAGTTCAAGAGGGAGAATGATCAGCTCCAAAAACACAGTTATCAAAGTTTTAGGCCTAGAGGCATTATGCCGTCCTTTCCTTGATCTGTCCCAGCCATTTAACTCTTTAAAGAGTGCTAAGAAATAGAACCTGTATGAAAACTTGCAGTATGGAAACAGCAACTTTATCTTTTAATTGAGGGCCAAATTCCACCCATGTTTACTCATGATGGGTAGTTTCTTACCAGATAAAGTGGTCTCTTTGAAAGTGGTGCAACTGATTGTGTTAAAAGGTGCTAGTCAGGATGAGTGATGTTCACAGAATTGGGCCCTGAGAAAGAGAAGATAGCACATGGAATGCCCTGCAGTCTAACTGCAGTGTACATTTTGTTCACTTCCTGTTGCAGAAATCTTCTTGATCCCTGTTTTTCAGCTACAAGTGCCTGAGATGTATTATGTTTGTATGCAAGATATTAGGAAGGTTTGCCTTGGTTTGAGTCAGGCACTGGTGTGAATGTAGGCAGCCAACATGCAAACATCCCCCTAGCCACTCTGCCAAAGCATTTCACTGCAATACCTTGTTGTTCTAGTCCTGAACTATCCTGAAACAGAAACAGTGAAGTGTGCTGTAGGTTGGATGTCACAAACTGCGGATTAGGAGAAGTCCAGAAAACTCTCTTCACTTTGCAACACTAGATAGGATTTGGATTTAAGCCATGGAAGGTGAAAAGATAAGGCCTGATCCTGCCAGTCCTCCTCTCTGATGTGAGTTGCCGTTGCTCCCATTGATCTCTCTGAGTGCACCCAATCAGGTGTCAGGCTTCATGCTTTACCCTTCCCTGTCTGGGACTCTGCAGTTCCCCTTCTGAGAACAGGGCCCAGGGTACATTACCCTGTATATCAGCCCTTTGTAACCTTGCCTTCTCTAACATAAACATTATAGCAATGTGTACGTGTATAAAAAATTCCAAAACAAAACACTCCAATGCACACACTTCTCCTCCTGTGGAGAGGATGAGAGAACAAACACATGACAGATGTTTTTAAACTTTCAGCTTAATGCACTCCTGGAAGATGCTCAGAGTATATTGTGATGAGTGCAGCATAAGAACCGATAGAGAACAGAAAAGAACAGAGTAAGTGGTAGTGGGGATTCATCTGCTAATATCTAACCAATTGCATACTTTGGCCCTGCAAGTTCTGGTTCCCAAGAAGGATCCTGAGAAAAGATATAGGAAGAAATCTTTCATAAACCTGAGTTGGGTATATTCTCCCTATGCATGCTGCATAGTCTGTACTAAATTATTGTTTCAAGGTCTCGTTGTCTTGCATTTTTAAAATTTGATTAGTGATTGGTTTACAGACTCCCAGTCTGCGTAGCATACCATCCCCTGTATGTAATGTGCACTGCTTCCCAACCATTCATATTCTGGATTCAAAAAATAGAAATGACAAATGAAGTTGACCCCTGGGAACTAAAATAGTGTATGTTGCGTGTTTGGCCTCTGGAAATCTGGTCTTTTGGAACAAATGCTCAGTCGACGCTGATAGATTTTAACTGTTTTATTTCTACATCCAGAAAAATCCCTCCACAAAGCATCCACCATGCTATGACTAAGCCGATGTATTCTCTGCAATGAGACATGGCATGTCCAAACAATGCCAATGAACAGATACTGGGGTGGTTACGATGCTTGCTAAATATTGGGAAACATGTGTCCACTTCCATGCTTTGCTACACACTTTCGGTGTGACCTTGGGCAAGTCACTTAGCCTCTTTGTGCATTAGTCCCCCATCCATAAAATGGTGATTATAGCACTTCCATACCTCACAGAAGTGTTGTGAAGAGGCATGCATTCAAAACTGTGAAAAGCTACAGTAACGAGGACCATATAAACAATTTATGCAGATCCAAATTAGCAGGTCTCTGAAAATAAAGTAGAGTTTCCCTTTCTGCTGATGGTAGTGTTGCCTTCTGCTGTATGGTGGTAGAATTCCAAGGGCTTGATGGATTATTTCAAGAGGGTGAAAAATCAGTGAAGTGAAATCTCGGTATATTCTAAGTGCGATTTATTTTATTCACACTCACAATTCTGAAACAAGATGGTCAAACAGCATGCAGGGCAATCTCCCCACCCCCGCTTTCAGAAAAGCAGGAATGTCTGGTTCCTAGGGAGCAACTCTGCCTCAAGAATTTACCTTAATCAGAAATTAAGGAAGAGGGCAAAATCTTCCACTGCTTCCACACCAGAGCCTTTGATAAACCCGCACCAAACAATACAGTGTGCCTTCCAAAACTAAAAGCATGTTCCGCAGGCTAAGAATAAAAACTTGGAAGATTGTGGCTACGTTTACGCTTGGACCTGGGGCGGTGACTTGCAGTTCGAGTAGGCATACTCGTGATAACTTTCATCAAGCTAGTGCTCTACAAACAGTAGTGTAGATGTGGTGGCATGGGCAGTGGTAACACAGGCTCACTGTCCCAGTACGTACCCATGGGGTCCGGATGCATGTGCACTCAGCGCGGCTAGCCTGTACTACCACAGCTGCCCTACTATTTTTAGCATGCTTGCTCAATGAGAGCTAGTGTGACTATGTCTACATGAGCTGCGAATTACACCCCCAGCTCCAAATGTAGACATAACCCGTATGCCACCTGCCATGTGGTGACATCTCCCATGGCACTAGTTTCTGAATAATGTGTTATAAATGAGAGGTCCATTTGGTGCTTGTGGAATCTCTGTGGTTTTATGGATGTGAAACTCTCTTACTTCCCTTTGTCACTTATTAGTTTGCTTAGCTTGTAATTCTAAACAGTGACTGATGCTGGACTCCTTCACGCTGTCTACTAATCCCGCTCCCGCTATCCTGCTGTTGTGAAAGGTGCTACTCTGGAGGCTTCTTTAAGGGTTCTTTTGTTTTGATCAAAATGCATCTCCAATCATTGCTGCAATGAGTGGATGGACATTGCACATAATGCTCTGACAATGATATCAGCCGGGATGCCCAGTTTATAAGCTTCTTTCATCTCCAGGCTCACTCTTTTTCTGCCCCCGCGTCCCCCACTTAGACATGGAACACTCTCCCATTCCTGATCTTCCAAACTACCACCTTCTCCTCAGTCACTACTTCACTTAGGACACCCTTAAGCTGTGATACCCACAAGGAGTGAGCCGGTAATGCTTTTTTTTTAAATGGCAACAAAAATACTTTTTTACTGCCCCAGTCAAATATGTGCTGGTTCTAAAATGAGTAACTGATCTTGCTGTAACCCTTTTCCTTCCTGCTGTTCGTTAACCTCACTCATCATGTCATAACTAATAAAAGATTGTAAGCTCTTCCTCTAAAGCATCGTGCATAGTTTTGGGTGCTGTAAACATAATATATATCTGTGTTCCATTTGCTGCCCCCCACCACCGCAGAATCCAATACCAATCTCATTTCTTTGTCTGCCTCACTTGTCAAGCATATTGAAACGTCAGTTTCTCCTGCACTTCTAACCTGACTGTGGGATTTCACTCCTTCATCTTGGCCACCACAGTGACGAAGGTATGCATGAAGGTCGCACTCCTTGCTGGACATGTGAACAGTGTGTGGGGGGGCTTCCAATCAGAATGTCAATTCATCTGGGCAAGTTGCTGCAGTTCTCACAAACACTTCTTTTAATCACTCTTAAGATCACGGTACCTATTCCACAGCAAAGATTTCTACTAACTTTGCAGGGCTTTGAATCAAGGCCTGAATGAATACCTTGAATATTAAAATTGTGGTAAAATAAGATCAATCCAAGTTAAAGTGTAAGTCAGTGTCCCCCGAGGACAGGGACTCTAAATCTGGGGGTCCTGTAGAGGTGTCGTTTTGTTACATCTACCCTGTCCTACCTCTATTACTAATGGCTGTAGGGTCCTAGTGAAAGGATGTCAGAGGGGTTCTGCTATGGAAAAGTTAGGAAACACTGTGTCAAGAACCCTTCTCACTCAAAAGAATGTCAGCTAATGAAACACTCAAGTCACATCATGGTATTGTTCAGATCTGATCTTGTCCTGTCAACTCCAGACTCGAGAAAAGTTCTGAGTTGGAACATTGTGGTTTGGGTGAGGTTTGGGCCCCTCTCTCCTTAACATGAGTTATGATTGAATAGTGGCTATATGTGGGAGAGAGGAGTGAAATGCCTGTGTGGCGGGGGCAAGTTTTCTTTCTGCAGAGATGTTGGGAAGGTGAGAAATGGACTGCATGTAATGTTTAAGCTGAACGCCTCTTTGAGAAAGAGTGACGTGTCTTTTTGCTTTTATGTGTTAGTGTGGCAGAGGATATAAGAGGCCCTTTGCTTTGGCTCATTGTACCATTTCTTCACTAAGCAGTTTGCAGCAAACACTGATTTTAAGATGATTAGTTACCCACATTAAACACAGAAGCTCATATTTACATTTCAATAAATGTGTCTTATCTATATAATATTTGGAACACACAATTATTCAGACAGCGAGGTGTTTCTGGCTGTTTTAGGGGAACATAATGCCTAGTATCACTGGAGTACACTTTGCTGAAGAGAAATATGTTTCTAACACATGCAAGCTACCTTGTACAAACACTACCTATGTTTTTGAAAGAGAGGTGGGGCAGTCAACAGCCCTTTGCATGTAACAGGTTTCTGAGCAAATAGCATTCAGGGTGGTTGCCCTTAATCACCCAGTTGGCAGACCCAACAGCTGTCTGTTGCACTGCAGTATAAATTATGTGTAGAAAAGGAATGTATTGATATCATCATGGGCTGGATCTTCAGCTGGTATAATATGGCACAGCTCCTTTGACTCAAACAGAGCTATGGAGATTTATGCCTTCTGTGAATTTGGTTTATGGCATACTAGCAAGTTACCTGTCCTATCCTAATCAATATTTAATTGATTTTCAATTAATACAGTCTGTTTTCCTTACTTTTAAACAATGGGTTGGGTGTGTCTTTGTCTGCAAAAATCCTTTTATGTGACTGAGTGGCTTCTGTGACTCTTTGCTAGGGCTCAGGAAGGTGCTTCCTATATTACCAATATACTATCAAGTTTTCCTAAAATGGGGGATTTATTTTTATGGGCAAGTCATCAGCTAACACCAGCTGTTATGCTGTACATTTGTGTGGGTTTTTTATGTATATTTCTCATTTGGAACTTACAGCCCATTGCAATGGGCCATGGGTTTCTATAGTAGGTGCTGGTTAGACAAAGAATGAATCATTCTTCATGCAGAGGAAGTTAGCAACTGGCCTATATTATTATGGAATTAAGTTAAGGTTCTGATCTTGATCTTTGAAGCCCTCAAAGGGTTTGGCTCAAGCTATTTCAGGGACTGTGTCTCCTTCCATAATGAGTAACCACTAAGCTCACTGTTTTCATACCAAATGCAAAAAGGCACTTATTTGACTTCTCTTAACCACCATAAATAATTCAGTAAATTGTAAAAGAGCAGGCATGGGAAAGAAACTTGAGATGAACACCTAACAGTCACTACCTCCAAACCTCCAGCCCCTCCCCAAAAACCGAACACAACACCATCAATTTGTAAAGCACTCAGACACCACAGCTGAGAGTCCACTTTGAGAATTTGGGAAGACATTCGTACTGGACATCAGTGGAATTACACCCATTAACACCAAATGTGAATTTGATCCACAGTGTTTTAATGTTATGTCTTGCTTTTCGTTGGATACAACAAACCAAATTCTGCCCTCTTTCTCTTGCTTACAGTCCCAATGCAGATGCATTGATGTGGAACAGAATGAGGCTGGCATTCTATTTATGTTTCCACTTGCTGAACCACCATTATTTCATGGCATCTGGGCACGGATTCATCTTTTCTGTTTTTAAGTTCTCCATTTTTAATGCTCACATCCTGCAATGCACAGAGATGCATCAGATATGTTAGGTTTTATTTATTTTCCTTATAATTTATTAATGAGGAACGCATATGGATGTCATTTAGACTTCTTTATTTATCCTTCATGTTTTGAAATTACGCAATGTAGTCTCACCTACTCTCTACTATTCAACTTTCTGGGCTAAAAAGTTGTTTTTTTCTCCCATCAAAGTCATTGGAAGTTCTGCCCTTGACTTCAACATGACAAGAATTTAGTCCTAAATTAAAATGATCGCCCAATTCTGTTTTTCCCTGTCTCTTTCATTAAAGTATTTCCTCTTCTGACTAGTAGTGCTCTTTGTTCTGTGTTTAAGCTTTACGCTTTATCACCACTGCCCCCAATAGCCCTAGAAGAGTGTAAATGCTTTTTTTAAAAAAGAAACTTTGTCTAAATCCCCGGTTTCTGAAAATGTTAAGAGATGGCTTCTTGAGATTTAAGTCTTTAGTGAAACTTAGCAGATACTGAACACCCTAGGCTCCATATACTGCAGATTCGTGGCAAGAGAAAAGATCCTATTAGCTTTGCCATCTTTAAAACCTATGGACCAAACACCCACACCTTTATACCTAGTGTGACGGAGCCAGACCAGAAGGATATAGGAGAGTGCTGGAAGGCAGGTACATTAGTCTCAGGGTGTGCAGGTCCCTGTTCCCTGGATAGCCAAACAAAGGCTACTCCAGGCCAGTCAAGACACCTGGGGCCAATTAAGAACCTTCTAGAAAGGAGCAGAAACAGCTAGCCTGATTGGGACACCTGAAGCCAATCAGGGACTGGCTGAATCCAGATAAAAACCTCCCAGTTAGTCAGGTGGGCTGTGGGTGTCAGGAGCTGTGGAAGGAAGTTATGCTGTTGGTGAGACTGAGTGGTGGACAACATATCATACAGAAGGAAGGAGGCCCTGAGGTAGGGGTGAAGTGGAGTTTGAAGAAGCGGGGACTGCTGTGGGGAAGTAGCCCAGGGAATTGTATTGTGTTTTGTGCCTAAAAGGTCAGCCATCTTAGCTGATACTATTAGGGTCCCTGGGCTGGAG
>ML677333.1:11537732-11617249 GCA_007922305.1 Dermatemys mawii | reverse complement strand
GCTTCAATACTTTTGTTAGTATTTAAGGTGCCACAGGGCTCTTTGTCACTTCTGCAGATCCAGACTAACATGGCTACCTCTCTGATTCTAGATTTTCAGAGTTGCTGAACACCACAACTATCCATGACTCCAGTAGGAACTGGGTGCTGAGCGTCTGACAGTCGGGCCACTTACTTAGAATCTCAGTGAAGTCAATGAGAACTGCATGAACTCACTGACTTTCAGTATTGGGACATAGCACTTACAATTGGGCACCTCGTTTTAAAAATATTAGCCAAATTCTCCAGAGAGCTACATGGCTGTAACTGAGTACAGAATTTAGTCTGGAAGGTTCATGTGCTCACTGCTGCTCGGGGATGATTTTCATATAGACCTTAATAAGAGTAGCAGGAGTTAACTGTATCTATCTCCCATGTATCTGTGTAAAAACCAGATCCCCTACCCTGGGAGCTTGTCTTTTAACTTTTTGTTTAATGAATGTTGTAATATGCAATAACATTTTGTTACAGAGAGCAATGACACATCCTGTACCAGAACAGAAACGAACACTGACATCAGAGGAGAGAGATCTTTGTTCATCTGTTCTAAAAACAAATATCCACATTTTTTCTCCCATTGCTTGAAAAACAATTCTGTGCTCCAATACATTCACCGTGTGGGGTGAGCGGATCTGGCCTGGAAGCCAAAACCAATAATTTCCACATGTTGAACCAGAAGCTAGAAAAAAAGGAATAAGATAGGTCTCCATGCTCAAGTGTGCATGTACATATGAAGGTTTTGAATCCCAAATGTTCTCACTAAAATTATGCTGCCACCAGGAGAAAAAAGTAGATGAACCTGTTGCTTAATCTCTTTTTTCCCCCTACACTGATGAAATAGAGTAAATCATTAGGAAATAGCAGGATGTTTGCAAATTACCCTGTTCTTCAGAACCCAATACTGCAATTTTCACTTTTCTTCTTCTTCTTTTTTTGCAAAGTCTTTGCATTATTTTTATGTCTCCAAAATAAATGGTGTGTAACTGTACTAGGGTCAAAGATTTCCTAGCTACCCAACCAACACCTCTTCACTCACATCCTTTTCCAGAGCAATAAAGCCCTACTTTGGGTCTGGCTTCTTGGTTCCAAATGAAGGGAAACAATCATTTTTTTCCCTTGGTATGTCAGAACTCTGATTTTTTTTCTTGGCCTCCACCAATATTTTCTTGTTCACAGAGTGGAAAATTGCAGAATCTCTCCGTTCTTTAAAATATTATTGGATACATCTTTTAATATTTTATTGGGCTCTGCCTCTTAAAGGCTTGTTCTGTATTTGCAGAGTTTTTCACAATAGTACCCAACTTACTTGTCAGCTAACTTTAATAAAATAGGGAAAAGATGGGGGAGAATAAGGGGCGTCTTTGCCATCTTTTTCCTCTGCAAGACTCAGTACTTGTGTGTCATCTTCCCTGATTATAAAGAGTGTAATTCAATAGCTAAAGGGTTTGGCTTGTTAGCACAGTAAGATGGTTGTCTGTCAGAGGCTATTCTAGATATGAATCCATGTAATATTGCAGCCATTCAGTTTTGCTGTCACAGTTCTGGACTTTGGCAAGCATCCAAGCTATTCAGAAGTCAGGTTCATCTTCTGCAAAAAGCTATGCCCAGGCCCTTCCTGCATACTCTTCTGAGCTGCACTCAGATGCATATGGATGTGCCTCTAGTGTCGCAGGTTTCATGCTAACAGACATTTATTTTGCCTTTCAGCATTATTAAACAAAACAGATGTCCCCCAAGAATTACACTCAAGCATCTCAAAATTAGGGGCTAATCCGTTGGCCATCAAAATCATTTGCAGTCTTTTCATTGAGCTCTGGATCGCACTTAATGAGCGTGTAAGTTAGCAATGGGACAAATCTCTGATTTATATCCAATGGCTGTATTCATACACAAATTATGAAAAATGTTATTTTATTTTGACTATGTAAAATGGTTACTTCCTCGCTCTCTCCAGCTGACAGACCCCATTGCAATGTACTCCCTTTTCCCACTGTCCACCCCACCTTCTCTCCTTCTTGAGAGTAAAAGTGGGGAATGAAGGGCATCTACCCTGGAGAGTCAGTCAGGGGAGAGTTTGCCATTCTTTGCAGGCAAATAGACAAGATGGCTATTTGGATTCACATTTACTATTTGCCAAAGGCCAAATCTAAGTATTAGGTATGTGGTGTGAAATTCGCTCAAGTAGACAAGGTCAGCACAAGGCTGATGTATCGCTAACATTCAGGTCAAGTTCATGCATGTGTTGAAATGTAAAGGCCTTGGATGGAAATAAACTAGAACTAAAATATTATAGAAACATCTAAAAATAACATTTTTTTTCTGTACATAATCTTGTTCTGCTGTTAAGGTCAATCTCTGGTGATCTATACTGGTATCAAAAGCCTCATATCATTATAAAAGTGGCAGAGATGTCATGGTATTCTGAAGTATGAAAGTCCCAATTCTAGTTCTAATGAGTCATGAGATATCAGTACTTGTGCTTATCACCGGGGTCCAGCTGTAAATACTGCCTGTCCTGCTCCACCAAATGGTGAAATTTCGGGGAAAGAAAGAAAACAATATTTCTCCAGCTGGTTATATTTTAAAAAACCACAACTCATAACTGTAAATGGCAGGCACTTCCCATAGCTTTGCAGAGGCCTTAATTAGACTACAAGCTGTTTGGGGCAAGGACCATCTCTATGTTCTGTTTGTACAACCCCTAGCCCAATGGTGTCCCTAGGCACTACTGCAGTATAAGTAATGGGATACCTTTATGACTGCCATTACTATAGTAACTGAACATCTCACAGTCTTTAGCATGTTTCTTTCTGTAACATCCCTCTTCCGCTTATCTGTAGTTCCACACATTATGAATATTGGGGTGACACTCTGCCTCAGGATTGGACATTCCTGTGCTCCTGATTAACTCCATGGGAAACTGAGGTATATAGATGTGTAACCCTTCTGCCCATCAGAGTTGGCAGCAACAAGGGCCGGGTTCAGTATCCAGGGGTTCCATTCCAATAGCACAATACAAAAACCGGCTCGAGCCCCCACCCAGTGACCTGGGACAACCATATACCACCCCTCTGGGCGTCTGTAAGAGACAATACTTCCCCTCTCGCAAGCACAGAGTCTGAGTGTACCAAAGCCTTTTAATAACAGGGAGAAACAATGTGGCATTATATTGGGGAAACACCACAAACAAGGTTAATAAACCAGACCATGAACCAGAATCCCCCCTCCCAGCAAACAGGCCGTGGCCTTCCCTTTGGCTCTTGAGTTCCACAACCCCAAAAAGTCACTCAATAGTCCCAAAAGTCCAACAGCCCAAGAGTCTCTGTCCTTGGTCCATGCAGAGTTCAAAAGTCAATTGCAGAGTCTTACCTCCAGCCTGGGTGGAGATGGAGGGTAGGGCACGGGGCACCTTACGTGGTCCGAGGCCGACCGCGCCGCCTCTCCGTGAGGTTCCGCTGCAGCTCTCACCGCAATCGGCTCTGCTCCGCTCCACTGGCTGTCCTATGAACCGCTCCGCCCGTTGATCCGCTAGCTGCTCTGCTAGCCGACACACAGACAGCTCTGCCGCGCCGGTCACTCTGCCCGCAGCACCCACGCCTCTGCTAGGTGACAGACAGACAGCTCTGCCACGCCGGTCACTCTGCCCGCAGCACCAACGCCTCCGCTAGTTGACAGACAGCTCTGCTGCACCAGTCACTCCGCTAGCTATCCTGCTAGCCGACACACAGACTGCTCTGCTGCACCAGCCACTCTGCACTTTTTCCAGGTCCCCCCTACTTAAGACAGTGCTCAGTGATTTCTTTAGCTCTTAGGTGATTTCAGCTCTTAAGTGATTTCAGCTTACAGTAGGGGAGCCTTAGTGCAGGTGCACCAGTGATCCCAAAGCAATTGTCAGCTCAGCAGCCTGGAACCAGGCTCCTAATGGAAGCAAAATTCAATTCTGACATTCCACAGTGGAGAGAGGCAGGGTGCAACAGGCCTGGGAGGCCCTCAGACAGAACCCTCACCAAAAGGTATAGATGCTTGTCCATCACCTCTCTCAATCTCACAGTGTTCTGAAAACGCATGGCCCTTGCCCAGTGAGTGCTACCTAGATGATGGCGAGTCTCTCCATCATAACACGGGCCAAGTACATGTCCATAGTCCTTCATTCACATAATCACAGTAACATCACTTTATCATTCCTGCCCCAATAACATAGAAACTGGGGCTCCCTCATCAGCCGAAGTGGCCATGTGGGCTGCTGTGGGCTCAGGCTAGGCGCAGTGGGTGTGTCTATGCAAATTGATTAGCCCCAGACTTATTTTGCAAGGCTCACTGCAATTCCCATAGTTCGCCACCAGATGTCAGAATATATCTCATTCCTGACACTGCTTACAGATGCTAAGTGTTTTGTCTGAGGTCCCAGAGGAAGCCTGTGGCAGAGTAGAGAACTGAAGACCAGTCTCCTGAGTCCTGGACTAATACCTTACCCACTGGATCATCAACCCCCTCTCAGCCAGCACATGTACTTTACAATGTAGTTTTTTCTTTCAGAGACGATTGCTCTGAGCACCGACCTTTTCATATTCTGTTAGATTGAAAGATATGTTTGCAGTTGGAAAAGCATATTTTTTACTCCCAAATCTGTTTGTTCTTCCTGCTTCAGAATAACTTGCCTTTTTCTGGTGAAGTGCTAGAAATAGTTGCTCCAAAGAAAACTGCCGGGAAGCCAAAAATTGCCAAATTCTGTTTGGATGCAGAAAAAGAACAAAAACAAACTATTCACCCAGTTCTATTTCTAGCCCAACTTCTAAAGTCTTGGCTACTTCAGAGGAAAGTACTGCATAAATCTTCTAATAGGTTATCTCAGTGAAAGAAAAGACTCATGACAAGTAACCTTTCTCTTTCTTTTGCTTTAGAACATTTTAATTGTGTTCCAATTATTTCAGCATATTTGATATACATCCAGTATGTATTGCTACAGTCTGCAGGAAAATGATTTTCCAAGGCCTTATACAATAGAGTGAGTCATAACTGAGTGCAGCTCCTTCCCCTCCCCGCCCCACCGCCAAACAAGTGTGAGTCATCAAGTGGTAAAATCTCTCACGCTACAATGCAGAATGAACTTCACCTGGTTGCAGAAGCCAGTACAAAGCTGACATAGAATTTGCATGTGTGGGTTTACTATCTGAGTGGCCACGAGGCTGCTGACACGTCCCCTACACTCTAAGGGCATATTATACAGGTCCCTTGGCCCCAATACCCCAATGTGACTTGCAGATGGGGGATGTGGCTGCTGTTCCAGCCCAGCTCTGCACCTTGGTCCTGGGTAATGAGGGTGGATTTCATCTTCCCAACTACTCTGTATCCATTTACACAGAACCCAGATGCTCAGGCTGGATGCAGATGGAGCCTATAAAATCGGGACATCTGTTCACTCTAATTCCAACTAAATAATTCCTCACTTTACAATTTCAAATACAACAGGCCATTTCAAATACAACAGACCATGTTTATACTCTAATGTAACTTACTTTGAGGTTCCATTACGTCAGTAGGGTTGCACCAGCATAAGAACAGATTCTGACCCTTGTTTACAATTGTGCATACACAAAGCTTCAAGTCTATTCCCCATACTACCTCAGTTCAAGTCCCCTTGAAGTTGAATGCCTCAAAGGGGTGGGGAATCTATTGTCTCATGCCCTGGAAAAAACAGAATAGTTCTCTTTCCAAAGGAAGACTATATTTCTTGTTTGCAGGATAGATATTTTGCCTTTGAAAGGTGACTGCAGTGGCCTTGTTAACAAAACATAATACTGCTAAGTTCTTCTAATGTAGAACTCCAGATAAATCCCAGGCAGATGTGCATTTGATTGCATGAGATCTCTGGACCAAATCCTGAAGTTCTCACTCAGGTTTTAGGCCCCAATCCTTCTCCCATTAAAGAGAAGGGCAAAACACCCATTGACCTCCATGGTGTATGATCAGACCCTTAGTGAGGTTTTACTTCCATTGACTCAAAGTATTTCAAAGAGTAAACTAGGCAAAGCCAAACCAGGACTTCAAGATTTGGTCTTTTGTTCTGAAATATATTAAAAACTTCAAAAATGCAAGAAACAGCATCTGGTATTTTTAGGGTGACCAGATGTCCTGATTTTGTAGGAACAGTCCCATTTTTTGGGTCTTATAGAGTTTCCTATTACCCCCACCCCCGTCCCGATTTTTCACCCTAGGTATTTTCAATTTTTTCAGGGAATTGAAATCTCCAATATAATTCTCCTTCCTGGCTGAGTCTAAATCTAGATGACAGCACGTACTGAGGTGGAAGTTGTGCGTCTGCCTTGCTATCACTTGGGGATTGGTCGTACCAGTGGAACAATTTGGTAAGACGATGGGGTAAAGGTGGAGATGCTGGGACACACAATTTGCTATTTTACAGGTCAGACTGGATTAAATTCATGTCACTCTCTCAGAATGGCTTCTGATTCCTGCTCAAGTTAATTTAATTATCAGACGTCCTATGGCAGTGGTTCTTAACTCGTTTCAGTTCACGGACTACCAGGCCAATCAAAAACTTTTCGTGGACCACCTCCCTTTTTTATTTATTTTTTAAAAGTCACCAGGGACTACTAGTGGTCCATGGACCATCAGTTGAGAACCATAGTCCTATGAATTATCTGCTACTCCGTCCTTCCCATGAGTCTCTGCTAGCCCTCTGTTTCATCCTGCTTGGCGTGCCCAGAATTGTGAGCCACTGTGTTACCCTACTTTGCCTCAGCAAGTGACAGTTTTGCTGTTGCTCAGCTGTGTGTCAGCTTCCTGCCACATCAGCCTGTCTGCCTTGCTAGCAAACTCTTTAGGACTCTGCCAGACCAAACCTTGCCATGCAGGTAACAATCACTGAACCCCAATTCGAGTTCCCCAGAGATGTGTGTTGGCAGTGTCCAGTCCCTCTCCTTGTGACACTAATGGAAATGTTCATGATTAATTATATCAATGTGATACTATGCACAGTCACCCAGATAGTAAGGGGTCTGTCATCCTGCCCTGTGTAGCCAATTAGTTCTTTTTATCATTGATTTCTCATTGTGTTATGTGGTGTTACGGTCAATTCACATGCAATTTCACATAAAATCAATGTATAATAAATAGATTTAAATTGTAGGATTATAGAAGTAAAAGATTGATAGGTATTTAAGAGTGAGCCACTGTGTCCCCCCACTTTGCCTCAGCAAGTGACAGTTTTGCTTAGGTATATAAGTGAAGCATGGCTGGAAAGCAAGGCCTACAGGCTAAGGCCTGTCACTTAGTCAGACTAACCATAGGCTTGAGAACACTTGCAACGAGTGGGTGACCTAAGAATAATCCTATGCCAGTAAAATCACAAGATTACCTATTCGCACATCTTTTATAGTAATATTGCAAAAAACTAGACTGCAATAAACTGCAATGTATTGCCCAAGATCAGGAGACACCTGATTATAACATCATGGAATGTCCTATCCTGAAGGCAGAGTGTGACCCCAATATTTATGTGTGTGGAACTACAGATAATCAAAAGAGTGTTGAAACTCATGCATATGCTAAGGTGGTGCGTGTGGTCATAACAATATAAAAGAGGTTTCCTGGTTGGGTAAAAGTGGGAAGACCTACCAGGAACCATCCCTGTTTTGATGACTGTCTGTTGCGAGATCCATGGAGGCTAAAATATCTTTCAGGATATGAGCATGACTACAATCTTAGTCATTGCCTAGGTTTTGTTGTATTTATATATGCATGGTTAATTGTAACTTTACTCATTGCCTTAGTAAAATCTGTAATACAGATGAGACTTTGTACTTGGGATTGTGATCACTGTCATTGGACTTTGTGAGAAAAACACTGGGGGTGATTTTCACGCTCCGCTTCAAACTGTAACAATAAAACCCGGAACCCATGGCAGTTTAGTACTAAATTCTAAACACCAACAAAAAAGGCAACACCTGTAATCCTGGGTACTTCTATTCTGTGCAGCCTTGGCTCGAAGCCCTGAACACTGTAGCCTGATCACAGCACAATGGCTTTACCCTGGCTTCCGCCAGCCTGGTTATTCCTTGCAGGGTGACACTAAGAGCCCTTCCAGTCCTGGGTCTCCTCAAAACTGTCTCCCCTGGAGAGTTCAGTCCCTATCATTGGATACACACAGAAATGGTTGTTTGCTGTCTCCAAAGAGAGAGAGCACACACCCAGCCTGGTAATTTAGCTGAGGACTTCACCCTTAAGCTCTGAGATGGTTTTGTAAGAAAACAAGAATAAGTTTATTTGCAAAGAGCAGATAATTAAAAGATAATAAGAAACAATGGAAGAGACCAAGATATGGTTACAAGTAAAACAAAACGAAACATACTTTCTAATGACAAACTCCATTTCAGCAAGTTACAACCATTTTCTAAGCAGGTTTCTCCCCTATAGTCAGTTCCAGCTACTCTTGGTTTTCAGGGCAAAAGGATCCACTTTTTGTGCACTCATGGGGTGCTGCTCGCCTTCATTCCTGATAGCCAAGTAGTTTTTTGCTTCAGCTCATTGTTTTGGCCCAAGAGGCAGGATGAACTCCTGCTGTTCTTCCCTTCCTGTTGACTTCTTATCCCTCTGCTGATTTATATATAAATGGATCCTCCATTTTTTTGATTCTGTAATGCTTAATTTACATTGGAGACAGGTAGATAGCTGCCGTCCCTCTTGTCTGGGGGAGAACCCATTTCTTCCTTTTGTTTGACCACAAACTTTAAAGCCTAATATCAGTGAGTATTTATAATTCCTTACTTTTATAGCACAGTCATATTCTGTACAATCAGTTGATTTAATTGCTTATTCTTTGGGGCTCAGGCCCCCTGTTTTCCCATGGGGTGTCTGGTCTGATGCTGTCTTCATTTCAAACTGGGTAAGATTCAGCTCACTTCCTCTAAAAGGTCTTGACTCTGGCTTGAGTTAAGTTAATTATCAGGCCTCTTATGCTACTCTTCCTTGGTTAATGTTATTGCCTGCAAGAAAAGAGAGTAGAGCCCTCCACTGATATGATGAGAGAGCTGTACTAAAAGTGTGGAAAGAACAGCAACCTGAGGTGACCTCTTTTTAACCAGTATTTCTTCCTTAACTTTGGGTTACTTTAACTCTGCCAACTAGCAGGGTATTTGGAGGGGAAGGGAAGTCTAGTCTAAGGTACTCATTTGGGAGATTCACATTCTAGTCCCTATTCTGCCACAGACTTCTTGTGTGAGTCCCTCTGTGCTCTCTGGAAATAATAGCACTTACTTACCTCACAGGGTGTTGCCAGGATACATACATTAAAGAGCATGAGTTGCTTAGATAGTATAGTGATGAGGGCTGCAGGAATATCCTGAGAGATTTTTCTAGCCACCTGCGTTAACAGCTAACTACTTTTTTCTTCTTTTTTTCACAATGCTTTCCCAATACTGCGTTTGCAAGTTTATTCTTCTAACCACTGTGTGAGAAAACAGTGGGTACAACCTTTGTATTTGTTTCTTATATGAACAGTTCATTTTCCCCTATTATTTTTATTTGATTTAATAGCATTTCCAAAAGGGCATACGTAAGTGAGGCTCGGTGAATACCTCAGCTAAAGCTGGTCAAAAATACTGCAGAAAAAAAAATCCATAGATATTTCAGTAAATTTTAAAGAAGCCTGTTCCATTATGTTTTGTAACAGTCCAGTGTCCCTGTCTTCACATTTTTTGGAAAACGCTTTTTCAAAATGGAGTTTTCCCATTTTTGAACTGGAAAAAAAATGGAACATTGTATTTAGAAATAGAAAAAAATCCAGTTTTGAAATGAATTAATTTTGGAAAAATATAATTTTACTGCTGTTCTGCAAAAGACTTATGCACTTGCTTAATGTTAAGCATGTGAAGAGCCTGAAGTCAATGTAGCATAAGGGCTCATATCACTAAACTGTCCAGTCTAAAGTTTTTACAGAGAGAGGTGGAAAACAAACTGAAAAATAGAAATTGAAAGAAATCATTTTTTCAGCAGTCAGTCTGATATTTTTCTGTTTTAAAGTTTCCATTAAAATTTTGAAAGTCTTGATCTTTTTGTAATATTTTTGAAAACCTATATTTGTATTGATCTTTTTGTGTAACATTCCATCCAGATTTGACTGCACAATCATCTTTGTGAATATACATTCAAGTTCTATCCAGCTGTTTGCTTGAAAATGGAGGTCTATAGAGCTGCTACTTTTCAACTCCTTGTTTGTTTTTTTGGGATATTCATATCTGTCTATGTACATCTATAATGGTAGCTATCTGTTTATAATGTAATGATATAAATACATTTATTTGGGCTGAACATCTATATTATGGATAGGGTTTTCTATAAGAAATCAATGAGCAAATGACAAGTGGTATTGCAGCTGATCTGCATTTTCTTCTCTTTCTGTAAATTTTCTCTTCTGTTATGTAATGGGAGCTAAGTACATATAATAATAAATATATTTCAGTTTGACAAAAGCTTTTATCCTCATCTTGGGAAAACACATGCAGATGTCTATAGTAATTACCTATTTTCTGTTTACCTTCAGACTACAAAAGTCAGTTCAGATGTATGAGCCCAGCGTTAATAAATGACAGAGCCAGCATCATTTAGTGGTAAAATTGTGGCGGTACTGTGGCAGCTGTTGCTTATAAATATAATACATCATTTTGCTATTAAAACTGCTTAGAGCTGCATGAAAGCAATTCTCAGCCTTTGTCATTGATTATGTCACCAGTTCCATTCCAGCTTTTTCAATGGGTATTGTTGATAGAATAAAAATAGAGCCCCCAAATGCTGTCGCAAAGGCTGATGTGATCTTGGCATGATTTGTCCTTTGGAAAGACATCAGCTTGATGTTCACAACATTTGCTGGGCAAAGTCTTGCTACATGTCCCGTCTGTCTGGTTACAAGCTGGAAATTGCACTTCTCATCAAGCTATCAAGACAGATTTAAAGAAAGAAATATAGTATTCTGGCTTCTTTTAACTCCCAGATTCTTCATTTGCTCATGAGAATACACCCATCCCTCCTCCAGTCACCCTTATGAGCAGACTTTTTTATCGCCATCAAAAAAGAGGCAGGGATTCAGGTCAGGGACTTTCACAGTCTGCTTGTGCACCTGTTGGGGGTGGTTATACCATCCTCTCTGCATGGAGCAGCTCTTAGCCCAGTATATTTTTGTTGCCAGCCAGAAGCAAGAAGTAACGTTGGAAATGGGTGGAAGAAAAGCAAAAAGCTAGCTAAGTTCCATAAGCAAAAACTATGTCTGAATAACGATCCGTGTATTTTTTAACCGCAAAAGGTTAAAGTGCCTATACTCTATTAAATAAGAGCTCATGAAATTCTTTTTCTTTCTGTGTCCCATAAAAAAGGTACGAATGGGAGAATGAATGTGCTTTCTGTTGGTTATCTCATACAGCCAGAGGCAAATTCAACTGGCTTTTCTATTCATATAGAGACAAAGGGAATAGTTTCCCAAACAAGAAAACCACCTAAATTACTCAAAATGCCTCTCAAATATTTCCATTCTTGCATGTTCAGATAAGTAGGAGTTTCAACTACATTTTGCATGATTCATCCAAAGTAGAATTGGGGCGGGGTTGCGGAAGAGAGACCCTCTGGGGACAGCTTGCCACCATTCCAGTGTTGTTTGCCAGGGTCACATCTTGATCCATCTGAATTGCATCTGAATATTCCTGAAAGTAATTTCATTCATTAAGATATATTTTAGTTACTAGCTGATTTAAGTAAATAATTGTGTAATCCTGAAAGGTGCTGAACACTCTGGCTGTAATCCAACAAATTATTAAGTGTGTAAATTAGCCCACCTCAATGGGACTGAACACATGCTTAGAATTAAGCACATGCTTAAGTTTTTGCTGCATTGGGACTGGAATGTCCAGCAATTTGCAGGATCGAGTCCTAGATTAATCTACATGTTTATTTTTTTTTTTTTTTAAAAAAATCTGTTCTGCCTAACAGGAAATCTCATTCTGATTTTTGCTGGGGAACTAACTGAAACCAAAGATCTCTTCAAGGTGGCAATTAAGGATTTAAAATCAGATGTGTTGTTTTGGGTGATAATTTCTCTGTGTGCTTCCAGAACACACCCTGGTCTGTTTTTGACAGACTTGCAGAAGCAACACCATATTATAGGCATAACACATAGCAAGAGAGATTGATAACATATATAACTCAAGCCAAAAATCAGCAGATTTACAATGTCAGGAATTTAGATGAAGCAAGAGAGCAGTGAGAAAAATTGTAGAGGATCACCTCCTGGCATTGTATCTGAGTTTCTGTTTGCTTCTCTTGTTGACTTCCTTTTCCAAAGCCCATGATGAGAGGCCATTATTGACTGATTGATTTTTACTTATTTATTTTATTATTGTAAAACTGAGGAGCCCCCGATGTGGACCAAGACCCCATTGTGTTAGCCACTGTACAAAGACAGAACAGAAAAACCATGCTGTATTACACAATTGTGATTAAAAAGAAGCTGTAAGTCTAACAAGAAATTAACATTTACGAATATTAATTGAAAAGATAAATGTTATAAAGAGAGTTTAACTGAGTAAGTCTTGCATTTGAAATCAATGTGGTAAAATATGTAAAGATGGTTTCGCTGCCTATGCCTCAAATTCTGTGTATTTAATTAAAGGGTAGTAAAGTATCAGTATGCTGGATCAGTAGCTTATGTCAGTAGGCTTTTCCATTATAAAACTATCAGGTACTTTACAGAACCACTTGCATAATGCTGGAGCAAAAGCTCTAATACAGAGCTCTTTGTGTATAGCACAATATCTCATTGGTTGGTCTCTCAGTCTGATACCAGTTATTTCCCCTGCCAGACTGAATGATCTGTTCCAAGAATACAGCAGCAAAGCACATCTTGTGGGGAGGATGGGATTTTATAGAAAAACGCTTAGGCTATTCTATGTATAAGAATTCTGATCTGGGAGTGGAGAACATCATTTTATCTAGGTATAAAATTTAGGACCATAGTCCATAATGTCGCCTAGTCCATCGGTTCAATGATGACATTTTCATGCTTTCTCTTTTTGTGGATTCTGGAGTGACTCTGAAGTCCAAAGGACGACGTGCCTGCTTGTGAGCAGACTGGGCAGGCAAAGTTTTTGGTGAGCATCTTGGTAGCTATAGCAGTGGTATGACGAGTTTCTCTTGCAGACAATCAATTATTTCTGTCCTCTTCAAAGGCTTCTAAAGCTCTGAATGCTGTGTGTGTCGCCAGGCTGATCTATTTGAAGCAGACTTCTTGAGATCATCTGGTTTTATTGACCAAAGTGTATGCTGTTCTTGATGCTATTCTTGTAGCACTTTCTAGGGCAACCTTGATTCTGATGTCCCTGTGCCAATTCTCCTTAGAAAATTTTTCTGGGGAGTCAATGTTCAGGCATCCTAATGACGTGTCCAACCTGGCGTAGTTGGGTTTTTATCGGCATGACCTTGATGCTTGTTGCATTTGACTTTTGGAGATCCTCCAGATTGGTCAAGTCCTTAATATAAAATATGAAGAAAAGAGAGTTTGTTTCCACATAATCAAAGGCTTCTTTGTTGTCTAGACATAATATCGTTTCTGGAGTGTGCAGTTTGATCTAACCGAATGTATAACATAAAACAATCTTGTGATATTATCTGAACCTTTCTGTTTCATACCTGCATTGAGTGTCTTTCCTTAACTATTATGAAGAAAATATTCAGGCATAGTAGATAGTACTACTCAGAGTGTTTTAATACTTGTATTAAGTAAAGGAAATGTGTTTGTACAAGGCACCTGTGACATTGCACTCCCTATGTTTTATGGAAATATGCTTATGAGTGTAAATGTGATATAACTGGAATATGCTTTATGCGAAAGGTCTCTTGTAAGGTATCATTAACAAAGCTGATAATTTACTGAGTGTATTCTTCCTCTTTGTACATATGTATCCTTCTTGTATCTGAAACTAGAAATAAGAAGTATAACTCTGAAGTCTTATTGTAATTATGCAAAGTGTGGGCCGTTAATGGTGGTTTGGAATCTTGATGGCTCCTATTGACTAGAACAATTGTTTGTAAATGGCTGTTTACTTGCAAACCTCCTTAGGTACCTGTGGACCAGCCCTGGAAGAATGAAGAATGAGGTCTCACAGGACATGTGACCATGTCACAGGATACCAGAATCCATGATAAATGTGTTGCTTTTCCATTTAGAAGGAGGAGGGCTGAGATCCAGAGAGATGAAGGGTTCCCACCTGGGGCCAAAGCTATAAAAGGGGGTGGAGCAGAACAAGCAGAGCCCAGTCATGAGAAATCCCTGGCTTTTCACCTAAGATGCCTGCTGTAACTAACAAGGACTGTACCAGGGAAAGGACTGGACTCAGACTAGGAAGGAGTCTAGTATGTGAAAAAAGCTTATTGGAACACCTCTAACGGTGAAATGTACCTGAAAAGAATTTCTTAATGTATTAGGGTTAGACTTGCATGCTTTGTTTTATTTTACTTGGTAACTTACTTTGTTCTGTCTGTTATTACTTTAAACCACTTAAATCCTAATTTTTATACTTAATAAAATCATTTTTGTTTATTAATGAACCCAGAGTAAGTGATTAATACCGGGGGGAGCAAATAGCTGTGCATATCTCTCTATCGGTGTTACAGAGGGTGAACAATTTTATTTTACCCCATATAAGCTTTATATAGAGTAAAATGGATTTATTTGGGGTTTGGATCCCATTGGGAACTGGGTGTTTGGGTGCTGGAGATAGGTGACTCGCTGAGCAGTTTTTGGTTAGTCTGCAGCTTTGGGAGCATGGACCAGACCTGGGTCTGTCCTGCAGCAGGCTAGCGTGTCTGGCTCAACAAGGCAGGGTTCTGGGATCCCAAAGCAGGCAGGGAAAACTGATTCAGAGGTAATTCCAGCATGTCAGGCGACAGTCCCAAGGGTGTCTCTGTGACTGAACCTGTCACAGTACCTTTCAGGACCTTTACCCTTATATATCAGAGATAAGACTGGACATCATAGTCTGAGGTAAATGGCCAGATAGCATAGACTCATTCAGGGTTTTGTATCTATATATACCATCTGAGTTCAGACAAAGGAAGTCTCCTGTCTGAAAGCCAGCTTCTTTTGAATCTGTTTATCTGGTGTGAGTGTCACAGAGCAGAGTTAAAATGGGAAGAAGTGTGTTGCTCAGGCTGTCCTGTTGCACTTTGCACTTGCCTCTGAAGCTGAATTTTTGTCCAATGTGGCAAGTGCAGTAAGACACTTTGTAATATTTTGAAATTTCCTGTGGACTGGAAATCCCCCGCAAAATTTTGTTTTGGAAGCGCCAATACGTGGCTGCCTATGCCAGACCCATAGACCCTGGAAGACCTGGCTTCGGGGAATGGGGACAGTCTGCATGACAGGGCTGCCTCAGAACCAGAGGATCTAGAAGACTCAAGCTCTCTAGCATCCTCCCAGTAAACTAGAAGGTTTCCCATATAATCCTGTCTGATAGGTATCAGAACCCTGCCTTTGATTCCCTGAAAATTTGTCAAACCAAGGTATTTCAGGTTTGATGGAAAAGTTTCTGACTAGCTGCATTTCTAGTCTAGGACTAGCTACTAGTCCTTACCAATAGCTGATCTATGCATAGCAGCATGAATAAAATCACAGACATGGAGCCTCCGCTTGCAGGCTTCTCACTCATTTAGAGAAAAGAAGGGTGCCGCTCGCAACTCACTCTTTCAGTAAGTTTACATGGATCATCCTCCCTTTCACAGGAAGGAGTTGTGCAATCAGACTCCAATCCTCCTTTCCTTGAGGCTCTCAAGGCAATCCAGGTTCTTGCCACACAACATCCTCCCACCATTGCAATAAGCAGCCACACGCCTGTTTGGCTTGATGCCAAATGCCCTGCTGTACCTTGTCAGTCATGCAAGTTAGGAAAAACAGTGCCCCTGGAGCTGGCATTCCTATTTCCAGAGCAAATATCTGAGGTCATCCCTCAAGGTTGGCTGCACTCACTAACAATCTCAGCTCTGTCACAACAGCATATGTTAAAATGGTGATTTCCTGAGGGGATAAAAGAAACGTTGCAGCCTCTTTTTTTCTAGTAGGAATGACTTCTGGTATCAATGGCTAATGAGAAAAAAGAGGCTCAAATGTGTTCCTAAAGGCATAGCCCTGTGTTAGGCATGGGGTGGTGCTCATTTTCCATGAGGGAGGGGAGGCACTGAGCCTTCCTGAGGGGAAGGCCAGGCAACTTTCTCTCCTCATGCACAGTACCCCTCTTCAGGTCAGGGATATGAAGACACCAGGGCACCACTTCTTCCTTGCCGTTTCCATGCACCTATCATGGAAGCCCTTTTGAGTGTAAGGATTGCAGTGGTCCTTGACCCGTACCTGGGCTGTGCAAATGGGGGAAGGCTTTTTATGTCTTTATCATTTACTGCACTTCACACTCAGCTGTGGGCCAAGCACAAACTGATCCAAAATGAAGTAATAGTGACCATAATATAATTAAATATAACATCTTCCTGGGGGTGAGAAATACCAAAGCATTTCATCACAGTAGCACTTAACTTCAGAAAATCAACAACACAAAAATGAGGAAGCTAGTTAAGGGGAAATTAAAAGGTCCAGTCACAAGAGTGAAATGCCTGCAAAAGCTGCATGTATACCCCAGATCAAAAAGAATAGTAATAGCATCAAAATGCCCCAGGGCTAAAAAAAAACAGAGTAAAAGAAGCGGTTAGAGGTAAAAAGGCATCCTTTAGAAATTGGAAGTCTAATCCTACTGAGCAAAATAGAAAGGAGCATAAACTCTGGCAAGTCAGTGTTAGAGTGTAATTAGGCAGGCCAAAAAAGAATTAGAACAAAAATTAGCAAAAATTACCAACCGCAAATATATATTTTGAAGTATATCGAAAGGAGGAAGCCTGCCAAACAATCAGCGGGGCCACTGGATGATCAAGTTGGTATAGCGCTCAAGGCCAGTGCAGAGAAGCTACATTAATTCTTTGCATCAGTCTTCATTGCCGAGAATGTGAGGAAAATTCCCACACCCGAGCCAGTCTTTTTAGGTGAAAAATCTGAGGAACTCTTCCAGACTGAGGTGCCAGTAGAGAAGGTTTAGTACAAATTGATAAATTAAACGGTAAAAGTCACCAGGACCAGGTGGTATCTACCCAAGAGTTCTGCAGGAACTCATATGTGAAACTGCAGAGCCACTGACTGCAGGATATAACCTATCACTTAAATCAGCTTCCATACCAGATGACTCGAGAATAGCCAATTTTTTTAGAAAGGCTCCAGAAGTGACCCTGGCAATTACAGGCTAATAAGCCTACGTTCAGTAAATCCAATACACTGTCTCCTTTTCATACAGATTTCAGTCCAATGTGAATGTGAAGTATCACATGCAGGCTACACTGCACAGTACTGTCTCAATATATTGGACCGCTGCCAGAGCTCCACTTATTTCCATAGTATTGCACCATTTTCTACCTGCAAAGCATTTCGCCTGGGCCAGTTCCTATTGTCACTGCTGTTCTTTTCTTTTAAATAGCAAAGAAATTCAATGTTCACAAATATATCCAAGTGACTTTAAAGTTATGACAAGAGAATGCACAGGCATGAATGAAAGATTGGTAACAAATCATCAGAAGTCTGGTAGACAGAGATATATTTATTCCTTTTGCTTGACTTCTATGGATTTAACTAACCCAAAGTTACAAATTGCTTGTTACAGCAGCAGACAACTTCAAACATGCTAAAGTTGAAGTCACCAGTATTTAAAGAAGCTTTTTTTTTCAATAAATATGCTAATGCTGCAATGGGGAAATCGCATCCTACAATATCTTGAAAGAATCCAATCCTGCAATTCATTGCTAATGCCAAGTAGACCTTACCTTGTGGAAGAAATCCCATTGAATTCAATAAAACTATTCATGTGAATAAGGATTATCCCAAGTGAGTACATTTTGCAGGATCAAACTATAAAATTGCAAAAGAAGAAATGAAGAAAATGGTAGCTCAGAGTAGGGGGTTAATTCACAAATGGTTATATTCTTTGCAAGAAGCTTAAAGGAATGAAATTAGAATTGATCTCTAAACAAAAGTCAAGAGTTATTAAACCTGTGAGGTCCTGAAATAGAAAGCTCTGGGGTTGTCTGTGAATTTACATTTACAGGTAGATTGAAAGGCCAGCAATATTATTCAGAGAAAGCAGAACAGGAGGACAGGCTATAGTATGGAGCTTGAGACTTCTAAGCATGCCTGAGAAATTTAAAATGGTATCTGGGAGCTTCCATAACTAAATGGATTTACTTGCAGTAGAGACTTTTTGACTGTCATCTGCTAATCATTTGACTGCTGGTAAACAGAGCATGCCTCCACTTGTCCTGATAACACCTGGAAGCCTGGAGATGAGAAATTCCACCCTTAAGGCTGCCAGAGTGACTGAAAACTTGATGTATAAAGGATCAAAGGCTAGAATGTTTTCCAGATGATCCCAGGGTCCTTCTGTAAGAAATAAAGTTTCTGAGGTGTTTCATCGCATTTATGATGCACTGGGATTTAGTGTGCAATTTTGTATCCTGCTACGATGAGACTTAAGTTTACCGGCAAGAAAAAAATGTAAGATTGCTCAGATGTGGCAACTTTTACTACAAACAGAAAACTCACAAACATCAGAAATGGCAGATCTTTGGGCATCTCAAGCGGGTACAGACTGAAAGTTTTTTTGCTGATGTTTTAATGTCTTGAGGTGTTACTACAATGACGACTTTCAGAACAGGACTCTGTTTTCGAATTAATCCTTTGAGTTTATTGTTGGAGCATGCAGCCGCATGAGGTGCACACACACAGAAATGATACTTTTTTGCATTAAAAATAAAAAAGTCAGCCCCTCTAAACATCCCTTAAACAACAAACCATTGTAAACAAATAGAGGGACAAGTTTTTCTTATTTTCGGTTTCATGCTCCCAAGAGCTTATTATAAACAAGTTAGAAATCCGTTAGACCAATGAACAATCATCGTATGGTATGTAAAGTTAATTTAATGCTCTCACATCAGTTCTCAGGAAGCTGTACCCCCATCAGAAAAAAACACCATCACTACTGACAATAACTTGCAACTTTATTCTGTCTCAGTAAAAGGGCCAAGGAGGGCAAGGCCATGGAGAAGGAACTAGATCTTCACCCTTAGAGGTAGCACTTACATTTTAGGGCTGAACACAGGGCAGTGCGAGGAAGCCTGTATTAATGCCTATGTTGTACTTGTTTTGTCAACAAAAAGACGACTGTGGTCTGTAGGACTGGCAATTTTGTACCAGTAAAATTATGAAAAAATACTGTACTAGAATCCAACATAAAGCAGTAGAAAAGAAATATGTCTGGTTGTTGCTTGTTACCAGGTATATAATATACCTGTGAGGTATATTAATGTTACACACATATCCCTGTGTTAAAAGAATGTTCTTAAGCTTGCAAAGGCAAGCACTCAAAAGCTGGGAAAGTTAGAATTAAAGTTGTCTGTGCCTGTACAACCTTGATTCAGCCCTTTGTGCCTATGTATCATTGTTCAATGTATGGTCCAGTGACTTATTTATTGTACGGTATTCAAAGCCTGTTCATAATACAGAATTATTAATTTCCTGATGGATTTTTCTATGGTGCTTAGCACTATAATATCTGCTGTGTCATCAACAGGGCTGGAATTTTTAGATCCACCAGATAGACTTCTGCCATTTGAGCAGTGACTGATAGCAGTAGTAGGTCATCATCTTTTGCATGGACCTGCACTAGAAGGGGATGAGATACCCACCATGATAGCAGAAAATATTTGCTGACAGCAGAGGTATGGTAAGACTCAGTGATCTTGGGTTCTATTCCAGGCACACTGGAGGGAAGTGTGCTCTCAGGGGCACAGATTTTTTTCAACAGTTCTCCCCAAGCCTTACCCTTTTGTCCCTCTCCCGTCCAACCAGTCCCTATCCTGTCTCTTCCCCAGGCTTGCTCTTTGCACCTGGCCTATCCAAGCTCAGGCTTCTCATTTCAGTCCCAGTTTCCTTGCTCAGCCAGTCTCCTATTCTAGATTCCCCATCCCAGTCTTTTTACCCAGCCATTCCCATTTAACCCCTGGCTGCTTGTATCCAGTCTCTTTTGCCAGTCAGTCCTAGTTCCCCACCTCCTTGCTTATAGGTGCTGGAACTAGGGATTCTAGGGGTGCTGCTGTGCCGTCTGTCTTAAAGTGGTTTCCATAATATACAGGATTTATAGTTTGTTTCAATGGCTCTCAGCATCCCTATTATACACATTGTTCCACCACCCCTGTCCTGGCTCCTAAGAGATCTGTCTTCTCTCCCACCACTCAGTCACATTTCCTATTCCCCATCACCTATACCCCAATAGGAGTATTGTGTCCAGTTTTGGTCCCCCAACTACAAAAGAGATGTGAACAAATTGGAGAGAGTCCAGGAGAGGGCAACGAAAATGATTAGGGAGCTGGGGCACATGATTTATGAGGAGCGGCTGAGGTAACTGGGCTTATTTAGTCTGAAGAAGAAAAAAGTGAGGGGGGATTTGATAGCAGTCTTCAACTACCTGAAGGGTGGTTTCCAAAGAGGATAGAGATAGGCCATTCTCAGTGGTGGCAGATGACAGAACAAGACGCAATGGTCTCAAGTTGCAATGCGGGAGATCTAGTTTGGATATTAGGAAACACTATTTCACTAGGAGAGCGGTAAAGCACTGGCATGGGTTACTGAGGGAGATGGTAGACTCTTCATCCTTAGATGTTTTTAAGGTCTGGCTTGACAAAGCCCTGGCTGAGATGATTTAGTTGGTGTTGGTCCTGCTTTGAGCAGGGGATTGGACTAGATGACCTCATGAGGTCCCTTCCAATCCTGATATTCTGTGATTCTATCTCACTGTGTTTCCTAGTCTCCCTCCCTGGGCTCCTTGTCTAATCTCAGCCTTTCCCCGTTTGTGTCCTTGTCCCAGTCTCTTTGCTCAGCCAGTCCCAGTTCTCCTCATCAGATCTGTCTCCCTTCCCCAACCCAGCTCCATCATCTTAGCCCCAAAAATCCCCAATCACAGTGTCCTTGTCGTCCCAGTATCCCCCACTAGTGCCTCATCTGATTTAGTATCCCCACTCACTGAATACCTGTCCTTCCCCTACATTGTTTGTTTCCCTCCCTGGCTCTCAGTCCCAGTCAAAGACCCTGCTCCAAAGAATGGGGAGCTAGAGGAGCTTCTCAAAGAAAAGATCACCAGAATTTTTTAACATAGGACAAACAACGTATTTTACCCTCACCTCATTTTTGGAAATGGTTGGACAGTTTTGGTTGATATTTTTCATAAAAGTTCAGCCTGAGACAGGACCCTAGCAGGGAAAAGTTTAGCCCAAATGGTTAATGTTTGGTAAAGTTATAAGTGACTGAAAACAGGGCCTTATAAAGGGAGGTATTAGTCAACTTTAATTATAGGCAGCACTGTAATAATAACTGTACAGTGCAACTCAATGTATTATGGGAATCAGAATCTGTCACACAATATTTATGTTACAGTGAGTGAGATATTGAGCAGGGTTACTTTGCTGTAGTTTTCTGCTCCCAGCCTTGCCTATATTAGTACATTTTTAAAATATAAATTAAAAACCGTGGAACTGCAACAGTTGCACGCTCACGACTGGAAATCACTGTTGTTCACTTGGTAACTTCACTCTTAACTGAAAACATGGGAAAAAATGAATGAAGAATGCAGATCGCCAGCCAGCAGGAAATACAAAAATAAATCTAAAGTGATGACCATGTTCTGTGGCTATATGGCTTCCTTTGCAGAGAGAAAATTCTCCAAACTCATTAGCGTGGAATTCCAAATTCCACTATGATCTCTGACCCCGCCCTCCCTCCCTTTTTTTGACCTTCTGCTACTGATGACCTGCTGTACATCACATCCCAATGGAAATTTCAATCCAAGTATATAAAGAGGGACAGGGACTCTGCAAATCAGTTACTTCTAGCTGCATCTCTCCAAGTTTGAACTGAAAGCTGCCAGTGCAGTCACTTGCTGCTCTTCAGTCTCAAAATAAGTGTAGGTCATGCCCTCTCTTTCTGTTCTCCTAAAGAGGGTAACAGTTGTTTTCATAGTCATTCCCAGGAGTCCATTAGCAAATCTGAAAATCTTGATGTTGAGGCCTTAGGAAAGATATAAACTGACATTCCTGAGGTGTGTGTCACCAGTGAGACCCAGTGTATTTGCTACAATTAACTCATGTCTCCTGAGTGCTGGTATTTTAAGACTGTGGCCATGAGCTGCCTGCTGTCACTATATTTCTTCTTCTGCTTTTTAAATGGTGAAATCTTTTCAAACCTATCAGGTGTAGTGTCAGCATTAGAAGTCAATGTATTGTATAGTATATTCTATACACTGGAGCTTTGCTGAGCCTCATGTCATCAGAAACCCTCCACGAGCAACTACTGGATTGTAAACTGCAGCATTAGAACCACTGTTAGTAACAGCTTTCTCTTACCATTCATGGACCCTTGATAAACCTGATATATTTGTGTTCCCTCTTGTGTTTAATAATACTTAAAAAATCTTTTTTTTTTTTTAACCAGGGTAGAGGTGATGAACCCTGGAGTTCTGGCTAAATCTCAGTTCAGGTGATTAAACGTCACTTTAGGGTTTCAGATAGAGATTTTTTTCCCCCACTTTCTGCCTCAAACTGTTGTGTAGTGTTGCTGTTAAACATTAAGTGGAAAGCAGAGGGACATTTGGGATTCAGTGTTCATTCAGTGACAAGTGGCCTTCCCAGGTTATTCAAACTCAACAATGTACAAATTGTTGCAGTTAATATAAACTTGATCTTCTTTGTAGATCTTCTTTGCATTTTCAAACTGTGACGCTTATTAACTTTAGTATCATAATGATTGTAGTGGTTCTTTTGTCCTCCACCTAGAAAATGTCACATGAGCTTCTAGTAGACTAGCTTAAAAGTTTATTAGTAATTTATTTCCTGTGCAAACAAATGTAATGTATATACTACATTACTGTATTTACTATGATTTTCTGTGTGGCAGGTGACAGTGATTTTTCCTGTTTGGTATCCCAGTAATTTGCAGGGATTAAGTATAAATACTTTCCATTTCCAGAACACTAATAATACTAAAAGGCTCTTAATATTTTATAAAACATTTTTTTTCTGGTAGGTTTGCACATTCACATACATACACACAAGAGGGTTATTGTGTGTTAACAATGAAGAGCTCTAAGGAAACTGTGATGGGGCATCCACATCACACAAGTGTGGACAGGATTAACCCTGCCCTTCCTCAGAGTGGAGCAGTGGACGTGAGTCCTCCAAGCAGCCTAGACAGTCTGTGTGGGTCGCAGCCAATCAGGGAAGGGCTGCAAAGAGCAGCCAGTCAGGGCCCAGTCTCTTTTTCCAGCCTCTCCTAGTCCCCTACCTCCTGGCTGATAGATGCTTGGACTGGGTAGTTGCATGCCTTGAGGCAAGGGCGAAGAAGGTTCTGGGGTTGTGGGGAAGTGGCCCAAGGAGATATAGCAGCATGGGAAGGTTGCTATCTAGAGTGTCCCTGAATTGAGACCCAGGTCTCCTGCCCCTTTCCCTGGGAAGTGGCTGGATTATTGGAGTGAGATACCTACCTCAGGAAGGGGAAAACACAGATGGTAACATGGCCAGAGGGCCAAGTCATGAAGAGGATGTTGGGGAACTAGGACTGCAGCCAGGCCTGCAGGCAGCATCAATGGTGGGAGAGGCACCACCTGGAGTGGGCTCACTGGTTGGCTGAACTAATCCCCGTAGTGGACAGCAGGAAGGCACCGCTATGGTGAGTGGACCTAATCACAGAAATCCAAAGTAAGCTACTGCTCTACATCCTGTTGCAAAACAAATTCACTGTTTACACGGTCTGTGTGAGGCTGGTCAAGTTTTAAGTAACATACACACTGGGCCTGACTCTCTGCTCACTTAATCCAGTTTTGATTCTCGGCTGGGGCAGGGAATTGGGATTATTGTTAACACACAATAATCAGTTGACTGCTGATAGGAATCAGTATCAGGGATATCAGAATCAGAGCAACTGTAAGTTATAACGTTTGAAGAAGCCTTAAAAGAATGCCCCATTGCTATGTTCTGTGCCAGTATGTAAGTAACCCTATCAAGTGTTTAAAATGTCTCACAACTTATCAGCCACACATCACAGCTGGCTGATCAAGGCTCACATTGTTTTGCCATACCGTAAGGCTTCATTGCTCATATTTCAGTGATCTGTAGGAGGCAGGGTCTGAGCAAAATCAAGTGAAGGTCAGATTATCCCCTCTACAGGGGATAGAACGAATGTACTACCTCTTCTGCATTACTTTCCTCTTATCCACACCCACAGGATCCTCTTCCCTGGGATCTGAATCTGTAAGAGAAGAGGAAGGAAAGGGGAAGGTCTGAGGGTAGGGTTGCTGTCTGTGCACCGTACAACCTACCCGAGGCAGCATTTACTTAGATTATGTATACACTACCACTTATGTCAGTATAACTCATCTCGCACAGAAAGGTGAATAAGCCACCCCCCGAGCTAGGGTTGAAAACTTTCTAACTGAACAAAACCGAGCACCCTTGCCCCTTCCCCGAGGCTCCACCCCTACTCATTGGAGCCCTCGCCCCCCGTTGCTCACTCTTCCCCATCCCCACTCACTTTCAGTGAGCTGGGGCAGGGAATTGGGGTGAAGGCTCCAGCTAGGGTGTGGGCTCTGGGGTTGGTCAGAAACGAGGGGTTCAGGGTGTGGGGGCTCTAGGCTGGGGCAGGTAGTTGGGCTGCCAGAGAGGGTGAGGACTCCAGCTGTGGGTGCAGACTCTGGTGTGGAGCTGGGGATGAGGAGTTTGGGGTGCAGGCGGGGGCTCCAGGCTGGGGCGGTACTTACTTTAGGCAGCTCCTGGTAGGCAGCACAGCAGGGCTAAGAATCACTTCTTTTTTCCTATCTATACGCAAAATCCTGCTCCCATTAAAGTCAATAGCATTAAATTCCCTGCCTGTCCCAGAAGCAGCTGGCATGTCTGGACCTTAGGTGGAGATGCGGCCAGGCTGCTCTGCTTGGTGCGCGCTGTCTGTGCACAAAAGCACTGCCCCCACAACTCCCATTGGCTGTGGTTTCTGGGCGATGGGATCTGCAGAGTGCGTGCTGTGGGTGTGGGCAACAGACAGAGCTTCCCTGATTGCTCCCGTGCCTAGGGTCTGCAGGGACATGCCGACCGCTTCCGGGAGCAGCACAGAGCCAGGGTAGGCAGAGAGCCTGCTTTAGCCCTGCTGTGCCACTGACTGGGAGCCTGCTTTAGCCCCACTGCGCCGCCAGCTGGACTTTTAACAACCCTGTCAGCAGTGCTGATCACAGCTTCCACAGTCCCTTTTGGACCTTCTGGTTGAAAACTGGACACCTGGCAACCCTATCCTGAGCAATGTAGTCATTTCCCTCTCCATCTTCACCGGGGAACTGCAGAACTTTGCAGCAGTTGCAGGGGCAGTAGCTGGCAGGGGAGCCCCGAACAGTCTGGTTCCAAGGAAGTTGAACAGCCCTGTCATTGGAAGGGAGGCCCTGTATGTGTTGATGCCTCAGGTCTTGCTGGTTTTGGAGATTGAAAGCTTTGCTTGTTGCCAAGGAAAACTGCAAAGAATTGATAAAATATCTAGTAACCTAGAACTGGAAAGACTCATACCAGAGGTGTCTAGATAAAAATAATACAAAGGGACTTAGAGAATTTAATGCTATTGACTTTAATGGGAGTAGGATTTTGCCCATAGACAGGGGAAAAGAAGTGACTGGTAACCTCCTTACAATCAGAGATGGTTCTTAGCACCAGTGAGTAAACTCGGTAATTAAATACAGAGCCAAGTGCCAGTGAAATGAGTTTAATGATATTATCCTAAAATATATGTAAATATGTACCTACTACTCTTAGGCCTTAACTAATTAATACTTGCAACACCTCTGTGAGGGAGTTAACTGGTGTTTTATGTAATAGGCACGTAGCAACTAGTGAATTATGAGAAGTTCAAAGAGCAGGTGAAGAAAGCTTTGTTGGGCAATAAGATTTGGAGCATGCTGAGACTATTTTACCAGTGCCCAGGAACAGAAAAATAACTTTCAAACTAAACAGCAATTCAAAGGGGATGTTTAAAAGCCAAACTGTAATGAATAAACCTGAGAGGTGAGATCAATTATACAGACCGCACCAAAATGAGTCACATGGGAAGCGGGGGAGGAGGGGGCGAGGTGGAGAAGGGGGGCTGATTTTCAGAAAATGCTGAACACCTGCTCTCTTAAAATCAGCAGACAAAACAGAAGCAATTAAAATCACTGGTAACTTTTGAAAATCTTGGCCTGATGGACCAAATGTCGTCTTGCTTGCATCCATGTAACTTTGTTGAAATTAATAGAGCTGCTCAGGTGTAAATAACAGCAGAATTTGACTCTATCTGTGTTGAGGAGGGAGAGGGAGGAGTTCATATTGGTGCATCACTTAGTAGGTACAAAACTGGGGGCAGTGGAAGGTTGAACTATATGGTTCCCAAAGAAAATTCCTGAAAAAGCTGAAACTTGTTTTCAATGAGATGGTATTTCTTCAAAATAGTTGTGCAGTCTTTGCTTAGTGATAACACTACATACTGAAATCCTCAAAGTTTCACTCTAAAAGTACCTTTTACTTCACTTGTCAAAGACTGCATTTAACTATTTTAAAATGGAAATGCACATCTTTCTGTGTGGGCAAGTTGATCTGTACAACTGCTGTGATGAGTTCCAGGTACTTAGCTTCCTCTCTGTACCTAACCATGCTTCCTTTGAATCCAGTTCAGATTTAGAGTTCAGAAGCACTCTCTAGCAATGTGAATTTTTGCAGAAACTCAATCACCTGGATGATTTCATGATTCTGTTCCCATTGACATCAACAGGTGTTTCTCTACTCATTTCAATGGGAGCAGCTTCAGCCTGGTGGCCACTACAGTCAACCTCAGCTCTGTACATTCATGGGTACGTTTGGTTTGGAAAAGAGGAGATGAAGGCGGGGTATGAGCAGTCTTCTATGACTTGAAAGGCTGTCATAAAAAAGATGGAGAAAAGTTGTTCTCTGGTCACAGAGGGCAGGACAAGAGACAATGGCTTCAAACTACAGCATAGCAGATTTAGATTAAATCTCAGGAAAAACTTCCTAACTGAAAGAACAGGAGGGCAATGGAACAGACTTGTGGAAGCTCCTTCACTGGAGGTTTTCAAAAAGAGGCTGGACAGCCATCTATCTTGGATAGTTTAGCCACAACAAATCCTGCATCTTGGCAGGGGGCTAGACTAGATAATCCTTGTGGTCCCTTTTTACACTATTGTTCTATGATTTTACTCTACATCTTATTTTCCTGGGCTTTTTCCTACTGCAAGAAACAAAGGAGGTTCAGAATCCTGCTCCATGTTACTTTGGTTATAGTTCCTGAAGCTGTCCCATTTCAGTCTCTTTCAAATGCATTAGCAAATTCCTCTGTGCAGGGTTCTAAGACAGGATAATGCTAGCTGGGTCTGTAATGGATAGCTTTGCAGTGTGCACGCAATGATTTTCATTGAGCATATCTCCCTTAACTAGCTTTGTCATTCATTGCACAACAGTTCAGAGAAATTGGTAATTCAGACTGGGTTGAAGAATATAAATGTTTCAAATAACACTGTACAAATCAGGATAACAATAGATAGATTAAAATCAGAATGCAATCCAAATTCATTACTCCTTATTTCTCCACAAAACAAACCGCACGCTTTAGAGTAAATTATTTACTATTTAACATATATATGATGGCAGCATCCAAAGGTCCAAATCATGTTTGTGGCCCCATTGTTCTGGGCACTGTCAAACACAGTTAAGAAGACAGCCTTTGCCTTGAAGGGTTTATAATCTGAAAAAAGTGGTCAGAATACTTTGCACTTCTATAGCTCCTTTCATCAGAGGAGCAACAGGGGTATTCATAATATCAATTAAGTGTGAGACTCATTAATAGCACCATGGTGAAAGAAACTAGAACTATGTAGCACCCATTTTCCAGGGCTCAAGTGCCTTTTGTAGGGCCACCAAATGAGCTGCCTCTCTTTGTATAATTGAAGAATTCACAGCGGTGCTGCATTTTGCAGGATAGCAGCAGGTAGTTTCCGCGACTCAAGCGTGAGATGTGAAGAGCTAGCTGTGAATTTCATTTTTACGGAATTTATTTTTTTTTTCAAATGGTGCACTGTTGCTGGGCATCATGCAGGTGTTCCTTGCTGGAGGAGCCACCGTTTTGTGTGGTGAGTCATCTTCATTAGCCATATGATTCGCTGAAGCTAAGCCTGGCACAATATATGGTGGGTTTTGCAAAAGGGACATGGTTAGATGGTAGAAAAGAGGCAATATAAACAAAAAGGCTGGTGTTTTAAATGATGACAAAGAACCGTATTATGTTTTCCTCTACCATACCATTTCCCTCATCTTATAAAACAATTGGGGGAGAGAGGAAAGGTTTAAAAAATACCTAAGATAAACAAGGGAGGGGGGAACTAATCAGCAGGTGTTTTTGCTTATAATTAACTTTCTACCAACTATTAGGGGGGAAAAGGTTTTTTTGGATAGAATCTGCCCACATGCTACTAAAATGAATCATACTCACTTGATGACAGGTCTGGATTCCTGTTCCAATCACTTCTGTGACCGTGCATATAACATTTTCTCATCGCTGGGCACTGCTTTCTCATTTCAGTAATTGCTCGCTCATTTCAGTGACAGTGTCATTTTCCTCCATCTCAGGACCAGATGTGCACCTCAGGAAGTTGTCCAAATGAACGAAAGGGTGGTTTATATATACACAAGGGACTGACTAAAATACAGATGCACAAAGCCGATAAGTAAATCATGTTGCACAAATTCTCCTCATTAAGCCTGAAGTTCTACTGTCAGTGGGATCTGGAGATGGAGCAATAAGGGATCTCCTCATTAAGCCTCCTCCTTAATGAGGAGATCCCTCATTAAGCCTTTTGTGGGGTTAGATTTAATTGGGTAATGCTGGTTTAGTTTAGAGTCTTGCCTGGCTGTCTACATAAAATGGACAGTTTAGCTAGTCACCGATCTGAACTGACACATAATATTCTCCGAACCAGGAGTACCATTATCTGCAGCACATTTATGTTGGACAGGCTCAAAAGAAAGAATCCACAAGAGATTACGTTAAAGATACAAAAGGCAAAAGGTCATGTAACTACAATGCTGTGGATGCCCAGACAGGTCATGTTTGCAGAAGATGTCATGTTCACAAACAAACAAAACACTGTGTTGCATATGTTACAAATGTTAGTGAATCAGAAGGTGTCATTCATTCTGGCAGTAATACAGAGGTCATAAGTGACAGAGAGTCCTGTGGCACCTTATAGACTAACAAACATATTGGAGCATAATTTTTTGTGGGCTAATACCTAAGACATGCATCCGACGAAGTGGGTATTAGCCTATGAAAGCTTATGCTCCAATACATTTGTCAGTCTATAAGGTGCCACAGGACTCTTGGTCACTTTTGCAGATCCAGACTAACATGGCTACCTCTGATTCTTGACAGAGGTCATAGTTTCTCTGGGGAACAGGCTGTTCCAGAATTTTACTCCTCTTGTGATTAGGAACTGTCATCTAATTTCAAGCCTAAACTTGTTGATAGCCAATTTATATCTATTTGTTCTTGTGCCAGCATTGGTGCTTAATTTAAGTAACACCTCCCCGTCCCTCGTATTAATTCTCCTCATTTATTTATAGAGAGCAAGCCTATCTCCCCTCAAAGTTCATTTTATTAGGCTAAACCAGCCAAGCTTTTTGAGTCTCATCTCATAAGGAAGGTTTTCCATTCCTTGGATCATTGTAGTAGGCCTTCTCTGCACCTGTTCCAGTTTCAACTAATCTTTCTTAAACATAGGAAACTAGGACAGCTCACAGTATTCCAGATGAGGTCTCACCAGTGCCTTGTAGAATGGTACTAACACTTCCCCGTCTCTATTGCCTGATGCATTCTAGGATTGCATTAGCATTTTTTACATCTAGATCACATTGGTGGGCCATACTCATCCTGTGATCAGCCAATACACCCAGGTCTTTGTCCTTTGTTGCTTCCCAGCTCAAAGCAAAATTCTTCTTGTTAGTCCCTAAATGCATGATCTTGAACATGATCTATTAAATTTTATCCCATTACTATTACTCCAGTTTTCAAATTTATCCAGATCATGTATAATACTCGTGTCCTCCTCCATATTGACAATACCTCTCAACTTTGTATCATCTGCAAATTTTGTTAGCAACCTCCCACTTTTTGTGCCAAGGTCATTAATGAAAATGTTAATTAAGACTGAGCCCTGAGGAACTACACCACTAACCTCGCTCCAATCTGACAGTTCACCTTTCAGTATGACCATTTGTAGTTCTCCTTTAACCAGTTCTTATCCACCTTTCAATTCTCATATTAATCCTCATCTTCTCCAGTTTAACTAATTTCTCATGTATCAAACTGTATCAAATGCCTTGTGAAATCCAGATAGATTAGATCTACTGCATTTCCTCCATCTAAAAAATCAGTTAGCTACTCAAAGAAGATCAGGTTGGTCTGGCACAAGCTACCTTTTGTAAAACCATGTTGTATTTTCTTCCAATTGTCATTCACCTCTATGTCCTTAACTAATTTCTCTCTCAAAATTTGTTCCAAAACTTTGCATACAATAGAAAAACTAACAGTCCTGTAGTTTCCCAGGTCACTTTTTTTCCTTCTTAAAAATAGGCACTATATTAGCAATTCTCCAATCATAGGGTATGACCCCTAAGTTTACAAATTCATTAAAATTCCTTGGTACTGGGCTTGCAATTTCATTTGCCAGTTTCTTTGTTATTCTTGGATGAAGACTATCTGCTCACCCCACCTCCCTAATTTGATCCCATTAAGTTGTTTGAGTTTGATTTCCACCTCAGTGTGGTAATGTCTACTTCCATTTCCTCATGTCCATTAGTAACCTTGCCACTGCCCCAAACTTCTCTTTACCCTTATTAAATACTGAAGCAAATAATACATTTAGGTGTTAGGCCATGCCTATATTATCTTTAATCTCCACCCCATACCTAGAGTTTAGCAGTCCCACTTCTCCTTTGCTTGTTTTCTTCATATGGCTATAGAATCTCTTACTATTGGTTTTAATTTCCTTTGCAAGGTCAAACTTTGCTTAGCTTTGGCAGTTTTCACTTTTTCATTATACTTTCTGACCTACAAGAGGTAGCTTTCCTTGTTGATCCACTCTTTGTAGGCAAAGAGATATCTACCAGGCAATATGAGATGAGTCCAGAAGGACTACAGCACACTGCAGAACAGTTGTAGAGTCTGCATGCCACGTTATAGAGCTGGTCAAATTTTTTTTGACAACATATTTTCCTTCAGAATTTTTCAATGTGTTGAAATCCTCAGAACAATGTCTATTCTGATAAAAATCCACTGGAAACCCAGCACATTTCCAACAGAACACTTCCTGTCAAGCAGGTTTTGTACCTGGTGGCTTGTTACCAGCTCATCCACCCTACTCCTTATCAGCCTCCTTGGTAGGCTGACTGGAAGTCAAGAGCCTGGAAGCCCTGGGAGACCTCACAGCCTGAGCTCCCAGGGCCCCTGGTGATCTTCCAGGTCTTCAGAGGCCCATGAGATGGTTTGACCCAGATTCTTAGCTCTGAGTACAGCTTGGTGGAGAATGGGAATTCCCTTTCACTGAGAATTTCAAAAATTTTAGTTTTCATTCTGAATTTGAATGAAACCAAATTTTTTTTAAAAAAAATTCTCCATTAAACAGAATTGCTGTTCTCCACTCAGTTCTGATACTGACAGTTGAAAGGTAAACAACCTAGAGTATATATTATGGTTTTTACCAATTAATCAAAATTTTCCCATTTCCAGTCAACCGCAGCCTGTTTCTCTTCATCCATCTGATATCCTCTCCTAGTAATTAAGACAGCCGGGGGACCATGCTGTTTGCATTTGATGCGAAGCTGAGTATCATCCATGTTCTGCTGTCAGTTAAAGCCAAAGTCTTTCCCAGTTTCTCCCAACGATTTTAGACATTTGCTGAATAGGATGGGGGAGGGGCAAAGAGGACTGAACTTTCCCAGTCACTATCATTTTATGCAATAGTAAGGAGGTGGTGTAACTGAGCACAAGAAAGCTGTTAAAGTATTACACACACACACTGTTAAATACATGTTCCATTTCTATATTATCAGACTGATGTTTTCACAAAGCATATTATAACTTCAACTTGTAACATTAAAATAGGCCCCCTTAAAGCTCTTCCTCCCCTCACAGTCCATTGGAATGCAAGAACACCTTATATTTTAGATGTCATCTTAATAGTAGATATTATTATGGGAGAAAAGAGCTAATATCAACTGCTTTTAATTTAAGGAAGACTTCTTTTACATGAGGAGAAAACATTTTTACCCATTTGATGGGACGTTACCAGAGCCCTGCCAAGGGGTTTCAATTATGCTTTAAAAATATAAATCCTGGGAGTCCTGAAATTACAGGGTAGGAGTAGAGAGATGTTAAATGTTTTACGGGTGAAGAGAAATGAATGCATTTTGTTTTTTTCCCCCCATTGGTTCAGAAACAAAGCTGTTCCTTGGAACCCTTTGTTGTATGTAAAAGGCACTTCCTTCTGAGGAAGTTCTCAAAAATTGGAAAGCACTTTTATACAATTTTGAGAAAATGACACACAAATAATTAGAATGTGGAAAATAAAACTGGAATTAGACCTTCACCCAGGATCCTATTAACCAACAGGGCTTGGAACTACACTCCACTGAAAGATGTCATGTTGGCCAGAATAACCGTGGGAGCATCCTGGATGGGATTTAACTCTTATCCATAAAACAGGACACATGCTAGAACTTTTATTTGTGTTGGGAGGTAGGGGAAGTGAAGGTTACCTCCTTGTCATGGAACAAATATTACCTCCTTTAATTTGAGATTGAGTGTACCCCCTTGCTCACTGATTTGGACTCAAACATAGGGTGAATGAGTGGGACCTGGTGAAGATAGCATAGCAGGATAGGGTGGCTCGAAAGAGAAGCTATGGAAGCAATGGATGGATTGCATCAAAGAGGATGGTAAGCTAGTGGCTTTTATTGCTTCCTTGCCTGAAGGTGCTAGACCCTGGTCCTGTAATTTGTTCTCTGAAGGACTTCACTCATGTGGAACAAGTGGCAAAAGCTGTATGAATTAATTTGGAAGATAGAGGACACTACAAGCAATATACCTCTTTAGTATTCTAAGATCATCTTTTGTCCCATTATCTGTAGTTTTCCTTCAGAATCCAATATATTATGGGCCTGACATATGGTAGTCATCTGTCATTTCCATTCATCGGTCTTGCTAACTTGTTAGGCCTCAGTGCATTGAAGCAATCAAACACATTTTTTTTTTTAGACCTTCCCTATTCAGCAAAGCACAAAAGCACATGCTTAGGACTGAGTGTGTGCTTAAGTGCTTTGCTGAATTGGGGCATTGGTCCTTACCTTAGTCAGGGGTTTGGAATAACCAAAGCTCCGTAATCCACAACTGTTTGGGAGATAGCACAGGGAACCCTTGGCCTAGTTTTGTTTCCAGGATATAACAGATAAATTGCTGCATTTCGAGTTAATTTTTCAAAGGTCAGTGTGCATCCGTTAATTCAGTAAACATCCTGATCCAAAGACAAAGAAACACTTTGGAATTCAAATCTGAGTTGGTATGTCACCGGGGTCACCCATTTAGTTAAGGAGCTCTATCATCAGCATATTTGGATTATCTAAAAAACATTTAGTGCTACTGTTACTCATGCAAAAGCAATGTCAAATCAGTGTTGTGCATTGTATCTTCCTATTTCCCTAGGATTTATTGTAAATCTGAGGAAAACATATGTATGCCAATGGTCAGATTAACTGCACAAAATTTCAGCAAATCTCTAGGGAATCTGTGTGTTTTTTAAATTCTACGGCTTCAATTGAACATTTTACTGTGGCTTCCTTATCTTCCCCCTACATTGTTAGATTTACCTAGTAAATGTATAAATGAGACATGCCTCAGATGCTGCATCTTACGGTATCCAGAAGAAACAACAGAGGAGACATGAAAGGATAATTTTGCTTATACAAAATAGCAGCCTGAAAAATAAAACCAGGAAAACAAACAAGCAGATGGAGAAAGCAAAGACTGCAAGACACAGCTGTTAGAAGTATATAGATATCCAGATGCCAAACAGTTCAAGGATGGGGGAAGGGCATAGTTAGAGTTGATGGAAGTCTTCTACATTAACTTTATGGTGTATATTGAGAATATAATTTTTTTCCCAAAGTAACCTAAGAACATAAGAGTGACCCTACTGGGTCAGACCAAGGGTCCATCTAGCCCAGTATCCTGTCTTCTGATGGTGGCCAGTGCCAGGTTCCCCAGAGGGAATGAACAGAACAGGTAATCATTAAGTGATTACCCCTGTCGCTCATCCCCTGTCATCTCCTGTCGCTCAAAAAAATCATCCCCTGTCGCTTATTCCCAACTTCTGGCAAACAGAGGCTAGGGACACCATTCATGCCCATCTTGACTAATAGCTATTGATAGCCTTATCCTCCATGAAATTATCTAGTTCTTTTTTGAACCCTGTTATGGTCTTGGCCTTCACAACATTCTCTGGTAAGGAGTTCCACAGGTTGACTATGCATTGTGTGAAGAAATACTTCCTTTTATTTGTTTTAAACCTGCTGACTATTAATTACATTTGGTGACCCCTAATTCTTGTGTTATGAGAAATATGAAACAACGCTTCCTTATCTACTTAATCTGTCCTCATACAGAAGCTGTTCCATACCCCTAATCATTTTTGTTGCCCTTTTCTGAATCCTTTTCAATTCCAATATAGCTTTTTTGAGAGGGGGTGACCACATCTGCACACAGTATTCAAGATGTGCACATAGCATGGATTTATATAGAGGAAACATGATATCTTATGTCTTATCATCTATCCCTTTCTTAATTATTCCCAACATTCTGTTCACTTTTTTGACTGTTGCTGCACATTGAGTGGATGTTTTCAGAGAACTATCCACAATGACTCCAAGATCTCTTTCTTGACAGATAACAACTAATTTAGATCCCATCATTTTATATGTATAGTTGGGATTATGCTTCCCAATGTGCATTACTTTGCATTTATCAACATTAAATTTCATCTGCCATTTTGTAGCCCAGTCACCCAGTTTTGAAAAAACCTTTTGTAGCTCTTTACAGTCTGCCTGGGTCTTAATTCTCTTTAGCAATTTTGTATCATCTGCAAATTTTGTCACCTCACTGTTTATCCCTTTTTCCAGATCATTTATGAATATGTATACAGGGTTAAGTGCTCAATTCCTTGTGAATTTCAATGGGAAATTCAGACTTATCTGAAAATCCCAGCCTGAATTCCTAGGTTCCTTATAAAATGGGACTTCCTAGTATTCACGCAGGCACACAACAATGAAGGACAAAAAAGGTACTAAAGTTGAATTAAAAACAGTTTGTCTATAGCTGTTCATACCCTTCTCCCTGGGCTAAATTAAAAATGATGCTTTATAATGGTTAGAATAGAGAAAATTCTTTTCCAAAGTAGTTATTATTCATAATGACAATTCTTACTTATACCATATAGTGCCTTTCATCTAAGACTTAAAGTCCTTGGAGAATATTTATTAAGCATCACTCCGTCCTTTAGTGCTAAGTGGCTAGACGGTGCTTTTGGTCTATCTTTAGTCCAGATGACTCTCCCCCTGCTCCTACTTTGTCCAATATGATTTAACAGAGGCATGGGGATGTGGTTCTTCTTTTGCTTTTTGCATCAGTCTTCGATGATGAAGTTTTCCTTCCCCAAACATTTGATATGGGAGAGTCTGTTCACCTAAAATATAGCCCTGGAATAGGGTTTGTATTCCTGTGTCATCCACCTTGCTGAACATCAGAATCCCGTCCTGTTCTAACAGAGCTCGTGCCCACATTCTCACACGTAGATAAGTATGAACAGGTCAGGCTAATCCCCGAACAATTCCGCTGGCTTTTATTTCATTTCAGATCCAATTCAAAACTATCATTCTATTTGAAAACCCTTTTATAGACACTACAGCTGCCCTCTCTTGCTGTACTTCTCACCAAATTCCCTTAGTTCATTTGCACTTTGTCTCCTCTCTGTCCTCCTATGGCATCTGGCTACCGCTTGTCATACAGCCTTCTTGTCTCAGACTGGGCCAATTACAGACACAAGGGCCCATGGCCTGCTTCTTCTCCTACATGACTGTCAGAAATATTACCTTTTGTTACATGGAATTAATCCCATTTAAAACAAGCCTTAACATTACTACATCCTTGGAGAAAAGCTTCATTCTCCACACAAGGAATTCCAGAGGCTAAATAAATAAGAAATGATAGCTGTGCATAACTAAGACTGAGCAATCAAGATGTGCCTGAACTAGAGACCAAGGAGAGCATTGAACCTAAACATGTGTAGTGTAATAGTTGGCCTTTCTTTATAGTGGAAAAACTGTAAAGCATCAGAAATACAACTTTCACGAATGGTGATTTTATAACTAAAGAAACACATCCAGACAATGCAGATGTGTTTGGTTTTGTTTTTTAATGCTAAGGAGAAGAACTCTCGCATATGTCACAAGACATGAAGACTGCCTCAATGGGAGTTCTGTTTGGAGATCAAGGGCAGTCTGAAGAAGAATCCTAAGGGCTTTATCCTCCATTTCTTTCCACACCCCAAATTCCGCATTGACTTCAACAACAATTTTAAGTTTTCAGATTCTTAGGAATGCTTCACACACTCCTGCTAAGGATGTTTTGAGCCTATGTTACAGTTCTGATTCTGACTTCAGGCATAGCTCTGAGTGTATAAAGAACATGGGATCACACCCTAAGACCTTGATCAAGCCCTTAGGTCCTGTTCCTTACCTGACTGGGGTTGACTGACCACCGTGTATGGTCTATTTTTCAATAGAGCGACTCCAATAAAGTTAGTAGAATTGCACCATCATAAAAAGTTGACAGGACTACTCATATGAGAAATGGTAGCAGAACCAGCCCTTATGCTGTAAATCTCAATGTTGATGTTATCAGCCTAGCTGTACCCAAGGACAATATCTTGAATATTTAAGCCCTCTAGAGGTAGTTGCAGCATTGATTTTTTTCCATGTTATGAAATGAATCATACTTTCATACTTCTGGGAGACTGTTGCACAAAGGAAAGGAGTGACTGTGTTCTTTTTTCCTCGCATCAAAGAATTAAAGCTAAAACCAAAAAGCCTCTGAACAAGGAGCCAATGATTATACCATTGGCTGCTTGGAAAGAACAAATCCATGGGGAACAAAAAATATATTGAGCAAAGTTGCTTTGAAATACCTGTTATTTTTTTAAATTGGAAATTCTGAAATGAAAGCACTGGATCTGACATCTCTTTATGCTGTGCTTCCTGTCAGTGCTATAACAAACCTTCTTGGCTAGCAAACAAGATTTCTTTGTTGCAGTGAAACTTTGTGCATGATTCACTTTTTTCTTAGAAAAAGCTTCAAGCCAAATATTATTTTCGGAGCCCTTTCTTCCTACATTCTCTCCCCTCCCCAAATCCTTCTTCCTAAGGGACATCCTTGTTAATGGTAGCCTACTGTAAACAAAGGAAAGATGATATCAAAATAATTGCTTGAAATATAATTGATGACAGATTTCTTGCTCAACACTTTTATCAGTACCTTTGCATGCACATAGTACATTTGCACAGTGTTACAATGCTTGGAAACAAAACATCTGTTAAAGGAAAGAAATAAAAAGCAAAACATAGTACAAAATCAGAATAAGACTTTGGAAATCACTGAATGTTTAAGTATATTGTGTGTATGTGCATCCCCCAGCTTATACTAGCAGTAGCCTGGATCATGCATTTTGTATCCTGGCAGCATTTTCATCCACACACATTTCTTTTGGTGCATTTTCCCCAGAATGTCCCAAGGGTTGTTTGGAGCCTCCTGGCTATTGATTAATGTATAATCTCTTTGTCTTGATTCATCCTTGCAACATTGTTTTCTCATTCAATTTTTGTTTACGTTTATGTGTTTTGTATTTCTCCCCACACAACTATTCTTGTATCTTATGAAGTTGCCCACAACCCATCTGCTCTGCTCTTCTTCCATAACCCATCAATCCCCTTCTCACACAAAACTCTTCAGGTTGTCACCCATTCTGGTCTTTACTCATGGCAGGTCCTCCCTGAGGTACTGCATGAAAGAATGATTATTTGTGCATAGAAGCCTCAAAAAGCAGTGGCAGCAAGGAGGTATTGGTCTCTCTGTGAATGTCATGAGCCACCACCGTCCGCAAAATAATTCCAGACTCAAGTCTTCTCTACACACAAGTTGTACCACTTTGGTACAGTTAAAGTGGAACACCACCCTGCTGGGTGTGGGCAGTGTAATAATGGAATAAACGTGCTTATAGCTTTGTAGCTTATTCTCTGAAATTTAGGGAAGTAAGCTATACCGGTAATAGACACATTTATACTGGTGTACTTACTCCCACGCTATGACAGAATGATACACACTATTATATTGTTCAACCACTAGGTGGCACCATGTGTAATGTATAGTAAACTGCCATTCCAGCAGTACATCACAGCAGCAGTTCTCAACCAGGCCATCTGGGGTCTTCTGTGGGGCCGCGAGCAGGTTTCAGGGGGTCTGTCAAGGAGGGCCAGCATTAGACTAGCTGAGGCCCAGGTCAGAAAGCTGAAGCCCGTGTAGGGCTGAAGCCTGAGGACTTGAGCCCTCCACCTGGGGCTGAAGCCAAAGCCTGAGCAGTTTAGCTTCATGGAGGCCCCTGTGGTATTGGCCCCCAAGCAATATCCCTGCTTGCTACTCCCTAATAGAGGCCCTGGCTTTTATATGCAGAAAACCAGCTGTTGTTGTGTCACAGGGGTGGGTTGTGGAGTTTTTATAGCATTTTGAGAGGGCCTTGGAAAGAAAAAGGTTGAGAATCCCTGCATTATGGGATCTTACAGTGAACATATCTCTGGTTTATCTCTCTGAGAAGCGAGCTCTGTTGCCAGTCCTGCAACCTACCAGGTACAAGATGTGTATGACATGGTGTCAGAAATGCACAAGTGTCTGAGGAGAACAGAAACAGAAGGAAAAAAAAGCAACAAAAGTTGCACGATCTGTGCATGTCACTCTTCAATGCCCCAGAGAACTTCAGCTTTGGTAAATCTTTACAATGGACAGGCTGGAGGCAATATTTTGCAAGATTTTACATTTAAAAAAAACTCAACAAGGAAATAGGAGACATTCAGCTATGCTCTTTAATTTCTGCTATGAGGAAGCAGGCAGAGTATATCTTTAAATCTTTTACCCTTACTGATGACAGTCACAAAGATGACTATGAAAGACTCTTAGCTATGCTTGATGTATACTTTATAACTCCAAGAAATGTGGTTTATGAAAGAGCATATTTCCACCAGAGAATTCAGGAACCAGAGAAAATGTTGAATCTTTCATGAGAGCTTTCTATACATTTGCAGTCACCAAAATCACGGGTTTGAGCCAAACAGAATATAGAATCATAGTAGCCCCATTTAGGTTACATTTCCATAGTTTGTTTATGAGAAGATCACGTGAGACAGTATCAAAAGCTTTATTAAAGTCAAGATATACCATGTATATCACTTCCACCCTACTCACAAGTCTTGTTACCCTGTTAAAGAAATCTATCAGGTTGATTTGACATGATTTGTTCTGGACAAATCCATGCTGACTGTTACTTATCACCTTATTCTCTTCTAGATGCTTGCAAATTGATTGCTTAATTATTTGCTCCATTATCTTTCTGGGTTCAGATGTTAAGCTGACTTGTCTGTAATTCTCTGGGTTGTCCTTATTTTCCTATTTAAAGATTGATACTATATTTGTCTTTTCCAGTCTTCTGGAATCTCTCCCGTCTTCCACGACTGTTCAAAGATAATTGCTAATGGCTCAGATAGCTCCTCAGTCAGTTTCTTGAGTATTCTAGGATATATTTCAACAAGCGCTGGTGACTTGAAGACATTTAACTTGTTTAAGTAATTCTTAACTTGTTCTTTTCCTATTTTAGTCCCAGATCCTTCCTCATTTTTACTGGCATTCACTATGTTAGATGTCTAGTCACCACCAATCTTCTTGGTGAAATCAAAACAAAGAATTCATTAAGCATCTCTGCCATTTCCCCATTTTCTGTTATTGTTCCCCCCCAACTCATTGAGTAATGGGCCTACCCTATCCTTGGTCTTCCTCGTGCTTGTAATTTATTTGTAGAATGTTTTCTTGTTTCTCTTTATGTCTCTAACTAGTTTAATCTTGTTTTGTGCCTTGGAACATGAAACTATCAGAGACAGGCTGGTTATTGGGTTGACATATAACAACCGTTCACAGCAGCAACAATGAAAAACAGGCTTAATCCTACACACAGCTATTCAAATAGCAAAGCAGGCTGAGCTAATAAAACAGAAAAATCTAGAGTAACTTGCCAAATCTGAAAAACCTGAAATTGGCTTAGAAGCTGTAAATAGACTCAGGAGTCCTAATATTTGTTACCATAAAAGCTCTGCAGCTATGAGGAAATTCCAGGCAAATACCAAATCCTTTCAGCCTAAATGCTCAAGGTGCGGAAAATTCATCTACCAAGAGATGATACGTGTCTGGCCAAAAGCACAAGATGAAACAAATGCACAAAATATGGACAATTTATAGAGGACAAAACAGGTTTTATCAGGTCAGTATCTTTTGCACCACAACCATGGAATTCTACCCAGCTGACAGATATATTCCCATTGGAGAAGAGGAAAACTGGATTGTGTAGATTGTGAGGGTTGTTTTGAAAACATTGTTAAAATAAATAGATCTGATTTTACTCTCACACTGGTTTAAAATCCGGAGTAACTCCATGTAAAGGCATTGAAATTAAATCAGATTTAGTCTGGTATAAATGGGAGAAGAATCTCTTTCTATGCTTGTGCAACCCAACACAAGCAAGAGGAAACACACTGTAATACCTATAATGCTTTGCTTTCAGAAATCTTTGGACCTGATTCTCCACTCACACCCATTTTACCGTAATGTAACTACATCCATTTCACTGCAGTCTCTCAAGATTTACACTAGTATAATTGAGATCAGATTTGAGAGCCCATCTATGAGCGGCTTCTTTATTTTATTTTGCTTTTATTTCCTGCTAGTTGCTTTTTGTTCCATACCCTTTTCTCAGAGGAGGCTACAAACTAAAAATAACTCCCCTAGATACTGTTTCCTGAAAGAAAATGTCAATTGCTCAAGTAAGTGGCTTCTTGTAGACTGGAAATGATCTCTGAGGCTTGGTCTAAACACAGTTTTTGTATGGTATGACTATTTCTGTTAATGGTGTGTGGTTTTTCTTACCAATATATTTAAATACCCAGTGTGTATCATTTACACCTTGTACACTGTAGTTTGCAGGTCAGGCTCTTGTACTAGATACGGACTGGCCTTCGAGCTTCTTTCCCAAAATGAGACACCAGAGATATGTTTGCTATAAAATCCTTTAAGATACTTCCAGGATTGGTTGTTAGGAGCTTAGATTAACTGTTAATCATTGTGCTGCCTATTGGCTGAATGTATAAAACAGTTTAGCACTTCACCACATATCCCTCTTCAAGTTTTACATTCCTGTAATTTACATAATGTATACTACTATGCTCTCTTTACAGTATGGATCAGTCTTTTGTGTGTCTCTGAATTGCACTGATTTTCTAATTACATGAGTGGAATGTAAAACAACTTGGTTATCTGGACAATAGGGAACTGACTAGTATTACAGACAATCAGGAGCCTTGTTTCTGAGATCATCACATGAACTAATGGACAACCAGATAACCAAGTTGTTTTTTGCCTTCTTGTTTTTGAGCCTAAGGGCTTGATGTTTTCCAGCTTCACTTCACAGCTACAAAGGCTAGATATTTAATTTTAAAAAAAGCTGAGAGTGTCACATACGCCTAGGACTCCAGGAGTTTGGCCTTTAAGAGAACACCAAATATTGTGATAAAGACTTGTGCTAAAGTTGCAAGAGTTGACAACACAATGGAATTCTATTGCCTTTCTACTCACACACTGCATTGCCCATACAAGCTGAATTAGGAACTGTTCAGCTGTGTTTGTTGTAACTGTTGAAAGTAATTGTACTAAGTGCATTTGTGTATTTTATGGCAGACCTACTAAAATAATAATTGGTTTCTCAACATGTGGTAACCCACTGAAGGCCCCAATGAAGATTCATGCTTGAAAAGCCTACAGTGCTGGCCTGTGATTTCATGGTAGACACAGAAAGCTATCCAACATCTAGTAAAGTCTGGTGTAACACAGTGATACCCTACTGAGTACCCACAGTGATACCCTACCAGTGATACCCTACTGAGTGGTTAAAAAGGCATTTCAGTTCCCTTCAGTCTTTTTGGCATAATTACTTTGTTGGGGAATTAACACAATGAACGCTGCTTAAGTGTATACTTCCAGAACTAATATAATATCTATCTGATATAATGCTGTATACATCTTTTAAATCCTGTTTGATAACAAGTGTGCTTCATAGTCAAGGCCAGCATTACTTGAGGAATGAATTGTAAGTGCAAAATCATATTCCTTCAAAGATTTCTAGAGCTGCAGAAGTTCAGCGGATTATAACTGCATTTTAATTTTTTACAGCTCAGTTAAAGTGTGCATCCATTCAAATTTGTTTGATACAAATGCTGAGCATGACTCACTAGATCTATAATTTGTATTTTATTAAATCCTGTCAAAATACAATTTATGGCTAAACCGAAGACAGCCCCGAGACACTAAATCAGGAATCTTTTATGGGTGTTAAATGACAGATGCTAGTCTGGGTTTGTTGTTTTTTCTACAGTCTAAAATTTGCATAAGAATAAGGACTCTGATTTCAACTAATTGATACGTGCATGTAACTCTGTCACGTCAATCTTCTCTGTGGCAGGGCAGATGTGTTGGATGCACACTATGCTTGCCATCCAACAGTAACATTTAAAATATGCATCCATGCTCTACCCTGTGATCTGTATTTCCTTCTAGAATCATAGGGCTGGTTTACATTAGGGGGGGTTGTTGACCTAAGATACGCAACTTCAGCTACGTGAATAAGCTGAAAGATCTGTCAGTACCCACCCATCCGGTGGGTAGTGAAGACATACTCATAGAATCATAGAATATTAGGGTTGGAAGGGACCTCAGGAGGTCATCTAGTTCAACCGCCTGCTCAAAGCAGGACCACTCCCCAACTAAGTCATCCCAGCCAGGGCTTTGTCAAGCCTGACTTTAAAAACCTCTAAGGAAGGAGATTCCACGACCTTCCTAGGTAATCCATTCCAGTGCTTCACCACGCTCCTAGCGAAAAAGGTTTTCCTAATATCCAACCTAAACCTCCCACATTGCAACTTGAAACCATTGCTCCCTATTCTGTCATCTGATACCACTGAGAACAGTCTAGATCCATCCTCTTTGGTACCCCCTTTCAGGTAGTTGAAAGCAACTATTAAATCCCCCCTCATTCTTCTCTTCTGCAGACTAAATAATCCCAGTTCCCTCAGTCTCTCCTCATAAGTCACGTGCTCCAGACCCCTAATCATTTTTGTTGCCCTCCTCTGGACTCTTTCCAACTTTTCCACATTCTTCTTGTAGTGTGGGTCCCAAAACTGGACACAGTACGCCAGATGAGGCCTCACCAATGCTGAATGGAGGGGAATGATCACATCACTCAATCTGCTAGCAATGCCCTTACTTATACAGCCCAAAATGCCGTTAGTCTTCTTGGAAACAAGGGCACACAGTTGACTCGTATCCAGCTTCTCATGCACTGTAACCCCTAGGTCCTTTTCTGCAGAACTGCTGCCTAGCCATTCAGTCCCTAGTCTGTAGCAGTGCATGGGATTCTTCCGTCCTAAGTGCAGGGCTCTCTACTTGTCCTTGATGAACTTCATTAGATTTCTTTTGGCCCAGTCCTCTAATTTGTCTAGGTCCCTCTGTATCCTATCCTTACCCTCCAGCATATCTACCACTTCTCCCAGTTTAGTGTCATCTGCAAATTTGCTGAGGGTGCAGCCCATGCCATCCTCCAGATCGTTAAGGAAGATATTGAACAAAACCAGCCCCAGGACCAACCCTTGGGGCACTCCACTTGATACCAGCTGCTCACTAGACATGGAGCCATTGATTACTAACCATTGAGCCTGACGATCTAGCCAGCTTTCTATCCACCTTTCTTTCCACCTGTACTTGGAAGGCTTTCAAATTCAAGGATTCCTCACTTTTTCCTGAACCTCTAAAAGAACTGCACAATTCTAAACACGAACTGAACACTTCACAGTATTCCTCAACAAAGGAGCAGACTCTGCCAGAACAGAGAAGACTAGTGATGCTGTCATGTCTGATGTCTACAGTCTGTAGCTCGGAAATAGAGAAGGTAGGATATTCCAAACCCAGGTGTGATTTTGTAGGGATAAAAAGGACCTTTGAACATCCAGGGAATCAGCCACTTCCAAAGAACATAACTAATGGTGGTCTCATTTTAATTACTAGTGCTCTAGTGAAAGAGTTTTATATAGCATTTGAAATTTCCCACATGTAGTTTTCAAGAGCAGGTTTCTGAAAGATTTCTCGCTGTAAGCACTATAAGAATCCATTTAGCAGTATCCTCTTGATTTCAGAATCATTTTGATCAATCTTCTATAGTGGCATATTTCTAAAATCCTCAGGGGCAGACTGTTTCACTGATGCTCTAGAAAGAATATCTCAATAGGGTGTAACTTTGGTGTTCCACGCTCTGATACAGCCTTTATTCAGATGTCTGTACTAGACATTTTCATGTTAGAGCCAAGATTCTTTTTCTAGCAGCTAGAAAGCTGGACAGAAGAACTGGAAAAGTAGAAATTCTTTCAGAGTACTTTCCGTAGCTTCATTTTTTTCAAAAACTAGGAGATGAATTCTCCCTGCAGATAATTGTGCTGATCCCCTCTTGAAATTGATAGAAAGCTCTTTTGTTATTAATTTTCCTATATGTTGAAGAAAGAGAAGTAAACAGACACAGCTAAGTGTAAGATGAATACAACTCTGTTTAATGGAATGTACAAAGCAAAAACCTACATCTTCCTGAAAAAGCATGACCCATGATATCCATGTTTGAAAGGTGTCAGAAGAGCATTACTTTATGTTTAGCTATAAGGCAGATGGTTGGAATATTCAGCAAATTTTTTCATAATGAGAATGAATTGGTCAATACAACTTTTGGTGAATTGTTCTGAAGTAGCTCTGTTCACAATACTTATTTACATTTTCACTCATCTCCGTGTAGTTTGCTCTCTGTTCTAAAAGAACATGGTGGTGAAAAGGGAATGCATTAATATAACTACTTAATCAAAAATCGTCTAAAAAGATGGCGAAGTATGACAATGTCCTCAATACAAACTCTGAGATTCATAGAAATACCAACTTATAGGACACCTCTTAATGACCACACAGCACATTTCCACTGAATTTGGAACTGCATTCTGCCCCTAGCTGATAAGGAAACATGCAGACCTCCTTTGTAAAGTGTTTAGAGATCTACTGATGAAAAGCCCCATGTAAGAACTTAGTGTCATTATTACTACTACTGCTTTGCACAAATTAATCTCACTCAGAGTATAACATAAAACCACAGCAATAGTAGCAAATATTCAGTGTTGACAGGTACACAAGTGACAATGGTGTTATGTGTTTGTGTGGAAAGCATGAAGTCATAATTAAGGTTTTGCAGGTGTGCTGTGAGCACACTCTGGGAGTGCATGCACCCCTCTATTGACACCCTAAACACTTTTGTAATAATCTATGTACAAAATATGCCTTGTGAATTATCTTTGAAAACTAATAATTCACTGGTCAATAAAATGGTGAAACATGTGTAGCAACATTATGAAATTATGAGTCTGAAATCTCCTCATATGATGTTAAAAGCACATGTGCAAATTCACATGGCCCCAGTTATGGTCATGCAAACCTAGCTTAAACAATAGGCTGTGTGTTCACATCAATTTGCATATAAACTGTAAACAGAATCCTCAGACATCAAGAGAGCAAAGATAGAAGATAAAGAAAATCTACATTTCAGCATACACAGGTGAGAAGACACAGCATAACACTTCTTCTCCAGAAGACTCCATGTCTCCTTGGAAAGAACTTTATCTAAGGGTCACTCTCAGGAAAATGTGTTTCATATGGTGATTGAAGTTGGTGTGTTTTTGCTCCACACATTTATAGTTACCTCTCCCTATGTCTCTTTTCAACCTAAGAAGACAAAATAATCCAGCTCCTTGACTTTGGGAGGGATCATGGCCTCCCGATTGGTCAGTAATGCTGTTGGAAGGATGTGGTGAAAATTTTACTTTGAACTAAGCTGAGTTTGTAAAGTTTCAGTACTAGGAAGTGTTTTATCTTTATATTTCTTGTCACAATTTCTGACTTTAATGGCATAAAGTCCTATCTTCTTTAGTTAAATAAACGTTTTTTTTTCTTCCATCAAAATTAATCCAGTGTTGTGAACTGTGTGGTTAACTCAATTTAAGGTAGCAAGTTGTTGTACATTGTTCTCTTACAGGCACAACAGACCTAAAACATCTGAACTCTCCAGGAGAGCACTGGACAGTGTAGAACACACATTTTTTGGGGGGAAATTCAGGAGTGGGAGTGTGTTGGTATTGCCCTGCAAATAATAACCAATGCTGGTGGGAGCCAGAGTGTGACTGATACTTGACAGGCTGTTGGGATCAGAGTTGCTGAACCAGAACCGTATCCATACACAGAGACTCAGGGAGAGTCCTGCAGATTGTTTGGCTGTTTGTGAGGAGCCCAGGTTGGGAGCCACAGCAACAAGGCATTGTGAAGCACCCCAGGTTGCTTTACACCCAGGTTGCAGTGCAGGTGGTGAACCAGTCCTTCACCAGTATGGGTTGCATCCCGGAATGTCATACCTTCCCACTAGTGCAGTGGTGGCCATCTTAGAGAGGGCACAAGTAGAGTAAATCCAATTGGGTAGCTTTAGACTCCTTTCTAAATGATGGGAAATGGTAGCCATTTTTAGGAAACGAAAATTGTGAATACAACAAGAACTAGCGGAAAAAGCAATTGCTAAACATTTTGCTTAGTCACAACCTGATTTCTTCAGTTGTGCACCACAGGGAACTCTGCTCAGGGGAGGGCTTTGTCGCTTCCCTGAAAATCCTTCTGCTGGATTGGGAGGCAATGTCTACTTTGGCAGGCCTCCAAAGACTTAAGATTGGTGGGGACAGCTGGTCAGCCTTTAAAGACAGAGGGAAGAGATGCATGCATAAAGAACTTAGGCCTCAACTTCTGGAAAAAAGTCAAGTCTTTAAAGAAATATATCGCATTTTGTTTTACATTTAAATATGCCCTATTTGAGTTCTGGCAAGCCAAACCAATAACGCTGTTATCCTAAAGGTTTGGCAGAAACTCCTGTAGTGCCATGCCACTCTAACAAAATAATTTTTTTCAAAATGCTGCTTCCTTTCATTGCGTCTTAAGTATGAATGCAATGCCATTTGGGCTACTCAGGTGTTTGCAGAATGCATATATTTAATTGCTTCCTTTCTGCAAAGTACATAGTATTTTTACAGCTGATAGTAACTTTGGTTTAAGGGCATGTTTTAGTTCCAAGAGGAATAAGAGAACATATTGGCCAGACAAGTTACTGTTGTCAATATTCCTATAGCAACTGATTTTAACGAGAGCGAGCTCCTGCAGGGTTAATAACAGTAATAAAATAAAATACTTAGCACTTAAGTAGTGCTTTCCATCTTCAAAGCTTTCGACTTCTGCACACATCTGAGCTTATGAAGAGAGAGGGAGGGGGAATCTGTGGATAATCGGGGACAGATCCTCAACGGGTGCAAATCATCATAGTACCACAGAAGTGAATGGAGTTATGCTGGTGTTCACCGGAGGAGCATCTGGCTCTTATTTTTAACTAATATATAGCAAGGTTTAATTTGTGGAAAAATATATTTTAAAGCATGCCTAACTGGATAATCCAAGGACCTTGTTTTGAAAAAAAAATCTAAGGTACAGTAAGTGATAGGTTCAGAATCTTCTTCAAACATGTATAAACACAGTGCAACCTAATCAGTTTGTAACACAGTGTGGTTAGTCTTTGTGGTCTGGTGCCAAAGAGTGTTAAAATTAAGTATAGCCGACATGTAAACTGATTCAACTTCAGCTCAGTTTCTACCCTATTAAAAGACACTTTTTAAGCATAGATGGGAAGCGGGTGTAGATGGATGCCTTGGCTGCAATCCCAGGCTTTTAAAATATCCAGTCCTGATTCTCCTCCCATTTACACTAGTATAAATCAAGAGTAATGCCGTTGAAGTCAATGGAGTTACACAGATGTAAAGGCTGCTTATATGATAATCAAAGCCACTCTGGTCTGGGTAAGTATTTATGCCCAGTACATATAGAAATGTTATTTTTCTCATAGCAACATTTTAATGGTTAATCTTTCCTGGCCTGCATATACATCAAACTGGTTGAAGCTGGTGAATAAAAATATTGATGAATAAGAAAATATCTGTAAGGCTTTATGGAGGTCTACGCTTTATTTACCCCACATCAATCCTATTGGCTAAATTTATCTCCAGTGTGTAGCAGTGTGGCAGAGTTACTGTGTGGGCTGGGTCTGTATGTGTGACACATCCATAGACAGCACCCAAAGTGTGTAGCTCCTCCAAGAGAACTAGGACACCTGACTAAAGTAGTGACCTTAAAAGGAAAGTCAGCAAAAGGGGCATGTTTCCTGCCTGGGATAGTGAAAGTGTTTTTGGAGTCAGCAACAGAAGGGAAGCTGCCTCTGTACTCTCTTTCCATATTAAACATGTGTTCTGTTGTTACTGAGCTTGTATCTAGCTGATCATTCTGGGCACCTTGCAGCCTTGTGATCATCCACCAAGAAGGAGATGGTGAGGTCATGCAGCAATGCAATAGAAGTCAATTGAATTACACCAATGATGAATTTAGTACAACAAAAACGACCTTGGACCAGATACGCACTTAAGCATATTTTAAGCACAGGAATATTCAATTGATTTCAGAAAAAATGATTTCCCAGGACATTAGTATGCTGACATCAATGGGACAACTCATTTGCCTAAAGTTAAGTGCTTTGCAGGTTTGGGTCCAGGAGTTTCTGTACTGTTTTCTATGCACTGTCTCCACTGCTAGATAATTTTGATGAAGTATACTTGATCTGTTTAAAAAGGAAAGCTGGCATCTCAATTTTTCTTTTAAGAGAAACTTGAGACTCTTTTCCCTAAGAGAAGAAAAAGCTGCATCAATTAAAGGCTAGTTTTCTTGCAGCAATTCTATATTTGGGCAGGCTGCATGAGTCATCGTTCCTAGAAATACTACAGTGAGATCACCAACACTGCTTCCTTCCTACTTGAAGTACTTTTAGTCTCCTTGGTGTATGAGGAATTCAGTTTTCTGAAAGTCTCTTGATACTTAATGCAACAGAGTGTGTGTACTGAGCATGCTGCAAGGTGAGATGATTTTCCCCCAGTGCAGCAACTTTGAGACAATATTTGAGACAATAAAATGGGAATTTTTTTTTGATTACCTTTTTCCTTAGCTGAACCACAACTGGTTCCTCTGTTACCATTAACTCCAGAAGTGCCAGTGTAGAAAAGCTTTAACTAAAGTTGGGTGAATGTGTCAGTATAGTGTAAAACTGATTGACTTCACCTGTGTTCACTTTCCACAAACCTTGATCTGACCAAGTTTTACTAGACCAGAAAACACTCCCAGAAGATTGACATTCACCTTGAATAGCTCTGGAATATGAATTTCAGGTTTTCATTCCACAAACATTCACAGCAAATGTTCACTTAATGTAAACTATATGGGGCAAATATCAGACCTCCTGTGTTTGTATAGCATTTAGCACATAGGGTGGCTACCAGCAACAAATAATAAATCACAGATAAATTATATTTCACCAGAGAACAGAAACTTTAGTGTATTTAGGAATTGGTTAATATCCCTTTAAATAGTTTGAGAGCCCTCTAGTGGACCTCCCTGTCTTCTATCGCAGAAGCATCAGAATCCTGCCAGTACAGAGGTGTAGTTAGGCATTGTATATTTGTACATATTTAATGAACCCAGTTATTTGGAATCCAACTGTGCCAGTGTTGGGGTCTCCATGTTCTTAACGTTGTGTAGGGAGCCAAGACACAACAGAAAAAATAACATGTGAATTGTCACAACTGTGCTATAATTTTCAAACCATGGAATACATAAACAAAATCCATGAACAAGTTATCAATTAATCTTAAATTATAAACCACTTAAGAAAATTATATGCTGTTGTCAACTATTTGGTAAATAGAAATGGAAGCAAATTTGTTGAATTATTTCTTATGAAAATTTTTTCCATCCCTACCTAAATAAAAATTGCTCAGGATAGGACTTTTGTTTACTGCTGGGCCAGTGTGAGAGTTATAATTTGAGTTATATAGACAGTTCTATTGCACTTGGATGTTGGCCACAACCTTTGGCTGCTAGTGTGGTTAGATTGGATGCTTGTTTGTTAGATTTCTTATTTCACTCTCAGCTCTGCAGGGTGCAGACAGTGGGGAAACTGTGTGTGGACGGAAGTCTCAGTATAGTAATGGAATGCTTCACAAACATTTATTTATCATCATAACTCCCCTGTCTGTTTAGGTGATTTTATATCTACAGAATTGAAGCCCAGAGGGGTTAAGGCCAAAAATGTTAAAAGCATTCACTGATTTTCAGTGCCCAGATTGAAACACATAGGGTCTGATTTTCAAAGAAGTTAGCATTTTATAGCATTCCATATGTTCAAGGGATAGACCCAGTCACCTTCAGTTGCAGCTGTGAGTGCTCAGCAGTTGTACAAATCTGGCCCTGGGTATCTCATGTTGGGAACCCAGAATATTAGGAACACAAATTGGTGGTCAACTATGAACATTTTGATTCACATGACTTTTCCATCATCACGTAGGAACTCTATGGCAGAAGCAGGTGTAGAATCAGTCCTTCAGAGTGCATTTAATTTACTTAAATATGAGAGTGATGTGAGTGACCAGGCATCCTGTATATAATTAGCTATTGGAAAACTGAAAATGAAACATCTTGGAATGATGAAAATTGCAACATGAAATATATGAATTCTATGGGTGTATCTGCACTGAATCCTTTTCTCAGTGGTGTGCCATGTATGTGCCTCTGTAGCTCCCCTTGATGTGTATAAATACCAGTGTAGACCATGAAGCACAGTTTAGATGAGTAAAATAAAGACACGGCTAAAGACTGTGGGTTGTACTTGAAGCCAGGCAGTGAGAAACCAGACACAACTACAAAGATTCATCACACCATAAAAAGAACCATGAAACAAATCAAGAAGTCAAGAAAAGGAATTAGCTCTATTAAAACTAAGGATGGCAGAGTGTGCAACAAAACCAACAGATTTTTGGAAAGATGAATGGAATATGTGAAGGAACTTTTAGACAATCCTGAAAAATTGTTAGATATAGGCCTTGAAAGTGGATAAGCAGAACTGCAGATGACAATGCAGGAACTAGAAAGAGTGCTAAAAAGTATAAAGCGAGGAAATGTTACAAAACCCAAATGGAGTTTCAAAAACTTATCAGATACACACAAGGAGAACTTCTAGGGAACTTCAAGAGGTCAGTCTTCATTCCTCTACTGAAGGTTAATAATGCTAGAAAACGTGAGCAACATCAAACTATAATAATCCACACACTTAAAGTTTTGTTCAACATAGTCAGTACATGAATGTGCCAACATCTCAAGACAAGAATTAGCAGAAGTTAGGTTGGTTTCCAACATCTTCTAGGCACAAGGGAGGCAATCATTGCCTTGACTTACAAAGAGAAATTTTATATGTATTTTGTGGATTATGAGAATGCAGTATTAACTCCTCAAATCTATAATTAATATAAAGCCGGACTGGAGACAGAAAGCAGAAATATGAACAAAGTATGAACAATTTGAGTATTGCAGCATCAAAAATGGTCTATGCCTAGGTTGTATTCTAACTCTGTAACTATTTAACATAGAAAATATAATGAGGAAAAATTTAGAAGACACCAACTATGGCCTACAGGTCAGTGGTGTACACATAAACAACGTAAGATTTACTGACAACATAGTTTAGTTTGTATTGCTTCAATTAAGGAAGAACTTCAGAACATGCTCATTGATGTGAACAGTGCCCACAAGAAATACAGAATAATGGTCAATGTTAGGAAGTTAAAAGTATGATAATAATTAAACACAACAAAGCACAAGATAGGCGACCGCTGTACCTCCATGGCCAAATTGTGGAATAAGTGAATAATTTCCACTACTTAGGGAGTCTAATAACATCAGATGAAGATGTGACAAAATCAAGACCAGCATACGGCTTGCAAGAAATGTATCCAACTTCCGAAGACTTCTGTGCTGTTGAAAGTTAAAACTGTTAATCTGCACTGGATTGTTAAAGTACTGTGTATGATCATCTCATGTGAGAGATGGACATGTAAAAAGGACTCTAGAGTTCAAGACTGGGGTTATAGAAGAATGCTAAAAATTTGCTGGATAGCCAAAAGTATGAACAAAGTGATGATGAGAAGAATAAATTTAAAAAGAGCACAACTACTTGAGACCCTAGGCAAAAGAATAGCATCTTTCTGTGGACACATAGCTCACTGATAACAGAGCAACTAAGTTCTAGCACTCATACTGTCAGGAAAGATCAGAGGTAAATCAGGAAGAGCAAGAAAGAGAGCCAGTTACATCAGAAACAAAGGGAGCAGAAGTTTTACAACTCTGTTGCAACTGTGAAAGATGGAAGGTGGTGGTCAAGAACTTTCACATCAGGGACATCACTTGAAGATCAAGAAAAAAATGTGGGAACATTTTTATTCTTCCTGAAGTTCCCTGCCTCATTCACTACACAACTTCCTGCTTCTGCTGCACTCAACAACCTCATTCTCTCCAAGAGCACACTCTGTTCTGTACACTAATTTTATTCAAAAACATGACGGCCAAATATGGGCAAATTTTCATTGTAATAGCAAAAGGCACATCCTGACCCAAAGGCCATCCCTCTGCCAAATTTCAAATACCTGGCCCAAAGCATGAAAATGTTAAACCATCTCAATGAAATGGCTATAAGATCTCTTTTTTTTCCTTTCTTTATTTTTTTTGCCATGGGTAAAAGAACATATTTTTCCCTAGTCTGTTTCTCAGAAACAGCTGAACTAGTTCAACTGAAACTTCCCCAAAAAGCCTGAGGCAGATACCTGTCATGAAAACTTTTAACTGTCTGGACCAAAGTTATAAGCAACTGCATACAGGGTCTTAGAATGGAAAGTGTTGGGCAACTTTAAGTATAGGTGGTGCTAAAAACTTCACCTATAATTATTTGTTTATTGTGACCCTTGGGCTATCTTGTATGCAGCTCATGCTGCTGGAAGGTAATTCAGAGATGTTGGGAACTGATCTCTCTGGTTCTAAGCAGGTGCAGCTTACACTGATCTCATGCATGGATGGTTACAGGTACATTATTTCCTAACATCCTTTCTTCTATTTCAACTAATTAGTTGGGAATAGATGACATTTTTAATTATACAATCACTCCTCACTCCTTTTAGAAGCATCCATAATACTTAATTCCATTTAAATTATATTAGTCAGCTACGGTTAACCCTTTCCTCTACACAATTCAACTCCTTCACTTCCTACGATCATCTAAACACTCACACACTATGGTCTGGTCTCCACTACACAGTTAAGTCAACAGTTAATCTACATGTAGCTGCCTTACATTGACCTAATTATGTCTGTGTACACACTACAGTCTTGTCCCACTGATGTAAGTGCCCTACAATACTGACATAACAACTCCACCTCCATGACAGGCACTTACGACAGTGTAGTTAGGGTGACGAAGTAGCTCTGTAGACACTGTGTTACTTACTTTGGCTGTTGGGCTGTCTTGTCAGTTTCACAGTTCCAGCAGCTAGAGCTGGGCTGCCCCTGCTCCCCACTCCTAGCTGGACTCTTGCCCAGAGGCTCCCTGCTCCCCATGCTGAGAGGCCCCGGTGGCTGACCTCTGCTCCCAGCTGGAGCAGGAAGACGAGAGCCCAGGATGTGCAGGACAGCTGGGCTCCAGGCTTGGAGGTCTGTGTAGCTGAGAGCATCCCTGGCTCCCAGCCCTCCACCCTGTCCCTCTTCAGTTGATGGAAGCACTCCTGGTAAGGATGCACACCACCAATAGGAGGGTCATGTGGACATCAGCCACTGCAGTAATTACTGTGGTGGCTGTAAGTTAACCTAACATAGGTCAGTTTAGGGCTGTGGTGTAATATGCCCTCATCAGTCTTCATTTACTGTCTAGGCTGTATCCCCACTTGTTGGTCTTAACACCTTCTTCCCTCCTTTGCTCTTTCATTTCATTCCCAAGTATTGCTCCACTCTTGTCTTATCATTCCAGGCTCACTCAGAGGTTCCCAATGGACCACAGCATTATTCCAGCAATCTAATAGAGGGAATTAACTCCTTAACAGTAATCCAAATGCCTCAGATGTCACGTTCATCTGCAATGCAGCAGAGGCTTTAGAGAGTTCTGGCAATGAAAACAACTCCAGTACGGTGCATACCAGATAAATCCACTGTGTCTTTGCTACCTTAAGTCTTATTACCTACGATGTTTAGTGTCTGCTTTGAGGAAGGGAAAACACAAGCATTCAATTTCGTATTTAAATTTTTTTGATGCATGCTACAGCAGGGCTTTATTAAACACATAGATCAAATATAGGGACACAATGTGTAGTTTTTAGGGCTTCTATTTTTCTGCCTAGGATCTTCTGCCAATAGCATTTCCACCCTAAATGAGCAATATTCAGGCCTGATATTAAGAGGTGCTGAGCACCAGAGAGCTGAGCAATTCTCTTTGGGAAAAAACAAAATCTGAAATACACTGTCCCAGTAACAGCCTGAAAATCAGATATGGTGCGCTATTGCTGACTGCTGCATTCTCCCTCCTAACTGAAGTGGTAATGCTGTTGTTTTCTGTTCTAAAGGTTCCCTGTCAGGAGCAATGGATTTTTTTCTATAACTACACCAGTCCACCAGCATAATCCAAAAATATTGTCTCCTTCCTTTCCATATAACTTTAAAGTTCTCACCCGTGTTCAACTTCATTTTTTTTTAATAAAAATCTACAAACAATAAGGGGCTTGTGTCATACAGAATATTAGTTTGGGATATTTTTGAATAAGAGATTTTTTAATTTAAGAGTTCAGATATCAAAGATAAGACTTGCAGTCTACACGTTGCTGATCTTATTCACATGAATAACACTATTATCTTCAAGGAGTAATTTGAGAGGGAAAGGAAAGCTCTATGATTAAGGCATTGGCTTTGGACTTAGGAGAACTGGGGTCAATTCCGCAAACTCCTGGGGTCAATTCCCCACTTGAAAAGTGGACATAATAATAATACATCTTTTTCCCACCTACACATTGACAGTCTTTTTTATTTATCTCTTTGGGGTACAGACTTTTTTTTTTTTATGGGTATGTGCAGTGGAGTCTTGTCCCATTTAGGGCCTTTAGATGCTATTGTAATGCTCCCATTAAGTAATAGTTTGACCCTAGTTAGCTTTATTTCACAGAAATTTTAGTGGAATGTTTTTGTCTAAATAGAGTCAGATATCTGAAAGCTGGAACTCGCTGTCAGACTTTCAGTGTTACAAAAGATTTACAATGCAGTTAAAATTGAACAGCTAAAATTTATTAGAATCCACTCAACTCTGATTTTTGTTGTCTTTGAAGTAACACAAATGAGCAGTTCTGTAATTCTGTCAACCTTTGGCATGTAATCTAATATAAAATGATTATAGCAAGAAATATTTATTCAAAGATTCAGGGAAAAATTATATGAAATACAAACCATAAAAGCCCGAGGCTGTCTCTTTATATTCTAATATCTTCTTACTGTGACTTCAAGTTTTAGCCATTTTAGTTTAATATAGGAAAAGAAAATAATTTATCGTCTGTGAATTTTGAGAGAATAGAAGAAATTAAGTTGCTCATCAAATGGCACGGTAGTATCTTTTGATTTTTAGTGCACTACGTTTGCAATAAAAGTTTGCAGTGTTTCAGCTGTTATGTAAGAGCAATTTAGCCCCCCAATCCATCCTGGAGACTTGTGTGCATGTTTAATTTTAAGCAGTTGAGTAGCCCTACCGAAGTCAAAGGGACTACAACCATGCTTAAAGTCAGGCCCTCTCCCCAGTAGCCACCTCCCTTGCTTCTGACTCCAATCTTCTCCGACTCACTCCTCCTGCCTCCTCAAGCCTCCTTCTCAACAGCGCCCAGACTTACCTGTCTCAAAATCCCATCTCTAGTTCTCCTTTTGTAACAGCTCACTCCTTTTCTCCCCCAGAACCCTATCCTCAGAGGCTGTCTCCCAGGAGCTCCCCTCTTGCCTCACTCAGATCCCCTTCTCCAGCCCACCTTCCCCAGCAGCCTCCAGGCCTCCCTCAACAGTAATTCTTCCACCCTCCACAGAATCTTACTCATCAGCAGCTACTGTCTTGCTTTCCCCCAAACTCGCTCCCATTTCTCCTCTCCAACTGACTCCCCCAAACCTACCTCTTCCACAAACTCTTCTCCAGCAGTTGTTTCCCTCTGCTTCCTCCACTGGTTCATTTCTGCTACCTCACTCAAACCCTCCCCTAGATATCCCTTTCACCTTCCACATAACCATCCTTGAACCCCTCCAGAACATCCCTAAGGCAAGCAGCAAATGTTGTCAGTGTCAGTGATACTGTTCGGTGGGTTCATTGTCAGATGTTCTGTTCCAGTGTCAACAGGCTTATTATAAAATATACGGACTTGAGACATGAGCTCTTAGGACCTGCCCTAACTGCCACTAAAGACAATGGGAGCCTTTCCACTCACTCTAATGGATGTTGGATGGGACCTTTATGCCTGGTGACAAATGTGTCTTCCATTGGCTTTATATATTTCATAATGCAAATATCCATAGTGGAAAATGACCCAGAGAAATGTAAGGTACTTATTTTTCAATTTTCATCCCCAGCTCTTGGCAACAACAATTTAACACAATTAAACAAACAAACAAATGAAAAAAACCTATACAAGGAATCTATTTATCTCTATTCTTCACCTAACAGCTTAGAAAATGAAAGGAAAAAAAACCTCTTCCAGTTTAGAAATCTATTTGACTAAAGTGCCATTTACATGAAAATGGACTCAAGGAATCTTTGTTAAAGGAAAATATATATTATCTCTGATTGACTTTTGTTATCTGGGCTGCTTTCTCATTTTCAGTAAAGCTGTCACTATCAGTATAGGGACCGTCACTTTCCTGGTTATTTTACAGTGGAGTGCATTATAACTGTAGCTGTGCAATTCTGCATATTCATTACATTAATCACTACTTCTGGAATCTAAAATTATGCTAATTTCTCAAACAAAATAAATAGCATCTAGAAAGCTGTTTGACATTTTCTCTCCCATCCTGGGTACATGTTCTTCATCTAATTTGGGGTGTATAGTAAAGAAATGGGTAAGCTATTCTAGTTTAATGTCAACTGTTCCTATAAATATAGATGTTTTCTATCCTGGTAATTTTACACTGCAGAGGAAAACACTGGAATATGTCAAAATAGGACACAAAATATGAATACGAATGCAAAGGCTACAGCCACATTAGTAAGTAGAACAAAAGTGGAGTTAGAACCAGGTATCTGGCAGTTTAATTCTCTGAAGAATCTTTCTGTACTGAGCATGCTCTAAACCCTCAGTTTTACTTTTTTAAAAAATTAGCAAATAACGTTAGCCTTAACTGTTTGAGTCTCCATTGTTCAGATGTAAAATGTGGATAATGTTCCTCATCTTACAGGAGTGTTTGTGCCACAAAGACTCATTGGTGGTTCATTACTGTCTCATCAACTCTTGTCAGGCAGACTCACTATACTTAGCACACTGTTGGAAAACTAATACTTAATTGATTTATTATTAATAATAATAAATTAATATTATTGCATGATGTATGTATGGGTTGTATACAAAGAGTTTTGGATATGTGCTAGAATTATGCTCTTAAAATGTGTTTGACAAGCCACGTGTAAGCCCAGTATGCCCTAGAAAAAGGAATGTGTAGTTGTTTGTCTGACCAGCTGGGTCATCAGGCAGAGAAGATGAAGGGAGTATTTAAATAAAAGGTAAACAAAGCCATCAAGTGAACAAGGTGAGGAGGTAATGACTCAGCACCAGCATGAGGTCTCTTCTCAGAAGAAAAGGATGTTTATCTGAGACTATAGTTTAATGGTTTACTGGACTGGAAAAATGAGGGTCTGAACTTGATAAATAATTGAATCCACTGTTTGTATGCAACATTACTGTATTATAAAAGTGTTAATGACACCAGTGATACATATAATTGTCAATATATGTATTAACACTATATGAGCAATTTTGAATAATCACTGATATTATTCTTTAAATACATTGAGAAACTGATTTCCACCTAGACAAAAGGGAAGGCAGTTATCTACCTGTATTCAATGAGATTAAGCAAGATGCAACCAAAAACAATGAAAGCTCCATTTACATATGAATCAGCAAGAGGATGGGAAGTCCAGGGGAAGGGAAGAGCAGCATGAGGTCACCCTGAGTCTGGGGACAAAACGATGAGTTTGGCTGTGCTTTAAAGAATCCTTATTGAGGTTTCAGGAACAAACCATCCTGATGTGTAGAAAGAATAGTAAATATGGCAGGTGACCACTGTGGCTTAACAGTGAAATTCTTGCTGATCTTAAACACAAAAAATAAGTTTACAGGAAGTGGAAGCCTGGACAAATGATCAGGGAGGAGTATAAAAAATATTGCTCAGGCATGCAGGAGTGAAATCAGGAAGGCCAAATCATAACTGGAGTTGCAGCTAGCTATGGATGTTAAGAGTAACCAGAAGGGTTTCTACAGGTATGTTAGGAACAAGAAGAAGGTCAGGGAAAGTGTGGGCCCCTTACTGAATGGGGGAGGCAACCTAGTGACAGAGGATGTAGAAAAATCTAATGTAATCAGTGATTCTTTTTGCCTCTGGCTTCACGAACAAGGTCAGCTCCCAGACTATAGCACTGGGCAGCACAGTATGAGGAGGAAGTGACTAACCCTATGTGGAGAAAGAAGTGGTTCAGGACTATTTAGAAAAGCTGGATGAGCACAAGTCCATGATGCTGGATGTGCCGCATCCGAGGGTGCTAAAGGAGTTGGCTGATATGATTGCAGAGCCATTGGCCATTATATTTGAAAACTCATGAGGGAGGTCCCAGAAGACTGGAAAAAGGCTAATGGAGTGCCCATCTTTACAAAAGGGAAGGAGGAGAATCTGGGAAACTGCAGGCCAGTCAGTCTTACCTCAGTCCCTGGAAAAATCATAGAGCATGTCCTCAAGAAATCAATTTTGAACCACTTTGAAGAGAGGAAAGTGATTACAAAGAGTCAGCATGGATTCATGAAGGGAAAGGCATGCCTGATTAACCAAATTGCCTTCTATTATGAGATAACTGGCTCCGCTGATGAGGAAAAAGCAGTGGACATGTTATTCCGTGACTTTAGCAAAGATTTTCATATGGTCTCCCACAGTATTGTTGCTAGCAAGTTATAGACATATGGGTTGAATGAATGGACTGTAAGGTGGATAGAAAACTGGGTAGATCATTGGGCTCATCGGGTAGTGATCAATGACTCCATGTCTAATTGGCAGCTGGTATCTAGTGGTGTGTCCCAAGGGATGATCCTGGGGCCGGTTTTGTTCAACATCTTCATGAATGATCTGAATGTTCACGGATGACATTAAGCTGCGGGAAGAGGAAGATAACTCTGGAGGGTTGGAGCTGGAGTGACCTAGACAAATTAGAGGACTGAACCAAAGAAATCTGATTAGGTTCAACAAGGACAAGTGCAGAATCCTGCACTTAGTTCGGAAGAATCCCATGCACTGCTACAGACTAGGGATCAAATGGCTCGGCAGTAGTTCTGTAGAAAAGGACCTTAAAAACCAGTGGACAAGAAGCTGGCTATGAATCAACAGTGTGCCCTTGTTACCAAGAAGACTATCGACATTTTTGGCTCTATAGGTAGGAACATTGCCAGCAGATCGAAGGATCTGATCACTCCCCTCTATTTGGCATTAGTGAGGTCTCATCTGGAGTACTGTGTCCAGTTTTGGGGCCCACACTACTAGAAAGATGTGGAAAAATTGGCAAGAGTCTAGCGGAGGGCAACAAAAATGATTAGGGGGCTGGAGCACATGACTTATGAGGAGAGGCTGAGGGAACTGGGATTATTTAGTCTGCAGAGGAGAAGAATGAGGGGGGATTTGATAGCTGCTTTCAACTACCTGAAAAGGGGTTCCAAAGAGGATGGCTCTAGACTGTTCTCAGTGGTAGCAGATGACAGAAGAAGGAGTAATAGTCTCAAGTTCCAGTGGGGGATATTAGGAAAACTTTTTTCACTAGGAGGGTGGTGAAGCACTGGAATCGGTTACCTAGGGAGGTGGTGGAATCTTCTTCCTTACAGGTTTTTAAGGCCTTGCTTGACAAAGCCCTGGCTGGGGTAATTTAGTTGAGGATTGGTCCTGCTCTGAGCAGAGAGTTGGACTAGATGACCTCCTGAGGCCCCATCCAAGTCTGATATTTTATGGAGAGATATAAAGAGAGAAAAGAAGCCATCTTAGCATCTGTCACTTGACAGACACCAGGGGTCAGAGCTCTTGCAAGATGAGAAAAATGGGCCCTTGAACTAAGGGAACCATACATATGTGAGCACTGAATATATCTGGATCTCCTTAGGATTTTTTCCCTAGGAAGACAGGGGAAATCAGTACTTTGTACTTTTGTACAAGGTCCTGACAGAGAGAAAGATTGATAAGAAATCTTCCTTGAACCAAGGCTGTAGCTTGTTTGGTTAAGTCTTAGTCACTAGAACATGTATTTTACTTTTATTTGCTTGTAACCATTTTGTCTTTATCCTTTGTGCTTGAATTCACTTAAAATATCTCACTTTTGGTTAATCAGCCTGTTTTACTTTTTATCTAAAGCCAACCTATGCTGCGTCTAAATTGACATGATTGTTAACTCCAGTTAAAGCAATAAGATGTGCTTGTTTCTGTTTAAGGGATCAACTGACCTTATTAATTCTCTGAGTATTTCAGGGGAGGGCTGGACATTTCAGAACGAATGGTTTTGGGGAAATTTGGAATGAGGCGTGTATTTGGGTCACGCTGCAAGTGGTAATGAAGCCTCGTGGAGACAAAGGTTGGGCTGTTGTTTTGTAGGCAGACTGCTATGGTCAAAGCACTGAAACAGGTCTGCACAGCACAGCAGCACTCAGAGAACTGCAAGTTTGTTTGCTACCTGTCAGTGTCTCTGATGTGACCCATAGCAGCAGAGCATTTAAGGCACCCAGGATTGCAGGGCTGGCAGTGACACAATCTCTCACCGATCTCTATTGAACTGCTACAACCCCACAGCATTACAGAGATAAATTCATTAAAGTTTGTCAAGCTCCCAGATATTATGGTGAGAGTACCACAGAAATGCCTAGGAAGGAATTAATAACTTTGTATTCAATGCAGGGTTTGGATGGTGTACATTAAATAAGGCCCACAGCTACTAATTTAATGAAGACAATGACAAGAAATATTAGATAGCTTTTCTTTCACTGAATGAGATGGCGGTCCTGTGGAAAAAATAACATGCAATCTTGTGATTAAAGACTATATTTTAATACGAAAATACAAGGGAGGCAAATGAAGCTTTTATTGGCAATTTTATTTGTTGCTTTTTCTTATTCTTGAGAGCTTAACTTTTCAACCTTAATATTTAACTTCAAAAGTATATGTATATTTTACTGATAATCTAACTACTATGTTTTGTGGCTCTTTGTTTTTGTAGCTTTAGTAATTTGGAAATGACTCAGAAGTACTTTTTTAAAACATGGTAGAATTGGACAAGATTCTGAAAAGAGGAGAGAAAGACAGACCCTGATCCATCATGTTCATAACTTTTAGGCATGTGCATAGTCCCAATGAAGCCAGTAAATCTGCTTCTGTGTTTAAAGTTAAGCATGTTCTTATGTACTTTGCTAGTCTGAGGACAGAATGCTGAAGAGGATAGAACCTATAATGTACCAGACAAATTTCATTACTCCTTTTTGTTGTTGATTAAATTAAAAGGTAGGGGATGAGGGAGGATGCCATAGATGATAGATACCTAGAGTAAAACATAAGCCGGAGTACTTCATGATAAAACTCTTACTTGAAAACTAAATTAAAATTTGCTTGAATATGAGCAGTTTACATGGGATGAAAACTTGCTGAAGGCCCAGTTATTATCAGTAATTACATGCAGTTCTGAGTGTCTGAAAGGTATCAGTAACCTGGAGCGAATTCAGAGAACAACAGAAATGATTAACAACCTGAGAGATTGACTTATATGATTAAAGATTTAAAAAATCTGTATGTTAGAAATGAGTGAATAATTCACAGTAATGTATTTAATGAATTTAGCATCTTTTTATGCTTCTTGCAAACAAAATGTGACTTTTTGGCTGGTTTGAATATTTACAGTTAATTTCTTGCTATTATTTTTTAACTTGCTGGACTGATAGTGATTGTGATTCAGATATTTGAAATTTGAACTGTTTCTTAGTTGTGAATAGGTATATAAATTACATGATAGGGTTTCTGGTCCTTGATTGCACTTCCAGATTTCTACTTGCATATATAAATTTAAATTTCATTTTACACAAGTGCTTTAATTGACAGAAGAGAAATTGAAATTCTCCCTAGGCACAGTTTCCAGCAAAATTAATCTCTTAAAAAAGAATTAGTTCTTACCCATGCTTTTCAGCCACAGATCTGAGTGCTCAACAAAAGAAATCACTATCATTATCCCCATTTTACAGAGGAGGAAAATGAGGCACAGAATGTGGAGGTGGCTTGTACAAATTCATGCTGCAAACCAGTGGCAGAGCTACACTGCCTCTCCTAATTTTAAAAAGGAAAGGAGTATGAATATGGCCAATATAAATTCATTTCAAACACTGAACAAATATTTATGGACTTCTTTTGGTTGCATTTGCCCAGCTATGCACTACTTTATATGTACAGGGAGTAACACTTTGCTGAAGCTCTAATTCAGCAAGGTATTTAAATGCATGCATAATATTAAGCATGTGAGTAGTCCCATTTATTACTCATGTGCTCAGAGTAATGTACATGCTTAAATAGCTTGCAGAATCAGGGACTAAAGTATGTTAAAGGGGAAATTTAAAATTTTAACCTGAACTGCAGGACTAACATAGGCATTTGCATACATGTTTAGGCATTTAAATAGCAGTTGTCAGATGTTCACAAGTGCTGAGTTCCTAGGGTGACAGAATCTCAATATCTGGCCATTGTTGTGTAGGGGCATACAGTCCCATTTAGGAAAGCAACCTTATTCACAAAGGATGATAAAACATGTTAATAAATGCCATTAACATCAGTGGGCATTAGGACCATGTTTAAAGTTAGCGTTTTCCTGAACTGAGATGGATGTAAGAATGTGCTTAAGTGCTTTTCTGAATTAGAATCTAACTATCTATCTGACTTAATCTTAGACATTAAAAACTGCAAGTGTTGGCTTTATTTTCTAATGTTTATTCTTCATGAATACACTTTTGTCCATTCTAATAGAAAAGAATAATCTTGTTATTTAGCATTTATAAGGACCAAGAATAGATGCAAAGTGCACCTAAAAGTGCAAAGTGCAGTAGTAACATTAACTATTTAAATCCCTTCAATGCTCATTTCCAAATTAAGAATTTGATAATCAGTCCAGTGTCTTAGAAAGTTGAAGAAGTATTAAGATTGTAAAAAGACTAGATTAGTTTTCTCCATATAAATCATAATCTGTATTGAAATAAATTAATGTTAGCATGTTCTGTTGTCAGCCTTTTTTCATGAGAATCTGATTTGTGATGTTTGATTTATTATGTGGATTATGCAATACTGAACTACTTTGGCCTTTTCAATGTGCTGTTTTAGGATTGGTTATGTATTCCACTTCATTACTGCAGGCTGCTAGGATTTAAACACAAAGGAAGTGAATTAGTCAGCCAATAAAATGACAGAGATGTAGAAAGGTTAAAGATCTACATAGGATTCCACTAAAACTGACAAGTATTAAACTTTGGATTTCTAATTCTTATGACAAAGATGGTAATTGGAAGAGAAAATAGCACTATATAATCCATTTTCATGACTATGATTGTAATTAAATTGGAAAGGGTTTAAGAGCAGTCTGTTCTTATTATACATTCTTATCTTATGGCTCCTCTCAGTCTTCTAATTCACATTCAATATATGATTGGAACCTTTGAATAGTGATTCTTTTGGAAACACAAAGAACAGCTTGTAATGACTTATGTGCTTATAAACTATAGTTATTTTGTTTCTAAGGAATATCACCCCTTCTCTGATTTTTTTTTCTCATTCTGGATGAGATCTAGCTACAGATAAAGAATATTACTGTTTGTTCACAAAAATTTAAGTATGTGAGTTCAGTGAAGGATATGTACATGAACTATTACAGACACCAGGTGCTGGGACTGATCCTCAACTTGGAATGACCATTACTCTGGAATTGTGTTTTTAAAGAAGGAGACTTTTCTTTCTTCACTTAACTGTGCCTTTCTCAAGAAAATAGAAAATGAAAGGAAAAAAAATGATACGCACAACCAGTTTGTTGTTATGGTATTGCACAAAGGACCCATCCAAGATGGGGGACCCTCTTGTGCTAGGCCCTGTACAAAAAATAATAGGTAGGGCTGGCTGAACATTTTCCATTGAAATAATAACACAGAATAATTACAGACTGTGTGACATTCGCTGATGTTTTCCAACCTCTAGCTTGCCAAACTTTGAGTATTTTTGGTGCGTATAGATTACCAAAGGATAGATTCAAGGCAAATAATTATCATCTCTGGTTTGATATGTTTCAAAAGTTCATGTTAACCAATGATTGGTCTGATGTACCCTGAGGTTTCAGTTTAGCAATGTATTTAGCCACATACTTAACATTAAGCATGTGCTTAAATTCTTTGCTGAATCAGGGCATAAGAACTTAATTTAATCTGGTCTAACTCCACTAGAATCAGTAGGAGCTATGCCAGGAATGAATTCAATTGAGACATTTTTTGAGTGCCTGTGGAATGAGGACAAACAGCTACACTATTAATACTTATTCATGTCACACAGTCTCTAATTGGATCAGTATCAATCAAGTTTGTTGAAGCAAGTCTAGGACAAAAATGAAAATAAACTAATGATTTTAATATTTGTCTTGTATTTAGTCTTAAGCATTGCTAAAATAATGAAGTGTTTTGGTTGCAAGAAGAGACGTCCTAAATATTCAGCTCAATTAACATTTGCCTATTTTTGTGGTTGTCCATAGTAGTGAGCATTTTGTCACAGTTAGTGCAAAATGATAGTACGTGCATATCTAGATGCTGGCAACATTTTTGAAATGGCTTTTAGTGATGCAATTTCAAATTCTGAACAACATGGAGTTTCAATATACAGCTGAAGACTTTATTTCTTCAGGTTCTCTGACATGAAATTCATTCCAACATGCTCAGAAGGATTAGTGGAAGCACTTTTGATTTTTAGCCCAGCTGCTAAAGCTCATGTTTTTAGATCCTGAAGTCACAGGTTCACTCTCCACAGATGATGATGTATCCAGGGATGTCAGGGTACATGTAGCTCTGGTCTACACTAGCGGTGAGGGTCGACCTAAGATGCACAACTTCAGCTACGTGAATAGCATAGCTGAAGTCGATGCATCTTAGGTTGACTTACCTGCTGTCCTCACGGTGGCAGCGGTCAACAGCGGGCTCCCTCGTTGACTCTGCCTTGTGCCTTTTGGCTTGGTCTACTCTAGCAAAGAGGGTCAACCTAAGATACGCAACTTCAGATACGTGAATAGCGTAGCTGAAGGCGACTCATCTTAGGTCGACTTACCTGCTGTCCTCACGGCGGCAGTGGTCAACAGCCTTGTGCCTTTTGGTGAGCTGGAGTTCTGGTGTCGACTTTGGGATCGACTTATTGCGTCTTGGCGTGATGCGATAAATCGATCCCCAATAGATCAATCTCTACCCACCAACCCAGCTGGTAGTGTAGAAATGGCTGTAGTGACCCACGTGGATGCTGGAAATGCAGCGTACTTCAAGCTTGGGACAAGCTTCTCTAGTGTGTAGCCCAGCGGGGAGGGTCAACGTAAGATATGCAACTTCAGCTACGTGAATAGGAGTTGTCAACCTTTCAGAAGCCATGTGCTGAGTCTTCATTTATTCTCTCTAATTTAAGGTTTCGCATGCCGGTAATACATTTTAACATTTTTAGAATGTCTCTTTCTGTAAGTCTATAAAATATAACTAAATTATTGTTGTATGTAAACTAAATAAGGTTTTAAAAATGTTTAAGAAGCTTCATTTAAAATTAAATTATAATGCAGAGCCCCCCAGACCAGTGGCCAGGACCCGGGTAGTGTGAGTGCCACTGAAGATCAACTTGCATGCCGCCTTTTGGCACACATGTTGTAAGTTGCCTACCCCTGGTGTAACCTATTCTAATGCTGCTTGGTACTGTGTCTCCCTCTAGTGCAGAGGTTCTCAAACTGGGGGTTGCGCCCCCTCGGGGGGTCGTGGGGCGATTCCCAGGGGTTCGCGAGTTCCCTGTGCCACTGAAGTTCCACCGAATAGAATGCTTCTGCTTTCGGCGGCATTTTGGTGGACATGCTGTGTGCTTCAGAGTGTCCTCTGAAAAGCCACCGAAGTGCATGTTTCCGGTGTCGGCATTTTGGCAGACATACATGGTCGCGGCAGCTCGCAGAGAAGAGAAAAAGGGCCACCACACCAAAATGTTTGAGAACTGCTGCTCTAGTGCTTAATCCATGTATAGAAGTTTAAAAATCAGCTAAGGAATCTGAGCTTTAGGCAACAGAAAGTCATGGATCTCTGGATCTAAAACTCAGGTTCAATCCCCACAAGTGATGACTCACCCCAGGGTATTGTGTTACACTTATGTTAAGAGTGTAGACCCAGCATGTAGAACTGTTGGGCCATACTTCCCACTTTGCCTATTAGCATATAGTAACAGATCCTTATGCTAATTGACCAATGGATCATATGCTAACATTTATAAATATATATTAATTTCTTACAGCACACTTCAAGCACAAGTTCCCATGCAAATGTATACCAGGCATCAGACATAGATACCTGACTCCAATAGTTTCCCATTAGTCTTCCTGTGACAGAACGTACCCCTGTGTTCACAGCCTACACTACTGGAATAATGTTTGCACAAAGTATGCCTCATGAAGTATAATTTAAAAACTCATAATTTTCTGGTCAATAGTGTCCTGGTAAAATATGTATGGCAAAATTGTATGTGAATTTATAAGATTCTCCTGTATGCTGTTATTAGCACATGTTCCAAATGCCACAGTACTGGCCAACAAGTCTGTCCTAAACGCAGGCACGTGTGATTGCCTTAATTTTCAATTAAGCAGTAAACAGAGACATCAAGCAGGAAGGGAAGACAAAGGAAGTTCAAATAGATGAAAAAAAACCAGCAGGGAATATCCTTTCACACAGACTCTTTGTCTCCTGGGTCCCTGCTGGAAATGTTTTTCAAGAGGGGGATTGAAACTAAAAAGAGAGGCATCCACTTTCTCTGCATGCCCATTGCATACACTGCACCCAGAGAGACAAAGGAAGCAGCCACTGGGCTCTAGGGATGGGTACTGACCTAAAGAGCTTGCTCTGTAAGACTGCTGAAAATGTATGATGAGAAAACTCTGCTTTGAATCTAGAATAGTTTTGTTAGTTAGGCACCGGTAGGCATTGTATTTTTATTTTTCTTGTAACCATGTCTGACCTTATACCCCATTACCTGTATTCACTTAAAATCTATATCTGTAGTTAATACACTTGTTTTATCCAATCCAGTGTATTCAAGTTGAAGGGTCTGGGTCACTCCACTTGAGGCAACACATTATATGTGTATTATTGTCTTAAAGAAATAACAGACTCAATCTATTTGTAATGTCCAGGAGAGGGCTGGGCAGTAAAGGACATATATTTGAGGAAAAATCCAGGACTGAGAGTGTGTTGGGGTCACCCTGCATGTAACCAAGGCTGGTAAGAGCCAAGCTGTGGCTGGCTGGCTGCAACACACACACAGACATAGCTGGGAATGACTTACATGCCGGTGGCTGTTTATGAGCAGTCCAGGCTAGAGGTTACCAGAGCAAGGCATCATAAATGGCTCACCAGGTTACAGGGCAGGTGTGACAAAACTACTCATTAGTCTGGATTGTGCCCTGTCATGTCACACCTCCCTCCCTGCTTTTCTGCTTCCCCAAACTCCTCCAGCCTGCCTATTGCCTTTTCCCTCCAAAATTTATATCTGCCTCATTTTACTATAGCCTTATCCTCACACTCATCCTCAGCTGTTGCCTCTTTTCAATAGCAGTGACTGACTCATGAGCCTTCTGTTTCCCCTGGCATGTACTTGCCAGGGCCACCATTAGCTTGTGTGAGACTAAATTACCCTAGATGCGCCCATTCAATTCTGAAAATAGTCAGGGTATGTGTGTCTTCACGGCCATGCACTACCTTGTCCATTTGCATGCACCCATACTTCAACATGCACACAATGTACACTCAACAGGTGGATCCCTTTGAGAATCATATGCACACATCTTCTGCTTGCCACCTGGCATATGCATGCAGAAAAACTGAGCACCAACACAAGCTTTGTTCTTAAACAACCCCTAACTCTCTTCAATTTCTTATCCCAGGTTTACATTGATTCTTTTTGTGAAGATGTAAGAGCAACAAACTCTCAGTTTACGTACAGCTTAGATAGGTCTTGGAACGGTGGTTTCCATGCCAACTAGCAGCCCATAGCTTTTAGCATGCTGTCCCATATGTTCTTGCTTAAGAGAATGAAAAATAACCCTCTTTCAGCTGATCTGACCTTTGTTTACCATTTGTGGCTTTATGTGATGAGAAACTAGTTTGTTCAGTTTCTTAGTTTGACACTTGGTAAACTAAATGAGTATAATAAAAATGTTAAGTCTAATAATCTTGGAATGGCTGGTATTTATGCAACCTACCTAAAATTTTGTCATTAAAATTTTAATTAATTCTTTCCTGGTTCCATAAATCTATAAGAGGAAAAAGTTAGCTATATACTATTCCTTCTGAGATGATCAGCATACTCTCAAGGCATTTAACCCTTTGTGAGTAATTTTGAGAATTGAGTTACATATTGATCTGAATATCATGACAAAGGATTTGGCAATGCTCATGTTAAAACTAAAGATTTTACCTTAGTGCTCCAATACCATAGGAACTCTGCCACTGATTCCCCAGACAGGCTAAAACCAACAACATCCCACCCGCATAAATTGCTATGCGATGATATCATTTCCCTTAGATGAATGTAAGGTTATTGTAAATCATCTGCACAAGAGATTTGAAAACTGATTTAAATAGCAAGAAAGATAAAAGAGGGAGGGTGTGCCTAGCACTCTGATGCTTCCGCCTCTATAAGTAATAACTGATAGTGAGGAATATATCACTGGTATTCATTTCTTACTTAGGGGAGTGCTGCTTATAAGTTTCTGCAGCCATGACAAATGCTATGGCAGAATATGGATGAAATGAAACTTTAAATGCTCAGATTTATGGAAGATGATTCCTAACCAAATTTCAAATAAATTAGTGGCGTGTGCTCTCAAATGGAAGTATGGTCCAGAACATCGGCCATGACACCGTGCCATAGATCTGACTGAGCTTTGAATTCTGAGGTTTGAATGAAGGAGCCAAACACTGAATCCGATGTACATTTAACTTGCTGTGGGCTGGACAGTGTTTTTGCACTATCCTGGGCTTTGGGCCTCTAGGCACACACTCCAGGTGCCCCCCTCATATCTGACACCTCTCTTAGCTGTGGGTACCTATAAAGGTGTTCACTGACTGCAGGATCACCTCCTTGTTGCCAGGCCTGGTGTTACAGCTGTCTCCCTGTGTGGTACCCCTGCTGATAGTCGCGCTGCTGCTGCAGTGGTCTCTCTGCCCACGACTTGGCCTTTTGGCCAGGTCATGCTTTAGTCCACCTCTTCTGGGGTAATAGCATCCAACCACGCTATAGTCTGCTGACCGTACAGCAAGTCTCTGTCTGTCTCTGGCCCTTACACTCCCCAGGGGGTTTCATCCCATCTTCCTCAGTGGCCGGTAAAGAAATCCAGACCCACCCTCTGCTCTGGGTTCCAATCCAAGGATCCTGGAGCTGATAGATGAGGTCTATACCCTCAGAATCTTTCTTACATTGCTGCACCACTTCTTACCTCTTTTATCTCCCCAGAGAATGACTGCTGATTCTCTTCCTGGAGCAATTTTCCTTTCCTTTCCTTTCCTTTCCTTTCCTTTCCTTTCCTTTCCTTTCCTTTCCTTTCCTTTCCTTTCTACAGCACAACAGTCTCAGCATGTAAGGCTAGGAATGCCACTTACCACAGTTTTTGCATAAGCAAATACCTCTATCCTCTCACTCAGTCCTGTATCCTTAAAAAAACAGTCATGCTTTTTCAATGGTACCCTACCTTCCTGGTACTCTCACCAATCTGTTCAGATTTTATTCTTTCCCCTTGAGATGTCTCAGTTCTTCATAAAGAATCTTTCTTTCTGTGTAATTCTCCCTGCATTGCCACAACAGACACTCAACTGATCCTTGGACTTTGCATGTGTCGCATCACCCATCTTTGTGCTTGTTTTGTAAATATAAATGACCATTCAGGTCACAGTAATCTGTAGTATGCTAAATACAGTTACTTCTCTTCTACCATAGCTATTAAGTATACCATTATCCTCAAGTTTAGGACATACTTCACAGAACCTTTTTTCTCTTTTTCTTCTCGTAGTTCCTTTTACTTTTGAAGTTCTTTCTTAACCAAACTTTTGAAGTCTTGTTTACTCAGAATGATCTTTATGTCAACCTCCTCATTTTTAAGGGATTTTGTTTTTGGTGATTTATGTCCATTTCATTGCCCTGTATCCTGACATGCACCAGAATCCATTACTAGTACTATGTTCATTCAGTCTACTAATTGTACTATCTCCATAGTTAAGAACAATATTTCATTGATTAAGTCATTCCAGATTTCCAAGGCTCTCCTTCTACTCACTATTATACATGATAAAAAGCCAGATAGGATAGTAGCCAAAGCTGGACGTACATCTCTTATCCAGGTCAGTGCCAACAGTAGGCTCATCAATTCAGTTGTTATAATTGCCACAAAATTGGATAGTCTCATAGATCTCTTAATTCAAAATTCAGGGATACAAAAGGCTGTTCCTACTGTACCAGTATTGCTAGCGCTGTCAGTATAGATTTGGCAGTGCTGACTTCATTTGCGATGTATAAACTCACAAGTCTAAATCATAGATGCTTAAGCATTGCTTTACCTAACCTATCTTTACAGGGGCATAATTTTTTTGTCTATAGCATTTTTGAGATTCCTGTATGATGTTCCCTTGAAGAAGTGCAGTCCTTCACCTACTTGGGCAGCATTATAGACCAGCTGAGAGGTACAGACGCGGACATCAAGGCAAGGATCAGCAAAGCAAGAGTGGCCTTCCTACAGCTCAAAAACATTTGGGGCTCCAGAGAGCTGTCCTTGAAAACAAAGATTCGGCTGTTCAACTCCAATGTAAAATCAGTACTGCTGTACGGTTCCGAAACCTGGAGAATGACACAAACTACCATCAAAAGAATCCAAACATCCATCAACAGCTGCCTCAGAAGGATTCTCCAGATCCGCTGGCCAGATACCATCAGCAATGCCAACCTCTGGGAGAAAACCAGCCAACTTCCTGTAGAAAAAGAAATCCGGAAGAGAAGATGGAGCTGGATAGGACATACCCTGTGGAAATCACCAACTAACATCACCAGACAGACTCTGAGGTGGAACCCCCAAGGCAAGCGGAAGAAAGGCCGTCCAAGAAACACCTGGTGACGTGACCTTGAGGCGGACATCACGAAGACAGGATACAACTGGAGTCAACTTGAAAGAATGGCCCAGGACAGAATCCTCTGGCAATCTATTGTTGGCGGCCCATACCCTGAGAGGGGTGGAGGGCATAATGAATGTATGCTGAAAATTTCATTCAATGTATCATCTTTATATTCTCCTCAGCAATATAAGCACTAACAGTTTTCTTCAGGAAATATTTTTTTTTGTTCACAAAACTCTTTGATTTGTATCACTACTAACTTTTTGGGACTGTTTTTCTAAACTGTCTGCTTTCTCTAAGTTAGAACTTTCAACTTGATCATTTACAAAAAGTCCCACTATCAATTTGGTTTTGCTCCATATCTCATTGACTCTTTTAACTTGCATGTATATCTCTAAAACCTTGAAATGTTATTCATTTTCCCACCACACTTTCTCCAATGAAGCGAATGGAACTATGCCCATTTATACCAGAAGAGAATCTGGCCCATCTTTACTGTTTTTGGGGATACAGAAGCTTGCAACATTAAACACATTTTACATTTGCAATCAAGAATAATGGGTCAAATAAACACAATGGGCTGAATTCTGTTCTCACTTTCACCAGTGAATACTTACACTGAAAGTATTTATTTACTTAAATGTAAATTCAGAATATTCAGTAATTAGTTTAACTGAGAGAAGAATTTGCAGTCATATTAAGAGTGATGTGTTGCTAATAATTTTGTAACACAGGGCCTTTATAAACAGCCATTGCCTATGTCTGCCTTCTTTCCTCATTTCCCTCTCTGTGATGAGTTTAAGGCAATTGTAAATCATCTGCCCAAGAGATTTGAAAGATGGATTAAATAGCAAGGATATAAATCCCACATGGAGACAGGTAATTAAAGATTAGACCCAGCTGGGGAAACCAAGCTGGGTGATTCCTATAAAGAAGGACTGGAGGGCCATTAAGGAAGGACTGAGAGAGAAGAATTTCAGTAGGGAGTAGATACTTGGGATTGCCCATGAAGGGAGAGGGTAGCAGGCATGAAGAGGCTCCAGATGGCTGCCAGAGAGGTAGGGAACTATCAAGAAATGGCTCCTCAGCAACAGATTAGGGGAAAAGCTGCTGAGTTAGGCTTTCTGAGGGTGTGAACTGGTGGGCATAGTTCTGGGAAAGTTGCCTGTGGATAGGTGGGGGTAGGATGCAGAAAGGGCTTGTAAGATTTGGGTCTTAACTACTTAATCACAGGGTGATTGGGCTGGAACTCAGAGAGGGAAGACCTGGGTTCCCTAGCATCCCCAGGGAAGGGGGATAGGAAAGCCTCCCTGAGGCAGGAACACAACCTATAGACATCAGGCTGGGCCTGATAAAGGTACAGGGAGCTCTTGGCCTGTAGAACTCTTTGCTACTACCCTAGAAGGGGTGGGGGAGATTATAAATACCCAGGTAGTGTCATGAGAAGAGACCAACTGTTATAGTCTCAAACAAGCTATCTCGTGGATGAAACTCAGGTGGAGATGCTGTAAGGCCATGCCTGACTGTGAGTGGATGAACTGAGCTAGCTCTGTTACCCTTGTCCCCTCCTTACCTCTCTTACCACAAGCCATAAACACCATAGGGCCTGATTCTATCCACTTACAGTGAAATAACTTCATTGGTTTTGAATGGAAGGCAGTGGAATGTGCTTACAAAGAGACAAGAAATGGAGGTATGGATGAACAATTGGGTTTATTTTCCCCATCTACACTCAAACACTTTTGTAAAAAATGGGTAAGGAGGAAGGCACTGATCCTTAGGAAACAAAATTCTAGGAAGTATAAGCTCCAGGAAATGTGTATACTCTATTCCTGAACTATATACTGACACTGCACCAATAAAACAGAACAGTGTAAACAGGTGTTACTTGCTGAGGCAGAGAGTTTTTAGAATACATAACAGAGAATCAGGCCTGGGAAGTGAGGCTCCCTGGATACATTTGTTGGAACACCTGCTGCATGGTACATTCCAGAAGAAAGGAAAAAATGTTTAGAGATATTTCTGTGATGATCAGGGACAGCAAGCATCATTGGAAGGGATATTGTACAAGGTCAACTTAACTATAGAGGGAGATTCCCTCCATCTTCTGTACTCTTTTGCCAAATGCAGAGAACAAAATTTGAATATCTAAGTCTATATGAGACGCTTTCAAACTGTTCCTGCTTAGCAGAAAGGTTTGTCCACTTCCTAGTCATTTACATTCTCCTAGACAGCTGCTTTGCTCATTCATGATCAGATAACATCTCAGCAACAACTGCTGTCATTGTTTAGGCGAAAAAAATATCTGGAAGATATTCATGTATCTTTAGCTGTCTTTTTAATATGATTTAGTGGGTGACCATGTGACCAACAAGTGCTGTGGTCCATAAATTGCAGTTTGTGAAATATGGGCCTTTGAAGGCTTTTATTTCAGTTTGAGGAAAAATAAAGAACTTGATAGTATCATTGAGGCATAGACCATAGTATGGAACAGTTCATAGTTACATCACTCTAGGAAGGGCATAGAGGCAGAAGGAGGTCCAAAGCTACTGGGTATGCAGTGGCTGCATGCCTACAAAGACACTTCTTTGCAAGGCATAGCTTTCTCTTGCCAAACAGCCAGCCAGTTTGTAGGTGGAGGGTGGAGAAGTTTAAACCAGCGCTCTGTCTCTTCCCTACTCCCAATGGGCTGTCTTGGAGTGAAGGGCAGTAATTCTGTCTGGCCCTTATATAGGCCAGCTGAAGAATGTGGGGAAACACCTCCCACACATAGTGCATTTGAATGAAAATCTGGTAGAATCTGCCTCTGTGAAAGAGCAAGCATAATAATATGCACAGAGAACACACGTAGCCTTCTGAATTGAAACAACAGAGGCCCACACATGCATGGAGGCTCCCCTACATTTAAAGATACAGGCTGTGATGCTCCCAAGCGTTGTGAAGCACCTTACTACTACCTGCCCTGAGCGTGAAGCAGTCCTGTCTATGCCTACTGTAGGTTGGCTCCTAAAACCACTAGTCTTTGATAATACAAGAACTACCTTCTAGGCCTTCACATGCCCAACTCTCTCTGTACAGGTTAGAAATAATCATGCAGCAACCCCTGAGTCCTCAGAGCATTCCCTGCAGTGTCCAGCCCCTTATCCACTGAACGCTCACAGAATTACCAGACCTGCTGTTCCCAAAGAAACAGTACACACTAGCATTCAAGATTCAACTCAGGATCACCACTTTGCTTAGATATATTTATAGTTAAAACAAGGATATGTTTAGTATAAAAAACCAGAGTCAACTGATAGTAAGAATATTGCAAACAGATGGTTACGAATAAACAAGTCCTCACATACTTTCTACAGGCTGAACTCAACTAACAGATTAATCTCCTCTTCAGGAAGCGTAATCTCACACAAAGTTCTCTCCGATGTTTTCAACCAAGCCTGGTTGAGACCTGTTTTTCATTAAGCAAAATTGCTGTCCTTGTACTTCCTCAATGTTGTCTTTGTCCCCCAAATATGGTAGAGCAAACATTTGATGTGTACTTCTAGATAGGGGCCTTCCCTCTTCTCCATCCCTGCTCTGTTTGTCTTTTCCTGTTAGTTTTTTTTTTTTAAAAAAAAAGTTCTCTCAATCCTTTTGGTTGTATTCAGTTCAGACTGGGGATGAAAGACCCACTATATCCTATACAACAATTAGTTTGCATGTACACAGCCAGTCTGACAGAAAACCTGGTTTTTACCTTTGGTGACCAGTCTCTCGACACAGAGCTCATAATTTTCAGTGTATATACATCACTCCTTATGCAACATCTGTACATGTGTTTCACAGTGATACTAATGATCAGGGTGACACTAGCTTTTTTTGTGAGACCTTATATGATGTTATTGGGTGAACTAGAATTCACATACTAGACTCAGGAGATTCCTATGACCCCCATTGCTTCCCCTCTTTGCCATTTGCCAGTTGGCGCTAAGATGTTCCAGGGTCACTAGACCACAGGAAGAAAGAATATCTTCTTTCATTTATCTTTTCCTTCAACTTGGTGGTACAGCTTTAACTAAAAATGTCCACCAGTTCCCACACACCCCTTCAGCTCCTGAATTTCACTGTCCTTTACCGTACATTAATATGAGGTTGTTATTCTCAATATATCTGAAGTGTGGTTATCCAGTGTTCTTACTGTGGCAGCATTCAGTGAAATAGTTATCATCCATGAAGTCTGCCCTCCAGTAGAGAAACTATTTTACAGTGTAGCCACAGAGTATACTCTAAGCCAATATTACTGTTCCAATTATTGTAACAGAGACACAGCATCAAACTGATATAATGGAGTGTTAGTGTCAAAAAGAAATGTCAAATAAAAGCTATGATAGATGCCAAACAGCAGGCAGCCTGATAGCAATTATGTCCAAAAAACTACATTAAAAGAATATTAAAGTTGCAAAGTCAATCTCTTAATAGTTAGGAAGTGCCAGAATTAAGGTTGGCCATGCAACCTTTACATGGCACTTTGTGGATATGCATTATTACAGTCTTTAATTACATGATCATGAATTTTTTTCCCATAAGACTCCTTATTTGTTCAGTGCACAGGATGGGTCATACTCACTGAATGGGTAGCTCTTCAATAATTATCATCATACAACATGTGGCCCTAAAACCTGTAGTGAATACAGAATTATTAATGTCCTCATTAGCCTTTCTATGGCACTCATCACTATAGTATGAGTGCTTCATAAATGGCAATGAAATTCTCTTCACACCACCATTCTTAGGTGAGGGAGTGATATAAAGGCATAAAGAGATTAAAGTCAAAAGGTACCCTAATTGTGGTTGTCCAGTTTGAGATGGCCTAGTCCTGATTTCTTCAGAGAACTTAGTATTTTCACTTCACTTCCTATATTCAGAATAGATCTCCCATAGACCTCACTTGCGGTTGTGAGTGCACAGCACTTCCTTAAAACCAACCCAAGATGTCACAAGTTGGGCACCCCAGAAATGAAGAACCCACAGTGACCATTTTGTGTTATTTTCCCAGAATCACATAGGAACTCTCCAGTACAGGCAGGGATGGGTGGTTCTCCAGGGTGGCTCCCAAACCATGAGACCATCCTTTCTGTTCCTGCAGTAGCTAGCCTCATTTCCTGCCTACCTGTGACTCCGTGGGTGAGGCTTGCCATTGCTGCTGTCACTGCTGGTGAGAAATGTGGAGCCCTGCCCTCATTTAATCCACAGCCCACTGCTCCTGGCAACCACTTGCTTGCTGGCTGGCTTCTACTCACCCTGACTGGGACTGTTGCAGCAGAGGCTTTTATCTCAAGCGCAAGTGGGTGCACATTCCCTCTCAGTTCATATTTGACTAGTGGGGCTCCTCCTCCCCTTCACTCTCCACTTGTGTGCCCATCAGCCCCAACCTCTTGCAGTTTGCCATTCCCCCCCACCATCTTGCGTGTTCCCCTGTAACCTTGCAGCCTGCTGCCTCTGTCTCACATGGTCCCCTTCCCCTGGCAGCCTGCTGCTTTCCCCCAGTCATTACCTACCTCCCCTGCCCAGCCCAGTGCCCCATTGCTATCTGTTTACTTGCCTTCCTTAGCCCACCCAAGCCCCACCATTTGCTTTTACCCCCTATCCAGGCCACTTCCACTTACTGTTTGTCCTCTGCCCTGCCACACTTGCCCCATATATTCCCTATAATTGTGATATCCCCCTTCACTGCACCCTCACTCACAGTGCAGCCAGAGGAGTTTCCCCCAACTGCCTGTTGTGACACCCACTTTTTCTTACTTATTTCATTAGTCCCCCAGTTTCGGTTTATGCCCTTGTCCCCGAGCACAGCTCAGTGGAGAGAAATGGTTAGCCTCTGTCCTCCCTACCACCACCTCACCCTTTACTATTCTCTCCCCACCTTCAGTGGCTGTTCCCTTCACCTGTCCTCAGTTATGGACCCCAACTTGGCCATGCACAAGGTTTTCATTCCAGTGGCTTTGCCCAAGGGACAGGAACGGAGGGGAACAATGAGAGAGGGGGATTCCTGGGGCATTGTTGCCCCACCTAAACTTTTTTCCCCATTCTTTCCCATGGCAACTACAACTAATACCATCATTTAGGCACAAGCAGGGACTCCATGGCCAAAATTCCCGTCAACACCCAGGGAGCCCTCTGGGCCAGCAGAAAGGGACAGAACTGGTAAAAGGGCAAGAGCTCCCCACCAGAAGGCTCTTTCTGCATCTGCCCTCCACCTGCCATCCCCTACCCATTCTGGGGATGCTCACACCTCAGCCTCCAGGGCATATGTCCAAGTGGCCATGGCCCTGCCCACTGGTCCATCACCATCTGCTGTGGTCCCTCCACCCCACATTGCCCCTACTGCTGCAACCCCCTTTTCTAATATTGGTGGTGCCTGAGGCCCCTTCTCCACCTGACATTCTTTGCCTGCTGGTGGCTTTCTGATCCGCTATTGAAATCTACATATTGGAATCCACTGATTCCTTGGACACCTTTGAGGAGCGGTCGGCACTGTCTGGGGTTCTCCTTAGAGTTCCCCTTCTGGCCCCCTCATTTTTAATCTTTTACCTTATTTCCATTACTGTTTTCTCATTTGTCACCCTAGTAATCAACTGTAGCCCAGACTTAGTGGTTCCTCTCCTTTTTTGAGGGGGAAGAACGTCAAGTTTGGGTGGATCTACAGGTTCCTGACCCAGTACTACAGATAGTGTACACTTTCCAACGTCAACAAATGAGGCAGAGATCCTATCAACAGTTTCATTCACCCTACAACTCTGATCCAAGTCCCAGAGCATCAAACAGTGACGCAGGGGTCATGTAGGAGAAAAGTATGATAATTTAGCAAAAACTATCATAATTAGAGATGGGTGGAAAACTGAAATTTCACTTAATGGAGAATTTACAATTTGTTCCAGTTTGGAACAAAACCTGATACTTTCAAAATTCTCCACAGAAGAATTGGGCAGGTGGAGGGGGGAACCCCTTGTTTCAGCTTGTTCAAACTGCTTTCCTTTGACAAAGTTGCAATGTTTCATTCCATTTTGACTATTTTAGTTTGTTATTGTAGAATCTAAGAATTTT